>OX375877.1:124691214-125086214 GCA_947359465.1 Metellina segmentata | reverse complement strand
CACCTGTAACGACAGGAAGTGGATACTCTTTGCTCCCTTCACTGGCAGCACGGCAGAGATTCGTGACACGAAGTGTAATTCGAAACGACGGGATCAACCCCCGATCAGTTCACTCCCCCAACTGTAACCTTGACTTTTAACGGATTAACAGCCTATCGCACTAGAACAGCGATCTTCAGACTTGAATTCGTCTCATGGCGCGCATAAACAAATAACGACAATTATGTGGCACGACGAATGACATAACTTCCGTGTCAAGGTGGAAGGGGTAAAGTTTGACTTTTGATGTGTCCAACTACTAAATTGGGTTGATGTAAACGTTCGTCCAGTTTCTTTTGATAAAACTCAGGTAAAATTATTTCATTGACTAAACATTGTATTGAATCAATATATTGGTATGTGGCGTTCCGTTCGATATCCTTTCTCCATCTCTCCGTTAGCCGCGCTCATACAAGTGCCGAGGTTTCTGGCTCAAGAACGGATCCAGGCGACGAAACATTCCGAACCCCTTACGGTCCGTGGAATCGTCCACGGCACCCTCATTCTACGCGGCAAAAACTACCCTACAATAATGAACCGGACCGCAAGATGTGATGGTATAAGGGAAAGAATACATGCTTTAATAGGGGGATGGCCCTCCAACGTGCTGCAATTACACTACCAACACTTCTGGGCATACTTTCGACAAGGTTTTGATACACAGCTGTGGGTATTTGTGTCCGTTCCTGCTGCAAGAATGTCGCCAGCTCAGCTGTATATCTCGGACAGGGATCCTTGGTCAGTCAGCGTCGCTCTAACGCGTCTCGCAAATGTTCTATGCGGTTTAGGTTGGGACACTGGGGCTGGGCAGGCCAGGGAAGACGTTTTACGTCCATATCTCGATACCACTGCTTGACAGAAGCTGCAACGTGACACGGAGCATTGCCGTCCTCGAATTACATTCGTCCATTCCATAAAATTGCCATAGCGTAGGAAGAACCTGATGGTCCAAAATGTTCATGTAGACGTCAGCATTCAATTAACCAGGAACAACGTGCAAAGGTCGCAGGCTATACCACGAAAAACACCCCTACACAAGTAGTCGGATTCTATGCAAATCCGCTGGTTTCCTGTCCATTATTGTAGGGTAGTGACATTCCTCTTTTCTTCCTTCTGATAATTGTGAGAACGGTTGGTATTTAATTAATGTCGCACTGAGGCAATGCAGCGGGTTATCGATGACGGTCCGGGATCAATCGGTATCGCAAAGATTTTGAACCACGGACACCTGAGCTGACACCCCACCTTTCCGAACTTCCACACCACAGCAGCGTGATGCCATTTGATGCCATGGCAGAACGCGGCCATCCCTTTGCTAATCCTCTCCTATCTTTCAACCTTGCTGCTGCTGCCATATACATTTGTTAAATATGATTTTATTTTTTTATTCAAGCGTTTTAGTATCATGACCGTCATAAAAATGGCTATCAAGACAAAATGTTTAAAACAATTTATAAATTTTAGTTCATCACGTATATAAAAATGCTTTGAGATACAAGAGGGAACGGGTTTCCCTTGGGACTGAAAATGGCTTCAATCTCTGATAGTTCCAATTAAGAGATTTTTTTTTACAGCACACAATGGAACTATTTAGCCGTATATGGAATAAATTGTGCGAAGTGAGGTTGCTAGAAAGTTAGACTGTTCAGTCAGTGTCGGATTACCAACACAAGTGAAAAGACAGGAAATGAAAAGACAATGCAAATTACATTGGGTTTCTTTCGTCCTTCTATGATCACTTTCTGCTGCGAGGGCTAATTAGAACACATTTAAAGTATGCAAGGAGGAAAAAAAAAACTGTTCCTATTTTATTGCAGTTTCACCACATCCTTAATAAAATTAAACTTTCACACCATCAACTACAAACAATAAATAAAAGAGTGCGTGGCATAGACAAAAGCTCCATAATAACATTCAAAGACAAGACAAAATTCCGTGGCATTGAAACCGCATTTAAATAATTTTCCCATTAAACAAAACTGCATTATCTTTCAATACGATTTAATATCACCGGGTTTGTCTGCATGCATTATGCAAAGATGCGAAGAAAATTGTTTGTAGCAGTTTTAATGTTCTTGGTGTAAGGTACGGCTCAGAGTAATAATGAAGCCTAATGAATAATGAACCACAAACAGGGCTACCCCAGCCAAAGCACTTGTGAACTAGTGGCATTAAATGTTTAAAACTAGTAAGTTAAGTCTACTCTTTTCTAAGTCTCCTTGCATTTAAAATAAATTGAAGCTAAATATTTTTTAATAAGGTTTTTAACACGTTCGCTGCCGATCTCGCGCCCGCGCGTGATGTGGCATCAATGTTAAAGAACCAATCACGCGGCAGCGCGCGGTATGGAGTGACGTCTCAGTATATAGTCACGCGTTCGCGCGGGAAGAGCTGCGCCTCAACATTTATTCTTCGCTTCAGTCGGCATTATTATGTTAGGTGTGTCTGTTGGTATTGGTAAGTAGAAGCTAGTTGTAAGAATATGTGGTTTCGAATTTATAGCTTTATTAATTATTAAAAAAATACTGTAGAGTTGTAGAGACGATAATTCTGAAGGGCCTTCGTGACACTTATAAATAGAAGAGTAGATATTTAATTAGTGTCTCACTGGAGCAACACAACGGGCAATTTAGAAGCTGACGGAATATAGATAAACCGGCCACATTCCCTTGGAGGCAATACTTTTTTCTTTTGTATTAAAGAATTTGTGCAAAAGGATTAGTTTATATTGAAAGACAGAAAAAGGAAAACAATTTTTTAAAGGTAATTTATAATTAACGTCATACTTGAGCAACACAACGGGCTATTGATCCCGGACCGTCGTCAATAGCCCGTTATTAATTAAAAATTACCAAATTACCGAGGACAACAATACGTTATTTTGAACCATAGGCAGATGACGAGGCAACACCAGAGCTGGCACAAACTCTCCAAACTTCCGCACCAACCCAACGTAAGGACTTTCGGCCACGACAGATTTAAGATGTACCATCCGCCTCTACACCACACGCTTACAAACATCCATTCACTGACCCGGATTCGAATCGGGTCACCTAGAGGCTACCACCTTAACCACCAGACCGATTGGTCGGTTTAAAAGAAAATCATGTTTTGGGTATCAATCGATCTGACGTACAATATTATCCAGATTGTAAATCCTTTGAAATTCTCACTCTGTCTTGAACCATCGCAAAGATAAAAACTTCGATTTGGGGAATAAAAAACACAATTTAATGTACAGTCACAGAAAAAAAAAACCGAACCACCCCTCTTCATTCAAGAAATTTTAACAGTAGAGAAAATTCAACGATGGCGGTTGGCAGGAACTAACGTCTATCAATTCAAATGTATAAAATTTGCATAAGGGGCCGTCTTCATATTAAATTGAGCTCTAACTTTATAACTTCCAATAGAAACCCCCTATTTCGACACAATTTTGAATCTATATCAAATTTAACTTTAAATATCGAATTTCATGTCATTAGGTCTTACCGTTTCGAAGTTATGAGTACGGAAATATTGGACCTCTTAATGTTAAATCAGTTTCTTAGACTTTTATGGATATCTTCCTAAATAATATTTTTGTAGAGCTGATATTTTGTACCATGTTACTGTTAAACAACACAGATAAAATTAACCTAATACATATTACAAAATTGGAAGTATGGAACAATGTAAAAGAAATAAAAGTAAATAAGTAATTTAAAAGTAAAATTGTTATAGAATCTTATACACATCATATCAAAATCTATACTTACTGGCATTCGCCTGGCACAGTGCAGAAACCGTGTTCTGGGTGACAGCCTAGTTTGCATACGGCTGAAAAAACAAGTAAAACGTGTAAATTGAGACAGCTTCAACACATTTTTATCTCAATTATTATAGCAATTATTGTAATAGCAATTCAACACAAAACCCCATTTCTAGGTTTAGGAGGAGTTTTTTTGTGCATTGAATGAAAAGAAATTCAACGAAAAAATATAAAGCGTTGTCTCTGTTACATTAAAAAACAATTTTTGGAAAGAACAGCTTTTAAACTTGACAAGCTAAACTCAATTGAATTTATGTAGAAAAATTATCAGAAAGATAAATTAAAGATTTTATAGTCATTAATTAGAAAGAAAGGTTAAAGATTTTATTTCGATTAATTAGAACGAACATTATGTAAGTAATAAAAAGAAAGTAAGATGAAAGATTTTATAGATATATATTGATTAATTAGAAAGCTAGAAAAAAAGATTTTATTACGATTAATTAGAACGAACATTATGTAAGTAATAAAAAGAAAGCAAGATGAAAGATTTTATAGATATATTGATTAATTAGAAAGCTAGAAAAAAAGATTTTATTACGATTAATTAGAAAGATAATTATGTAAGTAATAATTAGAAAGAAAATTATATAAGTAATAATTAGAAAGAAAATTACATAAGTAATAATTAGAAAGAAAATTATATAAGTAATAATTAGAAAGAAAATTATATAAGTAATAATTAGACGAGATTATATAAGTAATAATTACAGAGAATCTTGACAAGGATATATCTCGGCATTAGAAGAAAACTCATCACATCTCAACACTCCTTATCATAAAGAGCATCGGCAATATCTTGACAAGGAGATATATCGGCATTGGAAGAAAACTTATCAGATCTTTACGCTCCTCATCATAAAGAGTATCAGCAATATCTCGTTAGAAGAAAAAAACTGACTAGATTTTGATCTCATCATCAAATCATGAGCAGCATCAAAATTGGCTATATTGAATAGCGAGGCATGTCGTCATTGGTCACATCTTGATGGAGTCATTAGAAGAAAACTCATCAGATCTTGACACTCTTCATCATAAAGAGTATCGGCCATATCTTGACAACGAGATATCTCGGCATTAGAAGAAAACTGACCAGCTCTTGACACTCCTCACTATAAAGAGTATCGGCCATATCTCGACAAAAGAAGAAAACTCAACAGATCTTGACACTCTTCATCATAAAGAGTATCGGCCATATCTTGACAACGAGATATCTCGGCATTAGAAGAAAACTGATCAGCTCTTGATACTCCTCATTATAAAGAGTATCGGCCATATCTCGACAAAAGAAGAAAACTCATCAGATCTTGACACTCTTCATCATAAAGAGTATCGGCCATATCTTGACAACGAGATATCTCGGCATTAGAAGAAAACTGGCCAGCTCTTGACACTCCTCATTATAAAGAGTATCGGCCATATCTTGACAAAAGAAGAAAACTCATCAGATCTTGACACTCTTCATCATAAAGAGTATCGGCCATATCTTGACAACGAGATATCTCGGCATTAGAAGAAAACTGACCAGCTCTTGACACTCCTCATTATAAAGAGTATCGGCCATATCTCGACAAAAGAAGAAAACTCATCATATCTTGACACTCTTCATCATAAAGAGTATCGGCCATATCTTGACAACGAGATATCTCGGCATTAGAAGAAAGCTGACCAGCTCTTGACACTCCTCATTATAAAGAGTATCGGCCATATCTCGACAAAAGAAGAAAACTCATCAGATCTTGACACTTTTCATCATAAAGAGTATCAGCCATATCTTGTCGACGAGATATCTCGGCATTAGAAGAAAGCTGACCAGCTCTTGACACTCCTCATTATAAAGAGTATCGGCGATATCTCGACAAAAGAAGAAAACTCATCAGATCTTGGCACTTTTCATCATAAAGAGTATTTGCCATATCTTGACGACGAGATATCTCGGCATTAGAAGAAAACTGATCAGCTCTTGACACTCCTCATTATAAAGAGTATCGGCCATATCTCGACAAAAGAAGAAAACTCATCATATCTTGACACTCTTCATCATAAAGAGTATCGGCCATATCTTGACAACGAGATATCTCGGCATTAGAAGAAAGCTGACCAGCTCTTGACACTCCTCATTATAAAGAGTATCGGCCATATCTCGACAACGTGATATCACGGCATTAAAAGAAAATTTACCCGCTCTTGACACTCCTCATCATAAAATACATCGCCAATATATTGATGGCGAGATATGTCGTCATCAGCAAAAGAGGTCAGATCTTGATGAACGAGATATCTCGTAGAAACCACTTGGAGGGTTGAGAAAGTCTGATCTGCTAGTACCTAGAAATGGCTTGCACTAATGTCGAGAAGGAGATTGTGTCAGAGCACTCACCCGTTTCACAGTTGGGTCCCTGCCATCCTTCCCGACACACCTTGTCCCCTTGCTCGTCGCACTTGTAGTGTCCGAACCTGTCGTCCCTGGGCCGGCAGAATTTGGCACACGTGTAGTCATAGTAGTGGGGTGAGCAGAGCACCCTGTACCGGTAACTGATCCTCGCGGCTCGACCCCTGTGGCCTTTGATCTTCCACTCCATGCCTGGAATCTGCACGCCGGAGAAGACGTGCCGCTCGATCACTCGCTCCAGGTGTGCTGGAAATGAATCGATTCGGAGGGTTAATTGGATCGGGATGGATACACATGTCCGATGCGATCTTTACGATTCGTTACTTTGTAGCGGTTTGAAAAGCCACGATGGAAATCGATCTTTTTAACGCGCATATTAGGTAGGTGTTTGAATTGACGTCGTACGGATGTAACACTACAGGCCATTGGAGAGACGGCCAGGGATCAAGATCCTAGGACGACACCACGAAATTTAGTGTTAGAAGACGAAAAATTTGGTTGGTATTTTAATTAACGTCACAAGAATGCAAAACGACGGGCTATTGGCGAAGGTTTGGAATTATATCCCAAGGGAAATAGACAACATCGCGTCATTTCGAACCACGGTCAGATGACGAGGTCACACCTAAGCTGGCACCCCACGCTACAAACTCCTTCGCCACAACGACGTGACGACATTTGAGGCCGACAGTTTGAGCGTGCACCAGCCCCCTTTGTACACGACGGTGAGTGTTGGATTCGAACTCGCAACCCTCTGGTTGCTAATCCGTTACTCTTCCTACCGGATTACCGCGTCCCCTTGATTGATAATGGTAATGGTAATTTTTGTTGACGCCGTACTAGAGCAACACAGCGGGTTATTGACGACAATCCGGGATCAGTAACTTAAGAGAGAATCCGAGGACAACACCTCGTAATTTTGAACCACGGTCAGATGACAAAACAACACCTGAGCTGGCACCCCACTCTCCAAACTTCCACACCAACCCAACCCCCTTGATTGGATAGGTAATTGGTAATTTTTAACTAACCTCGTACTAGAGCAACACAACGGGTTCTTAATAGGATAGGATGTTTGGGTTTTATAGCGCAAGGTCCAATCATGGACAAGATACGCACTAGCGCATGATAAAACAATAAAAATTATGTATATATAAGTTTAAAAGAATGTATGGGAGAAATCAAGCTCAAGAATCTGTATCAGAATAAAAGTTGATCAAATAAATTGTTACCAAAGTGATGATTTAAAACATGTTGACTATAGTATAGTAACATGATGTATAAGAAAAAGTACATTTTGAATTTAAAAAAAAGTTAGATGAGATTTATAAAATTCAACATAAAAAATGGGAAAAGGTTTGAATGGGGTTGGTGACGCTTTGAAAGAGGTTTTAGAAGCGAAAATAAAACACTGGGTTAAAAACCGTTTTCCTCACTCCTAAGCAGTTTTTTTTCCAGAACAGAATAAAGACTTCGAGAAAGATTTAAAATATTCCCTCTGTGAAGTCAAGCACTCTCCTTATAAATTGTAAACAGAATAAATTTAGACCTTCTCTAACGCACTAGAGGCTTTCCGCTTTTCTGCTAACGCAGGTGTAAGGTACACATTAGATCAGGGGTTGCCAAACTCCTTGGACCATCGACCCATTCTGAGTTTATTGACTTTTCATTTTACTATTTCGTAATTATTATAGGACAATCAAAAAAGACGCTTATGTGTCTTTTAGATTGTTTGTTTTATAGTTACAGCGTTTATATTATAAGAGTATAATATCGATACCTCGATTCCAAAGGGTGACAACTCAAATCACAAACATTTTGTAATTAAAGTGTACGAAACGATTACAAAAACGATTATGGAGCTGGTAGTATTTCTAGATTGATCAAATATTTTTGGTGTAACATTAGCATTTAACTATCGAGATGTTTTTTTTAGGAAGTGGTAAAAAACTTATAGTTTTAAAAATAGTTTCGTACACTTAAATCACAAAATTTTTTTTTGTTACCCTTTGGAACTGAGGTATCGATATAGTATTGTAGCAAAGCGATTTCTTATGGAAGAGAGATGGGTAGTTTGGTAATTTTTCATTAACGTCGTACTAGAGCAACACAACGGGCTATTGACGATAATCCGGGATCAATCCCTTAAGGGAAAGATCCGAGGACAACACCTCGTAATTTTGAACCACGGTCAGATAACGAAGCAACATCTGAGCTGGGAGAAAGATGGAAGGAATTCTCAAATTTAACAACACAAATTTTATTGAACACATACGTTTTAGACACTAATAGTGAACGGGATTAAGGATAAAAAGGCTTCTTGAATAGAAATTTGTCTACACATTGCTCAAAAAGTCATCTCACACGGAGACTGAGTATTGAATGTTCAGTACAGTAATTCTCAACACTGGGAAAACTAGAAATGTTACAGCAGTATATTATATTGGCTTAACGTCAAAGGGAAGCGTTTTTGTTTTCGACGTCCTCCATAACATTACATATTGGAGGGATAGGTGGAATAAATAATATATAACGCATGAAATATACAAAAATAAAACTTTTGTTAACTTAGTATGCAATTTACAAACGTTGTCAATGTGGAAAATGTGCTACGTGACTTGACAAGATGAACAATATTGGATTCAAAATGAGTGAGTTTCAGCCATAAATCGTCATAGAATTCTATATTCACTCTTAATTGTGTTGTCATTCAGGATGGAGGGAATCCAAGGAAACCGAATTAAATGTCACCCGTGCAATGATGTCTTACATTTTTTTTTCGACCATCGAGCCCGAATCGACCCCCGACACTATTATACCAACCCCTAGGGGTCGATGTCGACCTTTTTCGTGACCACTAAAACAAACAGACGAAAATATCAGTCCCCAAATGGTAGTAAAGAATGCAAAACTTTAAAACAACGACTAACAAAAAAATAAAAATATTCATCTATGGCTTACTTCCGTCCCAATTCTCCATTGGTGATATTTTCTAACATTTCGTCTTCATCAGTCGTTGTTTTAAACCTTCCCATTTTTACCAAGCTAAACATTTTTTCATGTATGCAATCAAACAGCTTGTCTAAAACTACTTTATGCTCAGTCGAGCTGATAATTCTGAACCCGACATAATCAGAAGGTTTTCATTATAACGAGCATCAAGGCACATACACGTTACAACAGAAAACACAAATCATACTCCAAGCAGACAAATAAGTAAGTGTAGTATACAAATGCGAACGGAAAGAAGTGAAACTAAGGGGATTGAGAACTAAAATCTGTAGTTCGCTTCACTTCAGTGCGCTATTTCTCGTCAGAAAGCCCGTTGAAAGTGGTAGTGCTGTTCAAGGCATCGCAATCCTAAAACTTAATTGAACTTGGTTGGTAGGTATTTAATTAACGTAATTCTAGACCAACACAACGGGCTATTGGCGTCGGTCCGGGATCAAACCTTTAAGAGGGGGGGGGGGGCGGTAGCCCGGTTGGAAGTGAAACGAATTAGCAACCGTAGGGTTGCGAGTTCGAATCATACAAACACCATTGTGTGCAAAGGGGGCTGGTGCACGTTAAATCTGTCGTGGCTTCAAATGTTCTCACGTTGGCGTTGTGTGGACGTTTGGAGAGTCGGATGCCAGCTCAGGGGGGTCAAAATTACGTGGAATTGTCCCCGAATCTTGATTGATCCCGGACTGTCTTCAATAGCCCGCTGTGTTGATCCATTACGATGCTTATTGAAAAACCTACCTACCAACCCCTGAAGGGAAGTATTCGGGCCTGTGATGTTGGTTTGCTAAGCAAACCAAATGGAAATGCATAGCAATTCAAATGGACATGCATAGCAATCACCGGGGTTGGCGAGTGTTAGCGAGCAGTGGTCATATCTGACCCCACGAAAAAGAACTGGCTCCGCAGTGGCTAGTTTATTAATAAAAGACATCAGAATCATTTGTCAGAGCGGTAGACTTTGAGATAAAATCGAATTCATCCGCCACGATCCGAAGATGGGATTGACGAAACGAGCGAGATTTATTCCTTCGCGTGGGATATTAATAGTTTTATTTGCAGCTCCGAATGGAATACAAATTGGTGGACAAGTTTACCAGTGTACGTTTCACGCGATTTCGAATATCTATACTGGTCACGTCCGGCGATTACACAGCTCGACATGTGTTACTTGCTTTTTACGAGCTGCGATTGCTAGCTGGAACCTTATGGATAGGTGTGAGATAAGGGGCGAACACGCCAAATGGCAGCGAAATGGACAGGAATGGTCGCAACTTGTCAGGGAAGATATACAGTATTCACTGCCCAAAGTTTCTTCGAATTTCACCAGGAATGGTTGCGTTACTTGTGAAGAAGAGAAATTCCAGGACAATTAATTGACAGTGAAAATGTACTTATGGAAGGTCAAAATACATTTGGATTAATGATATTCGGTAGGTAGATAATTGAATTAACGTCGTACTAGAGCAACACAACGGGCTATTGACGACAGTCCGGGATCAGTCCCTTAAGGAAAAGATCCGAGGACAACACCTCGTAATTTTGAACCACGGTCAGATGACGAAGCAACACCTGAGCTGGCACCCCACTCTCCAAACTTCCACACGAACCCAACGTGAGGACTTTCGGCCACGACCGATTTAAGGTGCACCAGCCGCCTCTACACCATACGCTTACAAACATCCATGCCCGGACCCGGATTCGAACCAGGAACCTTCCGATCTAGAGGCTAACACCTTAACCACTATACCGGTTGGTCGGGCGACGGCCAGGAATCTATGCCGAAATTGAAAATTCGAAAACTACAGCACAATTTTGAACCACGGTTAGGGGACGAGGTCGGCACTCCAAACGTGCAGTAGCCCTCATATACCGACGGTCTTTGTGAGGAACGAGTTTCGAACTCGTGACCCTTCGATTGCTTGACCGATACTCTTCCAACCGAGCTACTGCAGACCTCACTTGTCAGGGAGTGTGAAGATAAATATTATTTACTACCTAGTTTTTAAAATATTTAACCAGAAATAGTTACGTTTCTTGTGAAGGAGTACAGAAATTAAAAGCTGGAACGTCAAAATACGATTAATGGTTTTCAGTAGGACTACTAAAAAACTTGTGGAAAATATTAATAATAACTAGGGGGCCCGCCCCTTACTCGCTAACGCTCTAACTGCACTGCTCCATTGGATCTAATGTATCTCAGACCGTCCTTCGCCGCAAGTTGAAAACCGGATGTACGCACCGGGCCCTACTCAGAAGTATTCAGTTTCTCTCCACACAGAAATAATAAGTTTCTTTTTTAAACAATACTGAAAGACTAGGCATATTTTTGCGTTTTTTAAAACAAAATTAAACGTTTTTTAAAATTCTGGTTACCCTGATCAGAGGATTCTCAACACGCGCGCGTTGGTATTTATTTTAAATTTATTTTATAAATAGAAAATATTTTTATGGAATGAAATAAAAAACAATACAAAAAAATTTCAACAGAGCATTGCAACCAAATAACTTTTTTAAATGTTTTCAAATAAATGAAAACAAATTTTTCAATTAAACATCGGCGTAAATTTTGAGATGTTTACCGGATAAAAAAAAACTACTGCATTTTCGCACGCAGTCTCACAGTGTATATCACATCAGGTTCAATGAATTCTAATATTGTTAAGAAACCCAATACCTCCTCAAGTGCAAAAGAAGTGATAGAATCGATACATCAAATGGATCTTAAAACCATTTTTTTAATAAATTTAGAAAATGAAACAGAAAAGACGTGCGTCCAATAGCAGAGCCTTATGTCAGATATATCTGTTTTCAAAGTGTCCGAATATAAATATATCCTATATACCCTACAATAATTAACCGGATGCCAACGGATTTCCATAAAATCCGACTCCTTGTTTGGGAGTGTTTTTCGCGGTATGTCCTCGTTCCTGGTCAATTGAACGCCGACGCCTACATGAACATTTTGGAGGACAATCAGGTTCGTCATACGCTCTGGCAATTCTATGGAATGGACGAATGCTACTTCCAGAACGACAACGCTCAATGTCGTGTTGCAGACTCTGAAGAGCAGTGGTATCGAGATATGGATGTAAAACGTCTTCCCTGGCCTGCTCAGAGTCCCGACCTAAACCCCGTATAACATTTGTGGTACAAGTTAGAGCGACGCTTACGGACCAGGGAACCCCGTCCGAAATCTACAGCTGAGCGGGCGACATTTTTACAGCAGGAATGGACACGTAGCTGTGTATCAAAACATTGTTGAAAGTATGGCCAGAAGGTTTGGTAGTGTCATTGCAGCACGTGGGGGACCATCCCCCTATTAAAGTATGTATTATTTCCCCTTATACCATCACATCTTGCTGTACGGTCCATTATTGTAAGGTAGTGTATATACATACATATAGCAAATTGGTCTACTTATCATACGAGTGTAAAACATCAACCAAAACCACCGAGAGACAACATATTAGTAAAAACAGAGCGAAGGACTGATGAATTACAGTTATATTCACCAATGAATAACGTCTATGTAAAAATTCCCACCAAAGCCAGCGCAGCTGGTTTGGAAGAATAATGACCTAGCTGCCAGATGGTTGCTAGTCCGAATCCAACCAAAGACCGTCGAGTACAAAAGGGGCTGGTTCACGTTAAATACGTGGTGATCTCGAATGTCTCCTCACGTTGATAAAAAAAGAGTTTGATTGGACATTTGAAACTACGGTAGATTTAACATGCACCAGCCCATTTGTACACGACGGTCTTTGGTCGGATTCGGACTCGCCACCCTCCGGTTGATCTTCCAACCTAATTTTTTGAGTTTGAGTGCAGTGGGGTTGGTAGCTTAGTTGTAACTCTAGAATTTGCAAGAGAATGGATGCCCGATGGAAACGCGATATAGCTAAAGACTGAATTGTACACGGGGGCTGGTGCACGTTACATTTCCCGTGGCTTCACTATAGCACTGAGTGGATGTTTGAAGAATGGAGTGCCGGGTCAGGTGTTGCCTCGTCATCTGACCGTGGTTCAAAACGACGTGGTGTTGTTCCCGAATCTTTCCTTTAGGGGATTGATCCCGGACCGTGGTCGATAGCCCGTTGTTTCGCTCTAGTAGTCTAGTACAACGTTAGTCAGAAAATATTACCTCCACTAATAATTAATTATTTGAAAAAGCCAACACCATTCGACGCATGCGTACGAACCCAAAATGGAGCGACACCATCAACAAGCCGAGCATGTTCCGCCCACCCTCACAGTCACGCTATTCACAAGTATAAAGTCGTAAACGAATAAATCCCGGAAGCCGGGTGTTGACGGAGACAAGTTGTACACTTATCACGGAAAGGGCCTTAAAAGCGGAACATACGTCTCTTTCACGCGCGACATGTCCCGCGTGCACGTGTCACGCATTTCTGAAACGTGTCTTTCAGACGGCGTGCACGTCGTAAAACGCCCACTACTGGCGTTCAGCGGAGAGAACCAGACTCTAAAATTGGGAGAGTCGTAAACGGGGAAGTCTGACATGGGGAATACAGATGATACAGATGTCGGAATCGAGGTTTTCAGTGCTGGGACTTTTTATGGAGTGCGGTGAAAGAGGCGTTTACAGACCGCGTTGCGCCGGTCATAAAATAACCGAACTCGGAACACGACGTTTTAGAAATAAACAGCATTTATGGTGTTTTGAAAATGTTCGTATTTTTCCACGGAAGCGCACAAAATATTTCCGAAAAAGGATATGAAGTTTAGTTAACACGTTTTCCCGAGTAAAAGGGGGCGGCTATAGCCTGGATGGAAGAGTAACGTCAGTAGCAACCGGAAGGAGGCGAGTTCGAATCCAACTAAAGACCATCGTGTAAAAATGGTAATGGGGAAATGGTAATTTTTAATGAACGTCGTACTAGAGCAACACATCGGGCTATTGACGACGGGCCGGGATCAAACCCCTAAGGGAAAGAACCGAAGGTAACGCCACGTAATTTTGAACCACCGTCAGATGACGATTCAAGACCTGAGCTGGCACCCCACTCTCCAAACTTCCATTTAAAAAGTGGAATATTACGGGTTAATTCTGTCCTGGCCTCAAATGTCCTGTCGGCGTAGTGTGGAAGTTTGGAGAGAGGGTGCCAGTTGAGGTGTGACCTCTTGTTATTTTTATCAAGATTTAAAAGTGGTCACTCAATTCTGAGATTTGGTTCAGCACGTTAAATCAATCGTGGCCTCAAATGTCCTCATGTTGGCGTGGTATGGAAGTTTGGTGTGCCAGCTCAGGTGTTGTTCACGTCATATGACTGTGGTTTAAAATAACTTGGTGTTGTTCTGGGTTCTTTCCCATCAAGATGGATCCCGGGCCGTCGCCAATAGCCCTTTGTGTTTCACCAGTGTGATGTTAATTAAATACCTACCTACCTCTTGCAGTGGGTTTAAACTTTCATGCGCAATATCATAATGCTAGTGCAATAGCCACAATACTAGGTTTGTTGGAACAAAGCCCTTCATTGCAGTTGGTTCGATTAATCTTTATTGAATGTGTATTCGCGCGAGCGCGCGCGATGTTGGAAAATACTCGAATATTAAATATTTGATCCTTGAAAGTACTCGAATACCAATAATTGGATCTTTAAAAGCACTCGAATGCCAAGAATTTGATCTATTAAAATATTCGAATACCAAGAATTTGACAGTTAAATGTATTGGAATAGCAATAATTTTATCTTTAAAAGAGTATTCAAATACCAAGAATTCGATTCTTAAGAGTACTCGAATACCAAAAATTCGATTAAAAAAATACTCGAATACCAAGGAATCAAACCTTGAAAATGTTCAAATACTAAGAATTCTGTTCTAAAAAATACTCGAATGCCAAGGATTTGAACCTTGAAAATGCTCAAATACCAAGAATTCTGTTCTAAAAAATACTCGAATACCAAGGATTCAAACCTTGAAAATGTTGAAATACCAAGAATTTTCTGTTCTAAAAAATACTCGGAATGCCAAGGATTCGAACCTTGAAAATGTTCAAATACCAAGAATTCTGTTCTAAAAAATACTCGAATACCAAGGATCCAAACCTTGAAAATGTTGAAATACCAAGAATTTTCTGTTCTAAAAAATACTCGAATACCAAGGATTCAAACCTTGAAAATGTTCAAATACCAAGAATTCTGTTCTAAAAAATACTCGAATGCCAAGGATTCAAACCTTGAAAATGCTCAAATACCAAGAATTCTGTTCTAAAAAATACTCGAATGCCAAGGATTTGAATCTTGAAAATGCTCAAATACCAAGAATTCTGTTCTAAAAAATACTCGAATGCCAAGGATTTGAACCTTGAAAATGCTCAAATACCAAGAATTCTGTTCTAAAAAATACTCGAATACCAAGGATTCAAACCTTGAAAATGTTCAAATACCAAATTTCTGTTCTAAAAAATACTCGAACACCAAGGATTTGAATCTTGAAAATGCTCAAATACCAAGAATTCTGTTCTAAAAAATACTCGAATGCCAAGGAATCAAACCTTGAAAATGCTCAAATACCAAGAATTCTGTTCTAAAAAATACTCGAATGCCAAGGATTCAAACCTTGAAAATGTTCAAATACCAAGAATTCTGTTCTAAAAAATACTCGAATACCAAGGATTCAAACCTTGAGAATGTTCAAATACCAAGAATTCTGTTCTAAAAAATACTCGAATGCCAAGGATTTGAATCTTGAAAATGCTCAAATACCAAGAATTCTGTTCTAAAAAATACTCGAATGCCAAGGATTTGAACCTTGAAAATGCTCAAATACCAAGAATTCTGTTCTAAAAAATACTCGAATACCAAGGATTCAAACCTTGAAAATGTTTCAAATACCAAGAATTCTGTTCTAAAAAATACTCGAATGCCAAGGATTTGAATCTTGAAAATGCTCAAATACCAAGAATTCTATTCTAAAAAATACTCGAATGCCAAGGATTTGAACCTTGAAAATGCTCAAATACCAAAAATTCTGTTCTAAAAAATACTCGAATACCAAGGATTCAAACCTTGAAAATGTTCAAATACCAAGAATTCTGTTCTAAAAAATACTCGAATGCCAAGGATTTGAATCTTGAAAATGCTCAAATACCAAAAATTCTGTTCTAAAAAATACTCGAATACCAAGGATTCAAACCATGAAAATGTTCAAATACCAAGAATTCTGTTCTAAAAAATACTCGAATACCAAAAATTCGTTCCTCGAAAGTACTCGATTGTGCTCGTCTATAGATATGGTTTGTTACTTTAATTAACGTCGCACTGGAGCAACACAGCGAGCTATTTGGCGACGGTCCGGGATCGAACCCAACGGGAAAGATCCGAGCACAACAGCATGTGATTTTGAATTATGGTTAGGTGACAGAGATCACACCTGAGATGGCACCACACTCTCCAAACTTTCACACCACATCAACATTTGAGACCACGACAGAATCAGTGTGCACCATCCCCTACACGACAGTCTCTAGATACAAAGACGGCTCAGGTCTAGGGACTTGTGTGCCCTACAAAAGTATTTTTATCGTCTTCTTGTCGGAGGCATTGTCCCGTACGTGGGCGGAGTGCAAAGAGCCTCCTCTCCAAAAGAAGCAAATACCGCTTGTATCGATCGCGAGATATATCAACGTCTCTGGCCGAGGATCCGACCACTTATTCAAAAGCAAACCCACTTCGCGCGTGCACCTGCAAAAGCTAATAAACCATGGAGGCTGAGAGTGCACCTTTCAAGGACCTTGCCAGCTACCAGATTCTTTCTTTTTTTTCTCTCTTTCTCCTTCCCTCTCAATTCCCTTTTTTTCTCTCCTATGGTGCCTTCGGCCTTTGGCACCTGAGTGACCCGTGGGCGTATAACATAGGATTCCTCAGGTGGTTTTTTTTCTTCCACCAAGTGTGGTGAAGGAGCTAGAAATTCGATAGAAGGGTACGAAGGCAAAACGTAGTCAGAGAATTGCAGTTAGTCTCCTGCAAAAGTTCGTCCCGGTAATTTTTTTTTTTGACAAAAATTGAGGAAATGTTATTTTGTTAACTAAAAATTACATTGGATCAATATACTACCCTACAATAATGGACCGGACGCCAGCGGATTTGCATAAAATCCGACCCCTTGTTTGGGGATGTTTTTCGTGTTATGGCCTGAGACCTTTGTATGTTGTTTCTGGTCAATTGAACGCCGACGCCTACATGAACATTTTGGACAGTCAGGTTCTTCCTATGCTCCGGCAATTTTATGGAATGGACGAATGTTACTTCCAGAACGACAATGCTCCATGTCATGTTGCAGACTGTCGAGCAGTGGTATCGAGATACGGATGTAAAACGTCTTCCCTGGTTCGCTCAGAGTCCCGACCTGAACCCCATAGAACATGTGTGGAACGAGTTAGAGCGACGCTGACGGACCATTGAACCACGTCAAAAATGTACAGCTGAGCTGGCGACATTCTTGCAGTAGGAATGGACACAAATACCCATAGCTGTGTATCAAATCCTTGTTGAAAGTATGCCCAGAAGGGTCGCTAGTGTAATTGCGGCGGGACCATCCTTCTATTAAAGCATGTATTCTTTCACTTTTCCATCCCATCTTGCTGTCCGGACCAGTATTGTAGGGTAGTGTATACTCGTAGTCTGTGCCGTTCTGTTCAATGTTCTTTATCCATCTCTTCTGTAGCTGCATCCTCCCGCGGTCCTACAAGTTCAGAAATTTCTGGTCAAAGAGCGAATCCAGGAAACCAAACTTTTAGTACCTCTTATGGAATCGTCCACGACATCCACACCCTACACAACATGTATCTTCTACGTCTGCGAAGCATTCTTGTCTTTTCGGAAATAAAAAAGGCATACTATGTCAAAAATGCTCCTCATTATCCGCCAGTTTGAATGCTTAACACAATTTAAACACAACCCAGTACCACATTTTTAGCCAAAAAAGTACTTGCTGAATTTTCTTCTTACAAATAACATCCAAATTTTACAAGTGTGAAATAGACAAAACTTCGCGGTTTTGCGATGCAATGACATCGAGCGCCTAATACGGGACGAACTTTTGCAGCGACCCAATGTTTTGATGCAAATTAAAGTGTCTTCAGAAGTAAAGATTAAAGCATTCTTTTATCATCGTTTTCATCCGGTTTCTAGACAATCAATGGACGAGGAGTCCAGTAGTTCTGAATAGAAACAATCTTAGAACACTATGAATAGAATTTTAAATTATGTTCTTTGGGGAAAAATTGGATCATTGGGTTGTGTTTCTAAAATTTTGTTAAGCATTCAAAATGGCAGAAAGTAAGGACCATTTCCGTTCATTATGGTTTTTGTGTCCTAAAAGGCAAAATGCTTAACAAGATGTATGTTGTGTATGGTGATGGTGCCAATTGAAGATTCCCAAAGAGTCTGGCTTCGTCTCGGGTCGACCCGATAAATAACAAACACAAGACCCTTGTTGATTCAAGCCATTACGTTTTGAGCAGTCATCACTCTCATGACCTCAGCTTCCATGCATAATTTTTGCAGCGAGGTTTGTCGATGGGGAAGCGTGTGTCTAATCGGGAATGGGTGTTCAAATAACTCCCACAGTTGGAGCGGGTCGTCATCGGAACAGTGGGGTCAAAGCTCCGAAAGGGGAGGGTCTACTTCTGTTCTGGAAGAAAGTGAGGGGGCAATCGGTAGCTTGGTTCTTCTGCCGGCCCCCTAGGCGAGGGGGATCGAAGGTCGGCGACTATTCAGGGTGCGGCACAGGGGTGAAGATGTTCGAAGGGTGGCACCGAGTTGTTTGAATGGAGCGGAAACTTGAATTCGGCTCAGTGAACGGCAATTGTTTTCCTGGATGGGCAACAATGCTGTAATTGCTTGAAGTTCATTTTGGGTGCTATATTTGTTCAGATCTTCTCGCATGCTGTGGTTGCCATTACTATTCGTCCTGGATTGCTGCTCTAGGGTGAAAATGTCGGTCTGTTTTTCTGCATGGACAACAATGTTCTCATTGCTTGGTCTGATTTTTAAGTTTAAAAAAAATGATATTCTTTAAAGGTCTTGTGAGACCTGCCACTCCATTCTACTAAACTAGAGAAAAGGAGAATTTACAAACAATTGTTTCATTATACTGCTACCCATGCTGCGGGGGATAGGTCCTATGGTGTGCTTATTGGATTTCACTGTATCCCGGTTTCGCCTCGTTCCAATGCTGTGGCCGAGTATAGACTTTTGACCGGACACGGTTGTATTGGTGCCCATTTGTTTCGTTTTAATTTGACTAATTCACCTGACTGTGTTTTGTGTGACTCCGGACAAGTCATAATTGCTGTTCATTTGGACGAGTGTTCTGCACTTAATGATTTGGATTGTATTGTTAACAAATATTGAAGAGCTCATTGCCTAATGACCTAATGATAAATGGCCTGGCATTTGTAAAATAAAAAATTTTAAATGCATGTTGTTATTTTTAGGTACAACAATGAAGGACAACGCTGGAATGACAATCACATAATACGATTATCGATCCTGCCTTGTCCTCATGTCCTGAGTTATTGCTATAGGGTGAAAATGTATAAATTGTTTCGGGGACCTTAAAATAAACATTTTTGAAGCTACATTGTACACTACGCGGAGCTGAGGTAACCTGGTTGGAAGTATAACGGATGAGCACACGGTAGGTTGCAAGTTCGAATCCAACCAAAAGACCGTCGCGTACGCGTTAAATCCGTCGTGACCTGAAATGTCGTCACGTCAGCCTGGACGTTAGGAGAGTTAGAGTTCAAATTTACGTGGTGTTGTCCTCGAATCTATCACTTAGGGGATTGATCCCGGAATACGTCGTCGATAGCCCGTTGTGTTGCTCTTGTACAATGTTAATTAAAAATTACCAAATTACTAAAGAAAGGAACAATAAATAGTGTTAAAGGTCAGTGGAATATAAAAACGATTCTATAGCACATTAAAAGGCTATAACACATTGCTCACCCTACTTTCATGAATGACCAACCGGTATAGTGGTTAGGGTGTTAGCCTCTAGATCGGAAGGTTCCTGGTTCGAATCCGGTTCCGGGCATGGATGTTTGTAAACGTATGGTGTAGAGGCGGCTGGTGCACCTTAAATCTGTCGTGGCAGAAAGTCCTCACGTTGGGTTGGCGTGGAAGTTTGGAGAGTGGGGTGCCAGCTCAGGTGTTGCTTCGTCATCTGACCGTGGTTCAAAATTACGAGGTGTTGTCCTCGAATCTTTCCCTTAAGGGACTGATCCTGAACCGTCGTCAATAGCCCGTTGTGTTGCTCTAGTACGACGTTAATAAAAATTACCATTACCTCGAATCTTTCCCTTAAGGGACTGATCCCGGACCGTCGTCAATAGCCCGTTGTGTTGCTCTAGTACGACGTTAACTAAAATTACCAATTACCATTATTTAACTGAACAGAAAATGACTGATGGTTTCTTAGCCGACCAATCGGTCCGGTGGTTACGGTTTTAGCCTCTAGATCGAAGGTTAATGGTTCGAATCCGGATCAGTGCATAGATGTTTGTAAGCGTATGGTGTAGAGGCGGATGGAGCTTCTAAAATCTGTCGTGGCCGAAAGTCCTCACGTTGTGTTGATGTGGACGTTTGGAGAGTGGGGTGCATGCTCAGGTGTTGCCTCGTCATCTGACCATGGTTCAAAATGACGTGGTGCTGTTGTTCTTTCTGTTGTGTTGCTCTTGTAAGACGTTAATTAAAATCCCCTTATCTTGCAAGCGGGCTGCCATGGCCCAAACAGTCGCCAAAACGCATCGCTCTGGCGATAAACTGCTCCCAATGGCCGCTTGTCCTCCAGCCATTCTGTGCTCCGAGATAAAGACGAGGCGTTCCTCTTCACTATTTATCTTCCAGCAGTCAAGACAATCGTTTAAGCGCTTTTTCTACTTTAAAGGAACATTTTGCACCCCACCCGATGCATCTATTATTGTTATTTTTAATGCACCAACTACCTGTGGCAGGGGATGGGGGAATGGTAGGCAAGGCAAATTTATCCCGAGGTGGTAATTTCGTCCTCGATGCTTATTACTGTTGGAGGCACAGAAATAAAATATCCCGCAATCATAAAATCGCAGAATCATCGAGGGCTGCCTTTGGTAGCTGGCGTTAATTGGACGCCACTTCTTCTGATCGCTTGGGACTTTCCGGCTTGGAGAGGAGATGAAGAATCTTCTTTGTGCTGATCTGGCACGTTGTACTTGGTATAGGATATTTTGACTAACGTCAGATTGGGTTTTAACAGGCTCTATAGGCGATGATCCGGGAAAGATCCAAGGACAACACCATGTCATTTTGAACCATGGTCAGATGACGATCCAACACCCCACTACCTCTCAAAACTTCCACACCAACGACGTTTGAAGCCACGACAGATTGAATGATGTCTTCGTTTGGACCAAGTTTCGAACTCTTCGGTTGGCACAGTTGGAAGAGCAACGGATTATCAACCCTTCCGGTTGCGAATTGGAATTCAACCAAAGACCCTCGTGTACAGGTGGGCACGTTAAATCTTTCGTGGGCTCCAATGTCCTGACGTTGGTGTTGTGTGGAAGTTTGGAGAGTGGGGTGCCAGCTCGGGTGTTGCCTCGTCATCTAATCGTGGTTTAAAATGACTCTGTGTGTCATCGAATGTGTCATCGTGGTTTAAATGGTGTTGTCATCGAATCTTTCCCTTAGGCGATTGATCCCGGACCTTCGTCAATAGCCGGTTTTGGTGTTCCAGTACGATGTATGTTAATTACAATAACCTTACCTTACCCTGAACGTCCTCAATGACCCGTTGTGTTGCTCTAGTACAATCCAGTACTAGTACTCTAGTATCATTCCCTTTTGGGACTGATCTCGGATCGTCGGCTATAGAGAATATTAAGTTCTTCCAGTGTGACGTTAGTTGAAATACATAACTAGCTTATTATACGTTCTAAGGCTCAGATTACCATAAACGTCCACCACGAGGTAGGTAGGCAGTTTTAATTAACATCGCACTGGAGCAACGAGACGGGCTATCGGCGGCGGTACGGGATCAGTCCTAAAAGGGAAAGATACAAAGACAACACCTCTTCATTTTGAACCACGTTCAGATGACAAGGTTTACATCTGGGCCGGCCAGGGTCCCCACCTAGGCGGTGCTGCCGTTGCCATGGCAACGGGGCCCGTGAGGAAAAAAATTCATAAAACTGTTGACGATGTTGGAAGAAATTTTTCACACTTCAAATTAAAATGTAAAAATCCCTTAAATGTTACATTCTCCCTGACGAAACCAAGAAAAATGTTAAATAATTTTTCATATTTGTTTTTTAAGGAGGACACTCACTTATCATTTTTCTACTAAGTTTTATTAAAGTTTGAGCTCTATTTTAATCAGTTTCTTTGATTTTTAATTTGAATTGCAAATTTTACATATACAAATAACATTTTGATTTTCCGTTTATTAAAATTATATGTTACTAGTAACTACGTTTATTAACCAAATGCTTATTTAGTTTATTCAACTCTTTTTTACGTAATTGTCTTGTTTTTTATATGGTACATCGTATATGTCACTCTTATAAACCTAAATGGAGTATGTCTCAGAAGTAAACTATGGAAAATACTTTTAAAAAAATTCAAAATATCTCTGTTCAAACATAAACAGTATAAAAGGGACGTGGGGGAGAGACACGTCATTTCATCTGACAACAATGTCCACAGATTGATGTTGGGATCCTGGAGCCGGTACCCACTTTGCAAATGTCCATACAGACCTTTTGAAGCCACGGCAGATTGGACGTCGGTCTTCGGCTGGACCGAACCTCGCCTGGGTAGCAAAGCCGTTGCACCTCCAACTGGGCTACCACGGGCCTTGAGAGCGAGGCACCTCCTCGCCTCAGCAGAAGGGAATCGAGGTCGAAGAGTTGGAAACCTCTCCAACCTCCGTAGCCATCCGAGCCGCCGTCGCTCGGACGTGGTCCAAATATGTCATACTTCCAGTGGATAGGAAATTAATGTTTTCGTCAGGCACGAAGAGGAAATAATAACAGCCGGGGGAGGTGGCGAGGCGACATTTCGCTGCAACGCCTCGCCCCGCCCGGTCACGAGTCTGACCTCTCTCCGTGGAAATGCAAGTGAAACTTTGTACCGATGAGAACGCGGAATGCAAATACCACCCAAAGAAAGAGCAGCGGATTTTCTCAAAGCGAATGCACGGACCGAAGCGATTCGGTTTAATACCCAGTTTTTCATTACGTGAATTTGCTGAGAGTTTATACCTGGTATTGCAAAGGCGGTTGACCAATTCAGAGAGCGACGGATTAGCAACCGGACTTTTGCGAGTTCTATACGCGGTCCAGCCGAAGACCGTGGTATACACATGGCTGGTGCACGCTGAATTTATCGTGGCCTCAAATGTACTCAGGTTAATGTCGAAGTTTGGAAAGTGAGGTGCCAGCTCAGATGTGACCTCGTCATGCGACCGTGGTTCAAAATTACGCGGTGTTGTCCGTGGATATTTACCTTCTGGGGTTGAATCTCGGACCGTCACCAATAGCCTGTAGTGTTGCTCTAATGCGACGCTAATTATCTACCTGCCAGG
This sequence comes from Metellina segmentata, assembly GCA_947359465.1. NCBI lineage: Eukaryota > Metazoa > Arthropoda > Arachnida > Araneae > Tetragnathidae > Metellina > Metellina segmentata. Next base: position 125,062,374 of record OX375877.1, on the reverse strand, counting down.
ATTTGCAAATTTGTAAGGTAAGGTAATTTTAATTAACGTCGTACTAGAGCAATACAACGGGCTATAGACGACGGTCCGTGATCAATTCCCTAAGGGAAAGATCCGAATCAACACCACGTAATTTTGAACCACAGTCAGATGACGAGGCAACACCTGAGCTGCCACTCCACTCTCCAAACTTACACACCACGCCAACGCGAGGTCTTTTGAGGTAAAGACAGATACAACGTGCACCATCCTCCTTTGTACACGACGGTCTTTGATTGGATTCGAACTCGCAACCCCTCGATTTCTAGTCCGTTGCTCTTCCAATTGGGCTATGGCTGCCCAAATTATTCAAAGAAAATACTCCAGTGCAATTCTAAAAATTACTTACTTCCATTAGGAACAGAGCTTTGGTCGTGGTGAATGGCATCGAGTAGTAACGTGAAGGTTTTCTGAAAAAGAAATGTGCATTATATAGTGTGAACATCAATAAGGAAACAAAATTAATCGAAAAATAAAACAGTTTATCTTCTATACATAAAAAAGGATGTGTGTGTGTGTATTCTCTATACAAAACCTACACCGTTTTACCCAATCCACACCAAGTTTGGTACACTTATACTTTAGAAAACTGAGGTAAACATAGGCTATTTCTTTCCTGTCTTCAGACCTTGAAAATTGGCACACAGGTAATCCTAAAAGTGCCTCTCGAAGGCCCAATTTTAAAATCTAAAGTTTGTTTCTCTGCAATAAATGGACATGGATAAGGAAACACGTTCTACAGGGTTTGTGTATAAGTTGCCACAGGGAAATGTCGCGGTCATATCTGAATATTCGAGTTATTCATCTAGTCTTAAATAAACAGCAAATATCTTGCATGCTATGTTTTTTCAAATATGATGTTGAAGAATTTTTAATATTTCAACAAATGATTATTCATTAAAACTGTACTGAATATATCTATTCTATTAAAACTTCTTAGAAAAACATCTAAAATATTCAATTTAGGTCGATCTTACGATTATAGATATTGCATAGTTTGCAAGGTTTAATTGCTATTGTAAAAAAGATGTAGCGAATTATAGTCAGAAAATTATAAATGGTAAAAATAATTTTTTTTTTTAAGAAATACATTGAGATATATGAATTATTCACACGAGTGCGATCGATGACGAAACCAATAATACTAATAGCTTCAAGTGACTGATAGATCACTTTAAATTTCTAATTGAGATTTTATCCTTCGACATGCGTTCCGACTAAAGTAAATACCAGAATGCACAGCACAAAAAATGTAACAAACAAAATTATTTGACTACAGAAAAAATGGAAAGCTTTAATTTTGTATTCGTTCGAGTTTATATATTGAAACATTTTTCAAATAGGAAAACGTAAGGTCATATTGTTAAAGAAATATGTATTAAATTAAACAAACGAATTTATTTAAATTTGAAAAACATTTCCAAAATTTAAATTTACCAGCACATGCTTTCCATCAATGTAGTGCGACATTATATATTGAGTTTATAATGAGATAAGAATTATTTTCAGTTTACCTATGTGTGTAAATTTCTTAAATGGTAATTGGTTTATTTGGTAATTTTAGTTAACATCGTACTAGAGCAACACAAAGGGCTATTGACGACGGTCCGGGATCAGTCCCTTAAGGGAAAGATCCGAGGACAACACTTCGTAATTTTGAACCACGGTCAGATGACGAAGCAACACCTGAGCTGGCACCCCACTCTCCAAACTTCCACGCCAACCCAACGTGAGGACTTTCGGCCACGACAGATTTAAGGTGCACCAGCCGTCTCTACACCATACGCTTACAAACATCCATGCCCGGACCCGGATTCGAACCAGGAACCTTCCGATCTAGAGGCTAACACCTTAACCACTATACCGGTTGGTCGGCGTAAATTTCTTAAAACGCAAAACATTGACATCTAAACCAAAAGTTTATTTGCTCGATAGGTAATATAAGGTAGGTAGGTAATTAACGTCACACTGGAACAAAACAACGGGCTATTGGTGGAGAGTCCCGAGATCAATCCAGAAGGGAAAGATCGATACCACGCCCCGACATTTAAAACCCCGGTCAGATGACGAGTTTACACCAAAGCTGGCAACCTGCGCTCCAAACTTCTACCCCACACCACATTTGAGGTAACGACAAATTTAACGTGCACCAGCTCCTTTTTGAACACGACGTCTATGGTTGGACTGAGTTTTCATCTGGCATCCCTTCTCGAAACCACACCCAGAAGTTAATTCTTAAGTTTAGTCTTAAAACTGGAATGCCCCCCCCCCTCAAAAAGTAGGGCCGCTGTAGCCTGGTTGGCAGAGTAACGGATCAACAACCCGAGGGTTACGAGTTCGAGTCCAACCAAAGGCAATTGTGCAAGATAGGCGGCACGCGCACGTTAAAACGGATCTTACCCTTTCGGAACTGATCCCGACCTGAAACCAATAGCCCGTTGTGTTGCTCCAGTGCGACGTTAATTAAAATACCAACCAGCCTATCCACAAAATATAACTAAAGGGATTCGTTAGTGTAACTACATTTTGACACACAACACGTCTTACCTTTCGAAACTGTAGTACCGAACTTAGTTTTGAGTGTCACAAAAAAAAATCACGGAAAATTTAGTAACTTGTAAAACATAGATGACACATAAATGAACGATATCGCGTTCAACAGAGCATTAAACAAAGAATGTTGTTAAATGCTCATTGATCCCGCGCTTACGTCATCGGCTGATGCAATCGCAGCGCAAAGTTGAGTCACGAAAGTGCGCAATGCCGCTCACATAACTTAGTCTAGCCCGCCCTCCTTTGACGTAATACTTGTTTAGATATTGGACTTAAAAGTGTCCAAATATACGCATAATAAACACAAGAGAAATTATAATCCAAGTAGGGATCCAAGTAGATCTGGGCAACCGATGGTGAGTGTGAACTGGCTGGGACGAAGTTTTTGAAAGTATAGGCGTCGCACCTTCAAGGTGAGCCGATGAGTACCTCCATCGCACAACTCAACGCAAATAGTATATCGTCACTCAAAGTGCCAAGAGATCGTACGTTAAAAATTCCATTTTTTCTTTTATTATTGCTATATGTAGCATTTTGTGATTTCCACCTGATGGTGAAATGTCTTATGTTATCAGCTCATTCAATAAAAGTTACAACCAAATGTCTATAATAATAATTTAATCAAATCATAAGAAAAATGATTATTATTATGGGTGGTAAAATGTCTTATGTCATCAGCTCATTCAATAAAAGTTACAACCAAATGTATATAATAATAATTTAATCAAATCATAAGAAAAATGATTATTATTATGGGTGGTGAAATGTCTTATGTCATCAGCTCATTCAATAAAAGTTACAACCAAATGTATATAATAATAATTTAATCAAATCATAAGAAAATGATTATTATTATGGGTGGTGAAATGTCTTATGTCATCAGCTCATTCAATAAAAGTTACAACCAAATGTATATAATAATAATTTAATCAAATCATAAGAAAAATGATTATTATTATGGGTGGTAAAATGTCTTATGTCATCAGCTCATTCAATAAAAGTTACAACCAAATGTATATAATAATAATTTAATCAAATCATAAGAAAAATGATTATTATTATGGGTGGTGAAATGTCTTATGTCATCAGCTCATTCAATAAAAGTTACAACCAAATGTATATAATAATAATTTAATCAAATCATAAGAAAATGATTATTATTATGGGTGGTGAAATGTCTTATGTCATCAGCTCATTCAATAAAAGTTACAACCAAATGTATATAATAATAATTTAATCAAATCATAAGAAAAATGATTATTATTATGGGTGGTAAAATGTCTTATGTCATCAGCTCATTCAATAAAAGTTACAACCAAATGTATATAATAATAATTTAATCAAATCATAAGAAAAATGATTATTATTATGGGTGGTGAAATGTCTTATGTCATCAGCTCATTCAATAAAAGTTACAACCAAATGTATATAATAATAATTTAATCAAATCATAAGAAAAATGATTATTATTATGGGTGGTGAAATGTCTTATGTCATCAGCTCATTCAATAAAAGTTACAACCAAATGTATATAATAATAATTTAATCAAATCATAAGAAAAATGATTATTATTATGGGTGGTGAAATGTCTTATGCCATCAGCTCATTCAATAAAAGTTACAACCAATTGTGTAAGAATGAAATGAATAATAATAATAGAATCAAATCATAAGAAAAATGATTGTTTTTTTGCTCTCCTGAAAAATGCAGCTTTCAGATATACGACTTTTAGCACTTTGAGTGACGATATCTGATGACATAAACGTTTTATAATCGAATGATAGAGTTCAATTCATAAAAGTCGGTAATGAGCCACAGCCTTCAATAACAGCAAGTGCACCAATTGTGATACAAGTGCGGAACTATGAACATTTGATGTATGAAATTAAAACAGTGTTGTACTAACTTCTTTCACTCTCATTCACCATATGACCTCACTGACGTATTCCACGCCTTAAACCTAGAGACCTTGTCCCTACACAACCACGTTCGTTTTTTCTAAACTACTCGATCCATTTCAAACAATTTATCTAAGTAAACTCGTAGCAAAATAATTGACAAGAAAACGAACAGCACAATCCAAAATCCAAAGTCAATACACCCACCGATTCTCTTAAAACTGTACCAATATGAAAACTTTCGAACTCTCTTTAAAAGTACTTTCCTCCGCTCAATTAAAAAACCCACATACCGGGGTTTTCCCCCAAGAATTATTTTCTTGTTCCTCGAAGAAAAGTCGAGAATAAGCTCAGGTGGCGAAGTTTTTCTCTTTCCCCTTCAATCATTCTTCAACCAGAGTTTGCCAACATTAGCTTTTCTTGTATCAACCAGACGAGTTTCCTCCCCTTTCCTCATTTCGTCTCTTGAGGGGTGGACTAGTTTCCGTCCATCCTAATTAATAGGTTGTGAACTAGGACCCGGCCGCGTGCACTGGGGCTGCGAAAAGTACGGCTTCTGCAGGGGCGCACCCAGCATGTCGATGTGGAAAGGCTACATTTTAGAGTAAGTTCTTTACTATGGGGGTGATTTTGAAATTTCTTTGAAATATTGAATAGTTTTCGAGGGTGTAAATCTGACACTAGTTTTCGAGGAGAGTCTGCTTTTGGAGAAAATCGTAAGAGACTAGATTTAGAGTATAATACTGAGACTAGTTTTGGTGTGTGTTACATAAAGATTAATTTAGGAGTGTGTTGCCCACAGATTACTTTTGGAGTGTGTTACATAGAGATTACTTTTGGAGTGTGTCGCCTAGAGACTAGATTGGAGAGTACTATCAAGTGGATAGTTTTAGAGTGTGCTTACTAGACTAGTTTTATAGCGTGTTACAGTGACATTAATCTCGGAGTGTGTTGCCGAGACTAGATTGGAAAGTGCTATCAAGAGACTCGTTTTTGAGTGTTGCCTAAAGACTAGTTTTGGAGTCGCACAGAGACGAGATTTGGAGTGTCTTACCTAGAAACAATTTTTAAAGTGACTACTCCAAGACTAATAGAATCTGTAGTGTAGGAAAAAGGTACCAAAGTGTCTTAATGAACAATATTAACATTTTCAATTATTTTATCCAACCCCAGTATATAGGAAATGAAACACTTTTGTAAACAGGTTGAAAGCAATGATAAATATGACTTGATTGTAAGGGGGAAATATCTAAATAATTTTATACACGGATTTGAAAGAAGCAATCAATGAATTATTGGGTTAATGCAAAAGTTCGTCCCGTTTTTTTTAACAAAAATTGAAGGAAAATAATTTTATTGCCTTAAAATTACATTGAATCAATATAGTATGTGCCGTTCTGTTCTCTGACCTTTCTCCATCTCTCCGGTAGCTTCATCATCCAGCACTCATACAAGTTCTGAAGTGTCTGCCTAAAGAACGAATCCAGGCGACGACACTTTCTGAACCACACACTTGTGTCACGTGGAATCGTCAACGGCCACCCTCATCCTACACAACACATAGATCCTTTTGCGTCTACGAAGCATTCTTTTTTTTTTCGGAAATAAAAATGCTCCTTATTTTCTGCCATTTGAATGTTTAACGCAAGTTAAAAAACACAACCCAATATCACTATGATTCTCCCAAGTTCTCGCTGAAATTCCTTTTTTCAAATAACACCGAAACTTTACCCGTGTAATAAAATAGAAAACACTTTTGATATCCAATGCCATCTACAGCCACAAACGGACACCAACCTAATAGGTTGCCTTATACCGTTAAAAAAAACTTTTTCCTCGCTGGTACAGTTCACTTCAAAATTTCAGAAAAATAACGAACGATTAAAACAAAAATATGTACGATTTAAGACGGATATTAAGACGGACACTTTAGGTTGTTCAACTGACGTGGAGGGCTTTTGACGACTGTAAGGGATCCATCCAAAAGGGAAAGATCCGAGGAAAACACCTCGTCTTTTCGAACCACGGTAAGATAACAAGGTCACACCTGATCTGGCACCCCATTCACCAAACTTCCACACCGAGGAGATTTGGAACCACGACGCCAACCCGCACTTTGGTTGGATCGAGTGTCGAACTCTCAAGCCTTCCTTCAGCTTGAATTAAAATGAAGAAACGCACTATTGAAACTTCCCCTCGTGGCGAGCTCCCATTGTAAGCGAAGTGCTCGAATTCCTCGGTATCTCGAAGGAATAGGAAGAGATGTAAAATCAAACAACCCGAATCTCTCCCAGCTGCATGAGAACTCTCCGATAAACAAACACGAGAACATATACTTTGTTCAAGACTTGCGGAATTAATTCCAGTGACTCTCGGCACTCCGGGAGCGGACGGTCTCACGTGGGTTTCACAAACAAAGGAGGTTATCCGGCGGTACATGCGTAGGAAGAGCAGTCAATCGAAGATGCGGAGGTCTTTCGTCGGGGCAAATACATTTCGGACAAGCTCACTCCCATTGCACGTTAATTTTACTTGATCTTCGTCAAGTCTAAATTTAAATTATGTTCAGTAAAAATATCGAGATTGAATCTGGCAAGTTTTTCCAACGAAATAGAAGAATATATTGATTTACTCAAAAAAGAAAGGTTTATTGCATGCTGGTTTTTTTATATCTAAATTTGACTTATGATCCAAGATGATGAGATATTTTACTTCAACGAAGTCATGGAATTAATTTTTAATTTCAATGAGAAAAAAAAAGGCTTATACGTGCTATTTTTAAACTTATATTTAAATTCTGCTCATTAAAAATATCGAGATTGAATCTGGCAATTTTCTCCAACGAAGTAGTGGAAGATTTTGATTTCCTCCATAAAAAAAGGCTTATAGCGTGTTCTTTTTTAAGTTTAAATTTGAATTATGATCATAAAAATATCCAGATGAGACATTTTTCGCTAACGAAGTCATGCGTTTTTTTTTTTTCCTTTGAAAAAAAGGCTTATACGTGCTTTATTAAATTGAAATTTCAATTACGTTCATTTACAATATCAATATGAATCCGACACTTTAGTCCAAACAAGTCGGATATTTTCGGATTCCTTTCGAATTTTAGTTCACTGCATTGTTTTTTTGCAAAAATTTACACTGGCCATGGTAGCCAGTTTGAAGAGCCACCGAATTCGAAACTCAGCCAAGCCAAAGACCGTCATGTACAAGGGGATATGGTGCACGTTCAATCTGTGGTGGCCTTGAATGTCCTCACGTAGGCCTGGTGTGGAAGCTTGGAGAGCGAGATGCCAGCTCAGGTTTCGTTCTCGCCATCCGACCGTGGTTCAAAATGTCCTTGGATCATTCCCTTCGGGAATGAACCCGTACCGCCACCAATATTCCGTTGTGTTACTCCAGTGGAACGTTAATTAACTACCTACCGAAAATTACCATATTTAACAAAAATGAAAGGTGCACTGAAAATTTGTGAAAATAAAGTTCTTAATCCAGTGATTTTCTAAGTTTAAAAGTGAGAAACATTCGAGCTAGGTAGGTAGGTATCCTCATCAACGTTACACTGGAGTAACACAACGGGCTACTGTCGACGGTCCGTGATCAAACCCGAAGGGAAAGCTCCGAGGATAACACCCGGTCATTTTGAGTCAACGACAGACGACGAGGTCATACCTGAGCTAGCACTCCATTCTTCAAACTTCACATCACGCCAATGTGAGGAACATTCGAGGCCACAATCGATTTAACGTGCCCCAGCCCTCTTGTACACGATGGTCTTTGGTTGGATTCGATCTCGAAACCTCCCGATTGCTAAGCTGTTACTCTTCCAACCAACCAACCACGTCCCTTTACGACGAAACGTACTTTTAAAAGTTATAAATAAAAGGATCACTTCATTCGTGATGGCACCCAACGAAAGCAAGAGACTCAATGCAATGTCCTGACATAAAAACACCGACAGTATTCAGTTTGAATCTATCAGGGGTAAAGGTGTGTGTGAGGGAGCATTTCATAACGGGAGCAGAAAGTGCTTAAAACTGCGAAGTACGTCGCAGAAATTTTTTTCCTTAATTTGATCAAAATTTTGGCCGATTTTGTTTTATCAATCATAAGCTACGATGTTCTGCAGTGCTTAGCGTGGTCTTTGTGACGCCTTTTTACCTTCTCTAGCTTCGGAACAAACTCCCTACACCGCCTCAAATGTCCACAAACACTTTATAAATAACACATCTTCTATGTCAATGACAAACTATTTCACTTCAAAAGTGATCGACAAAATTGCAAACTCTGAAAGTATGCCTTGGTTTTAAATAAAGTAAGTTAATTAATTTCGATGTGTTTATTATAAATATGTAATACATACTGAGCCGATAATTGGGTTTGACGTCTGTTTTTGATTTGACTTTAGTTTTCAAAATTAGGACACAATGCCTGCAGAACCATTGCAATTGCTTGGATTTGTGTTGCAGAACACTGCATATAATTCTACACCTGGGCATTTCAGGGGGCACTTTGTGGGGCATCAGAAGGGTGAGTCCATCTCTAAATACACGGAATTTCGTTTGGCCTAAATTTGTAGACAGTTTACACACCCGTCTTCATTACGGGCGGGGGAACTGAATCGACAAAGGAATCATCGAATGTCTAAAAATACTTCCCTCGAGAACAAGAGAGGATGTTTGCAAAAGCGAAAAAGTCAATTAGTGTTGAACGTCTCATAGTAGAAAACAAGAACAAAGCAGCGTGGAAAGTTGGTGAGGATGGCGGTGTGGTTGTCGTCTTGAATGGCACAAGGATTTGCGGATTGATGGGAAAATTATATTTACCCGTCACTCAGACTGCGTTCTTTGAGTGGCAGTGAACCAGCGGTGAGGATGCAACTTTCCGGAACAAATTATTCCGCAAGATGCTCGAAAGAAAACGGCTTCGCTCTTCGAAAATTGGAGTTCGTTTCCATAGTTCGTTGTGTGTTGCGTACGCACTTTAAATGCCGAATAAAAGCTATGGAGGGAAATTAGCTCTGCATAAATGAATTTTCTTTTCAATAGGGACTTGTGAATAAAAACGGTCCTTGAATATCTATACTTTTCTTGGGAAAGGTCTAATACTATAAAGGGTATTTATGTGTATTTTTTAAAATTAACGTCACAATGGAGCAACACATTCCACCAAGGGAGACCCCGCATCTATCCTTGTGAGGAGTTACCAGTTTAGTATTCTCAATTGGGTATTAATTAGTTTCTTATTTCCAGAGTTTCTGCTAGATTTTCTTGATGGTCATATGGGAACTGTGTTTGTGTCGTTGCTATAAAACCCCAGCCGCGGAATGTCAGACTATCACTGATTTTGCTAATGCTTTCTCTGCACTACCTATGCTTTAGTGTTGGGGTTAGACAGACTTGGAGGGGGGGGGGGGGTCCTGGTACTAAGGATGCGACATCGATTTCGATGTTTTCAAAACACCGATGTTTTTTTTAAAAACATCGATGTATTAGAGTCGATGTTTTTGTAACATCGATGTTTATACTTGTCGATGTTTTTAAGTTGTCGATGTTTTATTTTTAAATGAAAAAGTACCGTTATAAAAATTTAAAAATAACCAAGTAGCATAATTTTTATAATCAGTAAATTGAATATACTTTTAGACCCATGTGGCCAAGGATGAAGGGTCTGAAAAGTAGGGAGGCGACATCGATGTCAATATTGGTGTTTTATAAAACAATATCGATGTATTGGAGCCGATGTCACCATCACTAGTTTCTAAACCAGTTTTAAGAAATGGGGAAAAAGTTTGAATACACTGAATTTTAAATACATCGATGGTTTGGGGGCGATGTATTATCAACATCGATGTTTTGCTGTCGATGTTGCATCACTAGGTGCTAAACCAGTTTTAAGAAATAGGGAAAAAAAGTTTAAACACACTGAATTTTAAAAACATCGATGTTTTGCTGTCGATGTTACATCACTAGGTGCTAAACCAGTTTTAAGTAATGTGGAAAAAGTTTAAATACACTGAATTTTAAAAACATCGATGTTTTTTGGGGCGATGTATTATCAACATCGATGTTTTAATTTTGAACATCGATGTTTCAAAACATCGATGTTTTGCCGTCGATGTCGCATCCCTACCTGGTAGTGAGTAACACAGGTGAAGTGAGTTCATTGTTGCGGATTTCCGTGGAGGCGTGTGGGAAAAGATCGTGTGTTGAGCGTCCTGTGTCATCTGTATTCCACTCCTTATATTGCCACAGTTGAAGGATGTGGTCTCTAGTGACTCTCTTGAAGTTTGAGACTGGATGGGCTATTTATTTGTCCTCTGGAGCAACAGAACGGGCTATTGGCGACGGTCCGTGATCAGTCCCGAAGAAAAGATCCGAGGACACTACCACGTAATTTTGAATCAAGGTCAGATGACGAGGCAACACCTGAGCTGGTACCCCTCACCAAACTTCCAACAATACAAAGGTGAGGACATTTGAGGTCCTGACGGATTTTCGTGCAACAGCTCCTTTTTCTACACGACGGTCTTAAGGTGGATTCGAGCTTGCAACCCTTCGGTTGCTAATCCTATGCTCTTTCAAGAGGGCTACGGCGGACAATATTATAAAGGGAGATAAAGCTACTGATATAGTTAATAACTTGCAGTATTGACTACCCTACATTAATGGACTGGACCGCAAGATGTGATGGTATAAGGGAAAGAATACATGCTTTAATAGGGGGATGGTCTACCCACATGCTTCAATGACACTAGCAATCCTTCTGGGCATACTTTCAACAAGGTTTTGATACACAGCTATGGGTATTGGTGTCCATTCCGGCTGCAAGAACGTCGCCAGCTCAGCTGTAGATTTCGGATGGGGTTCCCGGGTCCATAAGCGTCGCTCTAATTCGTCCCACAAATGTTCTATGGGGTTTAGGTCGGGACTCTGAGCAGGCCAGGGAAGACGTTTTACATCCATATCTTGATCATTCTGCTTGACAGAGGCTGTAACATGAGCGTTGTCGTTCTGGAGGTAACATTCGTCCATTCCATAAAATTGCCAGATCTTAGGAAGAACCTGATTGTCCAAAATGTTCTTGTGAGCGTCGGCGTTCAATTGACCACGAACAACATGCAAAGGTCCTAGGCCATACCACGAAAAACACCCCAAAACAAGAAGTTGGATTTTATGTTGGGGTCCAGTCCATTATTGTATTGTGGTGTACACAGGATGTCCCAAAAGTCACTAGACCATTTTGAAATATGTTCTCAGAAAATTTATATGTAATCCTTGAAAATTAGTTATCGAGAAATTCACGACAGCAAGGATTCAAAATAATCCACTTTCACAACGGTCCATTGTTGTAACCCAAAGAGCTTCCATTCGTCATATCGGGGTCATACGACCAGTATCAAAAAAACGATAAACAATTGCAATCTACGAAACTAATTAAAAAGAATTTCCAATAATTATATTTATAGTTCAAAGAATAAATGTGAGTTTTTAATACACGAAAGAGTCATTCTATTTTTCAATGGTCTAGTGACTTTTGGGCCTCCTTGTTCTAGAAAAAGTGCGCTTAGTATTATCGAAATTATCATATGATTTTGGAAGTTTTTTGGCAACAGCTTATAAAGAAGTTTTTATTTCTTTAATTTTTAATACAGTTAACAAAATTACTTTCTAATGTTTTGATTTATTCCCAGTGTATAGGCAAAAGGACATTGGCCCTTTTAAAAATTCCAACTCTCATTACATTAAAATTATTTGTAGACTCAAAATCACTGAATTTGGGCCATTGGTCCTTTTCTACCAAGATACAGATAAAAACCGTGAATAAAATAACTCTTATAGAATGTAGAACCGTGAACGCATAGTATATTAGAGGTATTTATTTTAATTAACTTCGTACAAGACCAACACAACGGGCTATTGACGATGGTCCGGGATCAATCCCAACCATAGAATATTAGAATCGCCAACAAAGAAATTCTTATCAAATATAGAATCGCTAGTATAAATATATCTAGATTATTCAATCTTGATATACGAGTACACGGGGTTTTAACACTTATTTTACACTACCGTCTATAATCTAGCGAAGCAATATACATAAAATGAACAATATCTAGATTCTACAATCGTGAAAAAGAGCATTTGCAGAATATAGAACTCTAATAGTATACACAATCGTGAATACGAACGAATATATTCGAATAATATAATATTCGAACGAATATGAATAGCGAGTATGATCGAATGTAGAATACAGAATGAAGAAAAGCACTAGATCTAAGAGAATATATAAAATAAGTCATGAAGAAAAGCCGAAGTACCTTTTTCAGAAAATATTTTGGAACAATTTAAGCGTTAAAATTATTTTAAGGAATTCGCAACACATTATTTATATTACTAGGGTGAGGGGTTCCACCACTGCTCGCCAACCCCCACGTAAGTCCCTCTGTTTGGGTCAATGATTTGTTTCTTCCCAAATGCCAGGCGTTTATAATTAAGACATCTTGTTTTCCAATCTCATTGAACAATGCAATCAAAATTATCAAGGGCAGATCACGTATCCAGATGTTCACTATTCATCGGTCGTCCAGAATTACATAAAGTATAACAAGGTGAATTCATAAGTCCAGTTCTAAATAAGTGGGCATTGAGGCTATCGTGTCCTGTAAGAAGACGAAATAAAGTAGCAGCTGAACCTCGAGTTAACTATGAAGACTTCGAATCAACAAGTCATTTAGCTAGCTTCAGTAAACAAGTGGAATCGGGGTAAATTGGTAATTTTTAGTTAGCGTCGTACTATAGCAACACAACGGGCTATTGACGACGGTCCGGGATCAGTCCCTTAAGGGAAAGATCCGAGAACAGCACCTCATAATTTTGAACCATGGCCAGATGACGAAGCAACACCTGAGCTGGCACCCCACTCTCCAAACTTCCACACCAACCCAACGTGAGGACATTCGGCCACGACAGATTTAAGGTGCACCAGCCGCCTCTATACCATACGTTTACAAACATACATGCCCGGACCCGGATTTGAACCAGGAACCTTCCGATCTAGAGGCTAACACCTTAACCACTATACCGGTTGGTCGGCTGTGGAATCGGGAAGATACATCAATCTAAGAAAATATCTTAGAACCACGAATCTACAATATAAAAATTTTGTACATTATCTTAAACATGACTTTCATCCCATTGCACGGAAAAACACATGCAGGGCTTCTATGTTATTGGGTTGATAAAAAAGTTAATACCATTTTTTTTGACAAAAATTGAAGAAAAATTTTATTTATTACAAATTACATTGAAACAATATATGATATGTACCGTTCTGTTCGATGACCTTTCTCCATCACTAGCGCGTCTTTGTTGGAATGGCTCCGAGTTGCGTGGACGATTCTATTTAGGACCTTAGGTAGGTCGGTAGATATTAAACTCGTGAAAAGTGAATCGATTCTTCAGTTCGATTCTTTCGTCACTTGTTTTAATAGACACTGAGCTATGATAATTTACTTATCTCGTAGTCTTTTTTTGTGTCTTCAATGATTTTGAAGCTGATTTATTGAATGAATGAATTCGAAATGTAATTCGATTTTCATCAAGAATAGGTGTTCGAGGTTTCCCTCAGAGAAGTGTTCTTATATCTGTAAGGTATCCTTCATAAGTAAATCTGATTGATTCTATACAAAAACCAACAAAAATGTCATCAGTGTGGAATAAATACATCCTCGGGTCTAGTCCTGGTGATATTTTAACAAATAAATACTCATAGCTCACTGTAGATCAAAACAAGTGACGAAAGAATCGAACTGAAGAATCGATTCACTTTTCACGAGTTTAATACATACCGACCTACCCACGGTACTAAATAGAATCGTCGTCGCAACGCGGAGCCATTCCAACAAAGACGCGCTAGTTTCTCCATCTCTTCGGTAACTGCTCCATCCCGCGCTCATACAAGTTCTGAGGTTTCTGACTCACGAACGGATCCAAATGATGAAACTTTCCTAACTCCTTACGGCACGTAAAACAGCACCCTCACCCCTACACGACACCTATCTACTGTTGTGTCTGATAATCCCATTGCAAACCAACACTCCTTTCACGGAGTTTTCAATCCTCTGCAGCGGTGAAACTATCTTAATAATTCGGATTTTCCACACAACCCAATAACACACATTTCCCCCTGTATTAGCTGATATTCCTTCATTCAAACACCAAAACCTGGTTTGTGTGTTGTAAATAGCTCTTCGGTTTTGCGATGTAATTTCATCGAGCGTCAAAAACGGGACGAATTTTTGCATCAACCCAACACAAATGCAAAATTTGAAGAACAAATTCTCGCATGTATAAGGATTACCTCCCAGTCCGCCCGGAATTGCACTTAACACGGCAACTGGCTTGGAACTGCCAAAGCTCGATGGTTGTGCCAGAGATGGAAACGATGAGCCTCTCCATATGCCATAGCGACAACTACATTTTTCTTAACCCTCTTGGTGGTTAACTCGACGAGGTATCCCATCACTAGGAAAATTGACCAGTAGATAACACTTCGGTTCTGCGATGCGATGCCATCTAGCACCAGAAACAGGACGAACTTCTGCATCAACCCAATAATAGACATGACCTCACGCGTGTTTTAATACCCGTTAAAGCGAATTGAGGAAAACAATTTCCAAGCGGGCGAATACAAAGGAAGGAACAACAACTCCGCAGCCTTTATACAGTGCCCTATCACTTAATGCGCGAGCAATAACTGTCAGGAGAGCAACGCTACAACTTCATTTCGTCGAGCGTTATGTGTCGGAGGCGAGGAGTCAGGACCTTACCACCAACGCGTTCGGCCATCGCTTCGAATGGGGGAGAGCAGCCGCTTCGCAGTCGTTCATCGGTCCATTCCAACGTGTCAATTACCAGGTTCCTCTCTCGCGGGGTCGGCCAGAAAACCGGTCTCATTTTATTCTTTCGATCGGTTTCGCATAAAAATGAAGAATTCCCTCCGATGGTTATCGCTTGACCCCGCGCTAAATCGTTTGGAAAGCACGACCGGTGCGGTCGCGTGACCCTTGAAGCATCCCCCCAATGCTCGGGAGCCTTGTCAGGTTTCAGTTGGGCGCTGCGACAGGATTTGAGAAAATATTCATCTGATGCCGGCGTTCGGGACCTCCTCCGGTGGGTGCTTTGGCGGCCTTCCACCCCCGGGGGGGGGGGGTCGAAGGCCCCGCAACTAGAGAAGGTACCGTCAGTCTACTAATGATGAAAGTATCCCTGTGCTCCGTACTTAAAAGCATTCGATGTACTCGATGCTTAAAAGTATTCATTACACTTGATATTTGAAAGTATTCTTTACATTTGATACTTAAAACATTCATTGCACTCGATGCTTAAAAGTATTCATTACACTTGATATTTAAAAGATTTCGTTACATTCGATATTTAAAAGTATTCGTTACACTCGATACTTAAAACATTTATTGCACTCGATGGTTAAAAACATTCGTTAACTCGATACTTAAAAGCATTAGTTACACTCGATACTCAAAAGTATTCGTTACACTCGATGTGCAAAAGTATTCGTTATACTCGATACTCAAAAATATTCGTTGTACTCGATACTTTAAGGCATTTGTTGCACTTGATACTTAAAGGTCTTCGTTGCACGTGATACTTAAAAGCATTCGTTACACTCGTAATATTTAAACGTAATCGTTACATTCGATATTTAAAAATATTGACTGTACTTGATACACTTAAAAACATTCGCTGTACTCGATTATTGAGGGTATTCGTTGCATTCGATACTTGAAAAATATTCGTTAAATTTAATTCTCCGAAGTATTTGTTACACTTGATATTTAAAAGTATTCGATACACTCGATTTGACACTTTAAGACATTCGATGAACTCGATACTTAAAAACATTCGATGTACTTGATCCCTAAAAACATTCGATGTACTTGATACTTATAAACATTCGATGTTCTCAATACTTAAAAGTGTTTGCTGTACTCACTCAAGATCGGGGCTGTAAAACTTTTATGCACTCGTGGCCCTTTTCGTATAACCCAGGCCACCCTATCGGCCAACAACAGCTGGAGCAGCATGCGATAAAACAATAGACATGCGCATACGTGAATACCGACGCAGAAAACACTCCGCCGCGCATGCGTATTTCAGCCAATCGATGGTCGTGCGACAATGTTAGACCTATGTGCGCCCTGCCTTAGTTTACGCGAAAACCATGGGAGACCAGACGCACGAGGCGAGATCAAGGTTCCGTGTCGTCAGGGCCCCCACTAAATCGGTGAACACGCGGTGCAATTACGCCCCTCTCCGAACGTGCTGAAACTTTTAGAGAATTCCGACGCCGACAGTTTGGCCCTTTATTGAATTTTCCCCTCGAGACCGCCTCTCCGGAGAGTCGACAGATTCCGAAATCGTAAACTATGTCACTCGAATGCAAAGTGACAGCGAAAATAAACGCGAAGAAGATTAGCCGCAGCATATGAGTTAAAGTTGCATCTTTCGGACGCTATATTTAGCTGTTTCCTTTTCCATCTTTCGACGTCGCGGATAGAGAGCGAAATTGAGAGAAGGCACCAATGGATGGCGGAAAACGGAATGCTTGAGCTGAATATTTTAGACGCTTTAAAAGCGTAAATATTTTTATGCACTCAATAGCAGAATGAAGAATTGTCTGGTCTTTGTTATGAAACGTTATTTGGAAAACAAGAATGTCGATTGATCGTGTGCTGTGTCTATAGACTTGACGTCTATAGACCGTGCTCATAGACTTGACGTAATCATTTTTTGCAATGCCAAGTAAGATGAGATGGACCGAAAATATGTTTAAATTATTTTGTGAAAGTTATAGATTTAAGGACTTGTGGTACCACGCCATTAGCAAATCTTACCAGGTCTTGATGGATGAGATAACTCGTCATTGGAAGAAAACTGACCCTATCTCGAGGGAGAAGATATCTCTTAAACATCAAAACTTCCAGGATCTTGATGGACGAGATATCTCGTCATTAGCCAAACTGATCAGATATCTCGTCATTAGCAAAATTGATCAGATCTATCTCGTCACTAGAAGCAAACCGATCAGACCTCGCCATCCTCAAAAAACAAATCTCCAATACCTTTAATGTCGAGGTATCTTCTGAAAAGTAAAACTGATTCAAAAGGATAGACGAGCCACCTCGTCCAAACCAATTGGAAGGGTTGATTCCCTCCAGATTGACATCCTGATTTGCCTCATAACGTGTTAAAAGAGTTGCGACAAGATTGGGATAATGCAAATTTCGTCCTGTTTTTGCCAAAAATGGAAGAAAAATTAGTTTATTTGCTAAAAATTGCATTGGATCAATGTAGGATATGTGGCGTTCTGTTCGATGCCCTTTCTCCATCTCTCCGGTAGCTGCATTTTCCCGCACTCATACAAGTTCTGAGGTTTATGGCTCAAGAACGGATCCAGGAGACGAAACCTTCCGAACCCCTTACGGCACGTGGAATCGTCCACGACACCCTCATCCTACACGACACCTACTTCCATTTGCGTCTTAGGAGCAATCTTACCTCTTACGGAAAAAAAAAAGCATCCTTTGTCGGAAATGCTGCTTATTGTCTGTCCATTTGAATGTCCAACAAAATTTAAAAAGCATAACCCAATAACACAGTTCCCCCCCCCAAAAAAAAAATATGTTCGCTGAAATTCCTTCTGTCATTTAACATCAAAACTTTCCACGCGTGAAGTTGGCGACACTTTGGTTTTGCGATAGCCAAGCGGTTGCCAAGCGCCCCAAAAGGTACAAGACCCCGGGGTCCTCTCGTTAGAGGCTTAGAACACATTTTATGACCCGGGGGGGGGGAGGCCTCCACTGAAGCATGCCACATTTAATTTTTAAAAAATCAATTATTTAAATGTACAAGTGGCAACAGGCCAGAATAAAAACACGAACAACGGCACAACGCCGGAATTTGAGAACAAATTTCTGCAAACAAACAAAAACAGGAATATGATATTATCATCAGAAAAGGCCTTTAAAAAGCACTGAACATCAAGAACACAAAAAAGGAACGTATGCTGTCGATATTAGATGAAAAAATACATAAGACGATGAGAGTCCAAAAGGTTATAAGGTTTTAAAAGTTACAATGGGTCTGATCACACCGTTCCAGGCCCTTACATAAAACCCGGGCGGGTAATTGGTAATTTTTAATTAACGTCGTACTAGAGCAAGACAATGTGCTATTGACGACGTTCCGTGATCAATTCCTTAAGAGAAAAGTCCGAGGACAGCACCACGTAATTTTGAACCACGATCAGAAGTAACACCTGAGCTGGCACCCCACTCTCCAAACTTCCACACCAACCCAATGTAAAAAACCCAGCCGTGAGTGACACGAGATCACAGGAACACCAGTATCCCCATGCGTAGCGCGATTGAGGACAACCATCACTGCAGATTGTAAATAGATATAAATAAATAAACAAACATGGCCCCTCAACATCCGCAACCGAGAGATAGCACCGTGGCACAAACGGGAAACCAACAGGGAAAGATAAACTATTATGAGGAAATCCCCAGACAGCGGTACAGCGAGAATACCAACCACAATAAAGATAAGTGAACAAAAGATAAACGAGAAATAAACATTGAAAAAGTTAAAAGATTTAACAATAGAAAATATTAAAATTTTCATTGAAATTTAAGGCTCTAAAGTGGGCCTGGACATAGTCCCTAACCCCTACATTAAATAATCATACAGCGCAAGAAAGCCGAAACAGGTACAAACTTGTGCATCCACCCAACTATATCCCCAGCAAATCAAGAGGCGCTGAATCTCCTCGAAAAGTGCCACCCCGAGCGGCATGCCGCCATCCTAAATATGAATTCGATCCCCCAGCTGGCCTGCGAGAGGCCCCCCAAATCTATTTCCCTCGCTCCCCCCTGCTGAGCGGCTAAATGGTCGGGTGCATGCCGCATAAATCAGGGAATGATGAACTGCCATCGCTAATGCAAAGCCTAACATCGCTCGAACTTGACCCACAGAAGAGGAGAGGCTATATATATATATAATGCATCAACCCTCCCCGAATTCCCTCGGAGAGCCCGGCTAACTCCTCAGAGACAGAGTCCGTTTATTTATAGCTTTTTGCAGGATGGGAAATCCAAACAACTCTCCATACTTCATCGATAAACGACTTTTTTTTTCTATGTGCGATAGCGGGCCGCGGAAGAGAGCACGGTTGAAAGCGTAACAGATTAGCAATCGGGGGGTTGCGAGTTCGAATCCGATCAAAGACCGTCGTGTGCAAAAGGGGCTGGTGCACGTTAAATCAATCCAAAACCGTCGTGTTTGTGCGTGTTCAGTCTGTCGTGGCTTCCAATTAGGGATGCGACATCGATAGCAAAACATCGATGTTTTGAAACATCGATGTTCAAAATTAAAACATCGATGTTGATAATACATCGACCCAAAACCATCGATGTTTTTAAAATTCAGTGCATTTAAACTTTTTCCCCCATTTCTTAAAACTGGTTTAGCAATTTGTGATGCTACATCGACAGCAAAACATCGATGTTCAAAATTAAAACATCGATGTTGATAATACATCGCCCCCAAACCATTGATGTTTTTAGAATTCAGTGTATTTAAACTTGTTTCCCTATTTCTTAAAACTGGTTTAGCAACTAGTGATGCGACATCGGCTCCACTACATCGATTTTTATTTCTAAAACATCAATGTTTAGAAAACATCGACATTGATGTCGCATCCCTACTTTTCAGACCCTTCATCCTTGGTCAGTTTGGTCTAAAAGTATGTTCAATTTGCTGATTATAAAAATTATGCTGCTTGGTTATTTTTTTAATTTTTATAACGTTACTTTTTTCATTTAAAAATAATACATCGACAACGTAAAAACATCGACAAGTATAAACATCGATGTTACCAAAACATCGACCCCAATACATCGATGTTTTTTAAAAAACATCCTTGTTTTGAAAACATTGACATCTATGTCGCATCCCTACTTCCAATATCCTCACGATGGCGTTGCGTGGAAGTTCGGAGAGTGGGGTGCTATTTCAGGCATGACTTCGTTACCTGACCGAGGTTCAAAATGACGGGGTGTTCTCCTCGGATCTCTCCTTTGGGGATCTATCCAGGACAGTCGTCAATAACCTGTTGTGTTGCTCCATTCATGACGTTAATTGAAATACCTACCTACCAACACTTCGGGGGGGGGGGTGATCCCGGAACGTCGTTAATAGCCTATGCCTGTTGTTTCAGTACGATGTCAATTAAATACCTACCAGATGAGGAATGTTCATTTCCACCCAGCAGCCGAAAGTAGTCAAAGGGTCACGTTACTACTAGCTTTGTTCACATGATCCGGGGCAAACTAAAAAGTTAACACTTGCTCACTCTAATTCATATTTTCTCTTCGGTCGCCTGGAAGTTTGGAAAGTGGGATGTCAGCTCAGGTGATGCCTCGTCAACTGACAGTAGTTCAATTGACGTATCTTTCCCTTAGGGGATTGATTTCAGACCGTCATCAATAGCCCGTTGTGTTAACTACAAATAACCAATTACTACTCTGCGGCCACCATTACTTAACTCAACAGAAAATGACTGTTATCGTTTCTTCACCGATCAACAGGTCTGGTGGTTAAGGTGTCTCTAGATCGGAAAGTTCCTGGTTCGAATCCAGGTCAGTACATGGATGTTTGTAAGCGTATGGTGTAGAAGCGGCTGGTGCACCTTAAATATGCCATTGACAAAAGTCCTCACTTTGAGTTGGTGTGTAAGTTTAGAGAGTGGGGTGCCAGCTCAGGTGTTGCCTCGTCATCTGATTGTGGTTTACAATGACGTGGTGTTGTCCTCGGGCTTTTCCCTTAGGGGATTGATCCCTGACCGTCGTCGATAGCCCGTTGTGATGCTCTAGTACGACGTCAATTAAAAATTATCAAATTAAGTATCTTATGTTTGAGGTAGATAATTTACATCGCACTGTAGCAACACTGAGTGCTATTGGCCAGGGTCTAGGATCAATACCCAAGGGAAACTATGAGTTAGATATGAGGACATATCGTAATTTTGAACCATGGTCATATGACGAGGTCAACACCTGAGCACGCATCTCCCTCCAAACTTCCACACCACGCCATAGTTAAGACGTTTGAGGCCACAACAGATTTGACGTGCACCAGCTCCCTTTTTTTTACACGACAATCTTTTTTAGGTTTCGAACTTCCGCTTGCTAATCCGTAACTCTTCCAACCGGACTACCGTTGCGGAAAAAAGCTCTTTCGATTCCAATCACTGATCATAACGGCAGCCAGAGTGAGTGAAAGGAAGATTGGAATAGAAGAGGGCCATTTGATAAGCTTCTTTGTTCAGAATATTTAGAACTCAAAATACACGGAATAATTAGTGAATTAATAAATCTCACAAGTCAGAATAGTATTAATTAATAAATCGCACAGCAGTAAGTCGATAAAAACATCACACAACTCTACATTCTTAGAATAGTAAGTCAATTTATAAATCTTGCAACTCAAAATTACATCTCTCAATCAATAATTTTAAATGGAACTATAAATAAAAAACAGTTTTAATATGTTCACCTGTTAAGCAGTGATTTGACTGACTTCAACCAAGGAAATCCCAAGTGGTATACTGTCAATACTAGTGAATGAGGTACCTGTGAGGTCAGGTTCTATTGGTATTTTCTTTAGAATATATAGAGATTTGTTTGAAAAGATTCAACTGGTGATTTTCATACAATTGAATCCTTTGGAGACATTCGATTTTTTCTTTTATTTGGAATAGAATTCTCTGATAAAATTATATTGTGTGTGTGTGTGTGTGTGTGTGTGTGTGTGTGTGTGTGTGTGTGTGTGTGTGTGTGTGTGTGTGTGCTCCTTTCATTACAATAGAAAATCCTTTGGAATCATTCTAGTTATCCTTTCCTAAGAAAAAGACCTTTGACACTATTTATTGTTCCGTTCCTTTCTTTTGTAATTTGGTACTTTTACATTAACGTCGTACTAGAGCAACACAAGGGCTATTGACGGTGATCCGGGATCAATCCCCTAAGTGAAATATCCGAGGATAACACCACGTCATTTTGAACCACGGTCAGATGACGAAGTCACACCTGAGTCCACTCTCCATACTTCCACATCACGTCCACATAAGGTCATTTGAGGCCCCGACAGATTTAACAAGCACCAGCCCCCTTTGTACACGACGGTGTTTGGTAGGATTCGAACTCGCAAACCTCCGGGTTCGAGTTCGTTACTCTTCCGACCGGGATGCATCGGCCCTTATAATGCTTCGAAAACATTCTACTGAACCCTTTACAGGCTGAAAGAATACTTTTAATATGTTCACCTGTTGAGCAGTGATTTGACTGACTTCAACCAAGGAAGTCGAAGGGCAGAAAAAAATACGTCTCGCGTTTTCTGTTGCTCGGTTCGATTCCCCAGCAACCGAGCGACAGGTGATTCGAAGGAGAAAAAAGAAATTAACGAACACCAACGAAACATTCTCAGGTGCCAAAGATGACGACCGCGGCACCTGCGCTCAACCCCATCGCTGCCAAAGATAACAAAATAAAAGAAAACTCAAATAAATAAACTCATTAAACATCACAGGGGGTCTGGCAACAAAAACCGAAGGAGCAAAAGATTTTTCGTGAAAGGGGGGTTGGCAAGTGTGTGTTGGGGAGGGAGGGGAGCGATTCGAGGGAATGTCGGTCACATATCTTTTGCTGTCTTATTGGCAGGCATTTCTGGAATACCTGTGGAAGCGTCTTCAATTAAGCTTCGTGAGAGCTGCTGCCACGAGATCGGGATCGGGGTTACCAATTACGTGAAACACCGCGATAATGATTCCAGCGCCAACAATCGGACGCCAAATGGAAAAGGAGATCCTTTACGAGACTGCCCGGGTAATGAAATGGGTAATATTGCTCACTGTGAGGGAAAAGGCTGTTGTTTTCTCGTTCGGGGAGCTCAGGTGTCCACAAAAACACACGCATAAGGTAGGTATTTAATTAACGTCGGCACTGGAGCTACACACGGGCTATTGGCGTCTTTACCATTCGAATTCAATCGACATTCTTGACGACGATACCTCCACATTGTCAAAATGGGTCAGTTATGGATGAACACGATATTTCGTCGAAACTACGTGAAGGGTGAATGCTTACATCGGTGTGATGAAAAAGTTCTTTCCGTTTTTGGCACTCCATGGCATTGCAACGCAAATCTTCGCGCGTGTCGAGTTTGGATATTGTTGGTAAAGGCGCGTTCTCACGAATCTAATTCAATTGACTGATTATAGTTGATCAACAAAAGCTGAAGATGAATTGAACCCGTTTTTGTTCACACTTTTCAATAGAAACTGATCAGCAGATTCAGTTTTAAAATGGCGTCGAAGGCAGTTGTGCGTGAAATTATGCAGATAGTAGCAGTTTTGTTAAAAGAACTAAAAAGACATGTTGAACATGAGCAAAAATCGTGACTTAATTTTGTTTTTCCGATCAGCAATAGTAAGACCAGCAATTTCCATTTCTCTGTCTATAGAAACCAAAGAATTTTCTCCTGCATCTTTATTTTTATAGTTGCCGATCAACCGGTATAGTGGTTAAGGTGTTAGCCTCTAGATCGGAAGGTTCCTGGTTCGAATCCGGGTCCGGGCATGGATGTTTGTAAACGTATGGTGTAGAGGCGGCTGGTGCACCTTAAATCTGTCGTGGCCGAAAGTCCTCACGTTGGGTTGGCGTGGAAGTTTGGAGAGTAGGGTGCCAGCTCAGGTGTTGCTTCGTCATCTGACCGTGGTTCAAAATTACGAGGTGTTGTCCTCGGATCTTTCCCTTCAGGGACTGATCCCGGACCGTCGTCAATAGCCCGCTGTGTTTCTCTAGTACGACGTTAACTAAAAATTACCAATTACCAATTATTTTTATAGTTATCCAGTCGGTGGTTCCGACAATCATGCTTCTGATACAGTTCTAAAAATTTTAGCCTCACACTCTCAGACCCTTCGAGGCACATTTTTTAACTACACTTGTGTAAGAAATTAAGAGAATTTCCAGACCTGGTCGATTATCTCTAGAACTACTGTACCGATTTTAATGAAATCTGATACGTACATACATTGATACAATACAAAACAAATGACCATTCAACAATTGCAAAAACACACGCATGATCGTGCGTAACACTCGTTGGAGTCGGAAGCTATGAAACAGCGGTTGCAGAATAAACAAAAAAAAAATGGGTTAATAGATGGGTTAATAGGTGGTATGGTCCCCTCTTACAGATATACAGGTCTCGCAGCGTGATTTCATACTTGAAGTAAGGCAGTTTATCATTTCATGTGGCAATTGGTCCCACGCGTTCAGAACCGCTGTTTTCATTCCCTGGATAGTTCTCGGGGGGGGGGGGGGTTGCAATTTGCCTACAAGATTTGCATTTTTGTCTAGAAACAGTGGTTTTTACATTCAGTTCAGTTCTTTTCATGAAATTCGATAAAATATGCAAATTCTTTTAATTTATTTCACCAGTGTATTTAATATGTGTCATTAACTATTTTATATTTTTAACTAATTTATATCTAAAAACAAAACACGTGGACGCGTCGCAGGGCCCGATTTAGAAAATTTGGTATAGTAGGCACAACACGCAGGAAGGCCCCCCCCCATGTTATTTGTTCATCATAAAAACTAATTTTATAACAATAATTGGTACTTACGTATTTGACTGTTGACCGTTTCACAGATGTCACCAAAAAGTTTGAGAAAATCGAGACATCACTTATAACTCTTGGCAAAACAAAATAAAGCAGATGAAAATTAAAAACATAACAGTGTTAGATAATTAATGTAATTACAAGAATGTGATAGTGGGGAAAACGGTCGACGGACATTGACGTAAATACCCAATAATTTGTGTAACTACATAAAAACTTTTAAAAATTTTTAGATGCTTTTGAAACTTGGGGGCCCTAGGCCCGTGCCTCACAGGCCTAATGGTAAATCAGAGCCTGGACGCGTGGCGTGACCAGTTGAAAGTGAACTTGACAGTCAACTGAAGTTCACACGATTCAAGACCAGTTTCAACTCGAAAACAGATGACTCATCACTTGAACGATAAAGTTTGAATGGGTCAAACTTTTTTCTTGATCCACTAAAAAGTTGATCAATTCTATTGAAACAAAGATTCTCACTGTAGCTTTTTCATTTAACTTTTGTTGATCAACTACAATCAGTCAAGTAAACTTGATTCGTGAGAGCGCGCCTTAAGAAGGAACTCCGATTAGTACTCGTGTGTGTGTGTGTGGTGGGGGGAGGAATTGTGTTATTTGGTAGTGTTTTTTTTTTTTTTTTAAATATCGTTAAGCATTCAAAAGGCAGAAAGTAATGAGTATTTTTTACCTAATATGCTTGTTTTATTTCCGAAAAGACAAGAATGCTTCGCAGATGCAAAGGAAGATGCGTGTTGTGGTGCTGTTGACGATTCCGCGAGAGGTAAGGTAATGGTAATGGTCGTTTTAGTTAACGTCGTACTAGAGCAACACAACGGGCTATTAACGACGGTCCGGGATCAGTCTCTTAAGGGAAAGATCCGAGGACAACACTTCTTAACTTTGAACCACGGTCACATGACGAAGCAACACTTGAGCTGGCACCCCACTCTCCAAACTTCCATACCAACCCAACGCGAGAGGTAAGGAGTTAGGAAAGTTTCGTCACATGGATCCGTTCTTTAGTCAGAAATATGAGAACTTGTACGAGAGCGGAATGATGCAGCTGCCGGAGAGAGATGGAGAGAGGACATCGAACAAAATGGCTGATAGCGCTAACCAATGTCCGCAATAGTTATTTTTACCACGCAATAGTTATTTTTACATTCAAAGTGATTCAAATTCGAGTCCTTCCATTCTGACCAAAACTATTCACTTTAATCTCTATATATTTACAGGGCTTTCTTTACATAAAAAAAGAAGTCGTTTCATTTTCATTTGAAACGGAACAGTAGTAGGAGCTCGTTCAAGAACGGAATATTTTGTTCGTGCACGCAACAAAGAAGAGTGAAAAAGTGAGGCTCGTAACACAGAGCGCAAATGGTGCTAGTGATATAAGTGGAATACCAACAGCCGTCAGCGCTACGAGAGTGGTGCAAACTAGTAGAAGGCCCTGGTAAATCCACCAATGACATATACTGTGTAGATCAAATGTAATTTTTACGGAAGTTTCTCTTCAATTTTTGTCAGAAGAGAGGCGGGACAAACTTCTGCATTAACCTAATAATATGCGAGCTGATGTTTAGATTTCTTTCTTTTTTTTGTTCCTGCCTGAAATCAAAAGCGCATACTCAAAAAAAAACATTTAGTTTCGCAAAACAAATAGCAAAGTGAAACCTTTCATGAAATCACTACGCACCTTGACAACCTAGTCAACCCATCATGACACAGAAAGGGGAGTGAAAACGAAAGACAACAACAACAACAACAAAAAAAAACACATCCTCCTATCGCACGGAGCTTTCTTATCTCCAGCCCAGAGCCGAACTTGCCCAATCGAAAATTCCTTCGAATATTTTTAAAAGAATCGCAATTCATCACGTTTAAAAACCTTCATTAAGCATCCTTTAAAAAGGTATCCGACAATAATTCGTGGAATGAAAAAAACGCTGAAGGAACGAAGAGAAAAAAAAAAGGCACCTCAAAAGAACGATAAGATCGCGGCGAGGGAAGGCCAGAACCCACGTGACCTTCGAATCAGCCCCAAGCGCATTACACTAATTGAAGAGCTACTGATATGCCCAATGAAGGGCGCTCGTTTTCGTCAAACGAGATGAATTGTCTTCTGCTGCTGCTTGGAAGCGGACGACCCGGATTAAAAATGATGAGGTTTTTGCGCCATGGGACTTGTCAGTGGCTGTTATCACTTTCGGAATATCTTCCTCGAGAGAGAGAGAGGGGTTGTTTTTCGTTTCGAACATTCTCATTTCAGGTGGAAAAAGCGTCGCCCTTTCGGACCAGGGGCGCACCCTGAGGGGTGGAGGTGCGGATAATAAATAGTGGATCATTAAAATAATAGGTTTCTTGACGAAAAACGACAAATAGTTTTGTCTTTGTCACAGAAGTTTGTATAGAGTGTGGTGCCATCTCAGGTGTCAACCTCGTCATCTCATCATGGTTTGAAATGACGTGATGTTGTCCTCGGTTCTTTCCCTTAGGGATAGATCCCGGACCGTCGCCAATAGCCCGTTGTGATACTCCAGTGCGACGTTAATTAAAATACCATACTACCGCGGGCCTCTAGATTGAAAACAAAATGTAGGTATTTTTAAATAACGTCGTACTAGAGCAATACAACGGGCTATCGAAGACGGTCTAGGATCAATCCCCTAAGGGAAAGATCCGAGGGCAACATCACGTCATTTTCAACCACAGTTTGATGAAGAGGCAACACTTGAGCTAACACCCCACTCTCCAAACTAGATTGAAAACAAAGTGAAGAAAAACGCTTTTGTAATAAAGAAAAAACTGGTTTTTGTTTGACGCTCGCAAAAAAAAAAAAAAAAAACATTCTTAAAGTACAGATGAGGAAGGTCGGTAGGCATATCACACTGTAGCCACACAACGGGCTATTGGTCTGAGATCAACTGCGAAGGGAAAGATTCGAGGACAACAACTTGTCATTTTGAACCAAAGTTGGAGGATAAAAAAATTAATGAATCAAACAACAAATTTTTACTTTTTCAAGCGTGGGAAGAATTTAGACCCAAATAGGCCCCTTTGTGTAAGGATTCCTTTTACAATTGTTCATCTCGCGTTCAGTAGCAAAACCACACTTCTTTCAACGCGTTTGATACCCGATAGAAGGGAAATGAATGATAAACCTTCAAAGTCTTCACATACAGTTATCTTCCTGAAATCTCTTAACCCTCAAAGGAGTTCACATGCATAATTCCACCTTGCCATCTGCTGTCTTCACTGCATGTCTTCTAGTCAGTTTAATCTTCTTGACTAATAGAATCTTTCCAAAAGATTTGATTCCAAGTAAAAAATAAAAATAATCTTACTAGACGATTCTATTGTAAAGAAAGGTCCAATAGAATCTTTCCAAAAGATTTGATTCCAAGTAAAGTATAAAAAGAATCTTATTCAACGATTCTATTGTAAAGAAAGGACCAATATAATCCTTAATAATGATTTATTCCAAAGACAGGATCAACAGTGCATTTCCAAATAATTCAATCCAAATGAAAGAACCTATAGAAGATTTCCAAATTACTCTATCCCAAGAAAATACCAATAAAATATTTCCAAGGAATTCTATTCTAAGAAAAGAAGAAGATTTCCAAACAATTCTACTATAAAGAAAGAAACAATGTACTATCTTTCCAACTGATTCTATTTCAAAGAAATGACCAATATAATCCTTTCAAATGATTATTTTCTGAAGAAAGGACCAATAGAACATTTCAATACGATTCTATTCTAAAGAACGGACCAATTAGAACATTTCAATACGATTCTATTCTAAAGAACGGACCAATATAATCCTTTCAAATAATTCTATTCCGAGGAAAAGACTCCTAATAAAATCCTTTCAAATGATTCGATTCCGAGGAAAAGACGAATAGAATCTTTCCGAATGATTCGATTCCGAGGAAAAGACGAATATAATCTTTCCGAATGATTCTATTCTGAGAAAAATGTCAATTGATTTCGATTCTCTTCTAAGAAACTGACGAAGAGAAGAGACATTGATGAGCTTAAGACATCCCCAGATCTTCGAAACGATGTCTTTCTTCCTCTTCGAGATTCGTTCCTCCGCCCCCCGAATCTTCCGCGAGCCGGAAGAGCATTTGTCGTTTGCAGGGTCGAAGCGTGAGCGGTATGGAAGGGAAATGGAGCCCGACAAGTCGTCTGACACCGAACACCGTGGGAAAACAGCCCTTCTCCGCCCCCTCGGGAGCTATTTTTAGGGAACCCTCCGAAATCCTCGTGCTATTGAACGGTCCCGAAGCCTCCCCATCCTCCCTCCCGAATCTCCGCATCACTTAGCCGGCGATCCGTCATTGACATCGGCGTGCGAGATCTTCCACACCGCGGAGGCTATGGGATCCCAGAGCCATCCATCATATGGTGACGAAGTTGTGATAGATGCGCTACCAGAGGCATGCAAGCCTCCTGGTTGGGATTACAGCTTTTTTTTTGACACAAACAAATGAAGTTTATTCATTTTGAAAAATCAAAAATCATTGCCAAACTACCTCTCTCAATTCCATCAGGAGGGACAATGAGAAAAGCAGACATTCTGATTTTCCTAGTAGATTTAACTTCCTGTCAAAATCTAAAGGCAGGTTTACACGCTACGATAAATCGTAACGATGTGATTGACAAATTTATTGTTCCAATAAATCGAAAGAGTGAGTATTGTTTACACGCTACGATAAATCGTAACGATTTCTTGTCAAATATTCGTTGTCGACCGCAAAATAAGCTTTTGTCATGGAGAAATGTGTTGTTGTTATATATCGGTTGTTTAGTGAGAAAAGTGAAAAAGTCGCGAAGACCAAGAACAAAGTGGAGCCGCCAGTGGTTGCTAAAGAAAAGGGAATTCTCTCATGTAAAATTATTGAAAGAATTGAGAAATGGACCAAATGACTGACGAATTTATTTGAGAATGGACGAAGAGACTAATTTTGAGTTGTTAAGGTTAGTTTCTCCGTTTATTGCGAAAACTGATACTGTTATGAGAAGAACGATATCTGCGCATGAAAGACTCTCAGCTACCTTACGATTCCTTGCCACCGGAAGAAGCTTGAAGGACATGGAATATCTAACTGCTATTTCTAAACTAGCTCTCAGCAAAATAATCCCTGAAACCTGTGAAGCTATCTACAAAGTATTAAAACAATTCATACAGGTATGTTAAGAACAGTTTTTAATTTTCTTTTAAACCATATATACATTACAAACATTATAACGAGTAATTATACAAACATAACTCTCGAGGAGTTTGTTTAGCTGACATAGTTACCTATTCGAATAAAAACAACAGTCAACCAAAGAACGAACTATTCGACGCAACCTTTCTGATGCAAATGCAAATGCAGTCAAGTCGTAGCGAGAAATGACTGCCACTTGTTTACAATTTCCAACATATCGTTACGATTCACAGAAATTGATGCCGGCCGGCATCAACCATCCCCATTCCAATTCCAATTAATCGCTACAATGTCCTATTTACACCTTACGATAAATCGAAACAATTCGATCGTTACGATAAATTGCTAGCATTTATCGTAGCGTGTAAACCGGCCTTAAAACAAGTTTACAATTTCTGTAATCTTATTTAATCATCTACTTTGTAACTGTAGGGCACAATCATTGCTGCTTTCCTCACATTTAAAGCTGTTCAATTATACGTAAACGAATCAAAAGTGATATTTTATTTTAAGCCTGCTTCAGGAATCATTAGATATCTGTATATTTCAATTAAAATGAACTCTAATAAAAGCTTCTTTTTTATATTTACTGTTGCTACTATAACGTAACACTGTACCACGACAGTGTTATACTGTTACACTGGGCACGGTGTTACAATGTGCATCACTACCAAAAACATTAAATACTGGAAATAAATGTTACTTGTTTTAATTTTAATGATATCTAAGAGGAATGAAAATTATGAAAGATCATTTTAAGGGTTTTGATTGATTCATATAAATTGATGCATATCGTGATGCCACAGATGAAAATAAAAAACGTGTAACACTGTGCCCCACCTTCCCCTACAACATGTAGATCGGAAGGTTCCTGGTTCGAATCCGGGTCCGGGCATGGATGTTTGTAAGCGTATGGTGTAGAGGCGGCTGGTGCACCTTAAATCTGTCGTGGCCGAAAGTCCTCACGTTGGGTTGGCGTGGAAGTTTGGAGAGTGGGGTGCCAGCCCAGGTGTTGCTTCGTCATCTGACCGTGGTTCAAAATTACGAGGTGTTGTCCTCGGATCTTTCCCTTAAGGGACTGATCCCGACATGACTACAACATGAAAGTTACTTTAAGTATTTAGATAGGTAGATATTTAATAAACGGAGGTGGCACTGGAGCAACACAGCTGGCTATTGGCTACGGTCTGTTATCAAGCCCGAACGGAAAGATCCGAGGACAACACCACGTCATTATGAACCACGCTCAAATAACGAGTGCACACCTCAGCTGGCACCTATTCAGATGGGAAGGAAGATAATGAAAACATTTCAGACTGATAATTTCTATTGAAAACATTCGGCACCGTTAAATCTTAACTTTCAGAGATAAATATCAACGTTTCTTGACATTTCTATTAATGCGCAGAAGATATTTTCAAGTTTTCGCTAAATAAAGAATCCTATTCCAGAAAAAGGAATTTCACCAATCTAAATCCTTCTTCTCCAACTTCAAATGCACATACTTTACATTTCCTTTTTCTTCAGAATTAGGTACGGACTCTTGCATTTCGCAGAGATCTCGCAACACTGATAAAAAGTCTGGAATACTTGCTAATGTATCATCACGGCCCCAAGAGATAGGTTAGGCCTAAAACATCTGTGGAGTGGAGTTGAGAGGTATGCTGAAACTACTATTGAAATATTAAATTTTAACATTATTTTGCATGAATAAAAATAACTTTAACAATTCAATTCAGGGTAAAACACTGTTTCCATATTTTTCATGGTGGTAAACAGAGTGCCCGTGTAAGACGGTCGCGTGCTTAGGGGCTGATGCACGTTAAATCTGTCATGGCAATTGCAATCCCGTTAATGTGTTGCGGACGTTTAGAGTGTGGTGGCAGCTCATGTGTAATCTCGTCAGCTGACCGTGGTTCAAAATGACGTGGTGTTGTCCTCGGACAGTTTCCTTTCCGATTGCTCCTGGACCGTCATCATCTCTTATTTCACTATCACAAGCCCTAAGGAGAGCAGCAAAAGCACTCAAGATCCGACGTAACCATGACGTAAAAATACGTCTCACCACAACAGCGCATAAAAAGTGATCTTGAACAAGGAGAGAAAGAATTCCACCAGCAAATCAACAACAGAATCGGAAGATAGTCTTACACGCACCAAGCAAAGCGCGACTTCTTTTCTGTACACAACTCCCAGAAGCCTCTGAATCGCAGTGACGTCAGAGACGTTTCCTCGAAGATGATACGTGACATGAAAATGATCGCCTCTAATAGAAAACCAATTAGAGGACTTTAGAAGGAATAAAAAAAAGCAAGAACTAAAATAAAATCATTCTCTGAGAAGCGTCATCGTGAATCAAGTGACAACCACTTGATGTCAGGACCTCACAGAATGACTTTTATATTATGAATATTAATAGAGAGAGATCGCTGTATAGGGATTCGAGAGAGAGATACTTTGTTTGAAGGTATATATTCCCTTTTGGGGCTTCGTGGCGACCGAAAGGCACGAAGGTATGGAGGGGATTAATGACGATATTATTTGTTGCAAAAAATAAAAGGAACAATATTTATTTTCGAATAATGATGTTTCAGATACGATAGGACGTTGCTAGTGGTTCGTGTAAGTCCAGGAGCCCGCCGGTTTTGCATCAAATAAAAATAAAAATTCATCGAGACGAAATCGGTAATGCAAAGGACAAGGGTGCACGTTAAATCTGTCGTGGCCTCAAATGTCTTCACGTTGGCGTGGCGTGGAAGTTTGATGAATTGGGTGCCAGCTCAGGCGTTCCCTCGTCATCTGACCGTCCTTCAAATTGCGTGGTGCTGTCCTCGGATCTTTCCCTTCGTGAGTTGATCCCAGATTGTCGCCAATAGCCCGTTGTGTGGCACCAATGAGAGGTTAATTAAATGCCTACCTAACGAGAAGCAAATTCGACTATTTGACGCGAGAGATTGCATCTTTAAAATCAAACTACTGAGGGCATTCATGAAATGCCTTAGAATTTCAGAACTAGATGAATTATTCAGAAGATACATTTAACGTCGTGCAGACAAAGGGTTGTCTGATTGTCATGTAGTTCCTGACATTACATTCAGGCCGAATTCGTAGGTACACTAAGTGCAGGGGAGGAGTTCTGGTCAAAATTTTACGGTGTTGGGCGAGTTTTGGGCCATTGTCACTTTGGATTGCGAGGAGTGGACTGCGTAAGTGGTGTCATTCGAAAGGTACATAATTACGATACCCAATTACAGGCATTTAATCAATACAATATCAATATCAAACTGCACTTTTAATCGTTCAAACTGTAGATTAATTCTCGAATATTCTCAATAAGCAATCGTTCAAACTGCACGTGTCTGCTTCATTTATTTCACAAAAAAAATAGGATTTGAGTCTTTACATCAATATCATCTGTGTCCGTGACACAACCTACCAATATTTTGTTTAACTTAGGGCTAAAATTATTTATTCTGTAACTCTTTAACCTAAATTTAATATACACAACGGCAAATAGAGCTTTGTCTAAAAGTAATTTACTACACTGGCAAATAGAGCTTTGTCTAAAAGTAATTTACTACACTGGCAAATAGAGCTTTGTCTAAAAGTAATTTACTACACTGGCAAATAGAGCTTTGTCTAAAAGTAATTTACTACACTGGCCAATAGAGCTTTGTCTAAAAGTAATTTACTACACTGGCAAATAGAGCTTTGTCTAAAAGTAATTTACTACACTGGCCAATAGAGCTTTGTCTAAAAGTAATTTACTACACTGCCAAATAGAGCTTTGTCTAAAAGTAATTTACTACACTGGCCAATAGAGCTTTGTCTAAAAGTAATTTACTACACTGGCAAATAGAGCTTTGTCTAAAAGTAATTTACTACACTGGCAAATAGAGCTTTGTCTAAAAGTAATTTACTACACTGGCCAATAGAGCTTTGTCTAAAAGTAATTTACTACACTGGCAAATAGAGCTTTGTCTAAAAGTAATTTACTACACTGGCCAATAGAGCTTTGTCTAAAAATAATTTACTACACTGGCAAATAGAGCTCTGTCGAAAAGTAATGTACTAGAATGGCTAATAGAGCTATGTCTAAAAGTAATGTACTGCAATGGAAAATAGAGCTTTGTCTAAAAGTAATGTACTACAAAGGCAAATAGAGCTTTGTCTAAAAGTAAGGTTCTACAAAGGCAAATAGAGCTCATGTAAAAGTAATGTAATAATGGTAAATAGAACTTTGAATAAAAGTAATGTACTATAATGGCTGATAGATATTTGTCTAAAAGTAATGTACAATGGCAAATATAGTTTTGTCTAAAAGTAATGTAGGACAATGGCAAATAGAGCTTTGTCTAAAAGTAATGTAGGACAATGGCAAACAGAGCTTTGTCTAAAAGTAAGGTACTACAAAGGCAAATAGAGCTTTGTCTAAAAGTAAGGTACTGAAAAGGCAAATAGAGCTTATCTAAAAGTAAAGTTCTATAATGGTAAATAAAGCTTTGAATAAAAGTAATGCACTATAATGGCCAATAGAGATTTTTTCTAAAAGTAATGTACAATGGCAAATAGAGCTTTGTCTAAAAGTTATATATACTACAACGGCAAATAAAGCTGACATAAGGGGGTCTAGCTCTAATCATGACATTTGATTTTGCTTTCGTTCCAATATAACATCTGCAGTTATAAATGATCAATCAAATCTGATCAGCGTCATTAAAATGGGGTTAATCAGTTCCTTTGATTCATTTATATAGTTCCACAAAAATTAAAGTGTTCAGATATTTTCCATTCGGGATACTGTATTCCATAGAATGATAACAAAAACACAGTGGGCGCAATTCAATCTAAATAGCTTTTCAGACACAGCCCCCCGATTTCCTGTCGACCTCGCCGCATTTCTGATATCATGATGTAAAAACGTCGCAGTAGGATGCAAAATAAAAACACTCCGAAACTTAAAAAACAAATCTCACTCCAGGCGACACACAGAAAAATGAAAGGAGTTAAATATCTAACACGGAAAACACAACAGTTCCCACGAGTGGTAATCTTGAGTTGAACACCTGCTACCTAACTTAACACGAAGCAAGGGATGGCCGCGATTATCCCTAATAAAATTACAAGAATGAGCTGCTGCTTCATTCCGTACTACGCTGTGAAATTATAATAATATAGAATAATAAAGGTAGGTGCGATGAAATGTTTTCAAAAGAAAAAGAGACAAAGGAGTAGGTAGGTATTTTAATTAACGTCGCACTGGAGCAATACAGCGGGTTATAGGCGACGGTCCTACATCAATCAAGGGAAAGATCCAAGGACTACACCACGACATTGTGAACCACGAACGAGGCAACGCCAGAGCAGGTACTCCCTTCCCCAAACTCCCACACCACGCCAACGTGAGGACATTGGAGGCCACGACAGACTGAACATGCACCATCAACCTCGTATATGACAGTCGTTGTATGGATTCGAACTCGGAATCTTCCGGTTGCTATTTTGCGACTCTTCCAACCGAGCTACCGCGGTCCCAGATTGTATTTGAATACGGAAAAGAAACAAGCACACGAATGCTTTAAAGCTCTTTTTTTTTTAAGAATTCATGCAGCTGTTTGCGGCCCCTACAGATGTATCGTGCACCAGCCCCTTAGTATATGACGGTCTTTGCTAGGATTGAGTGATGAACTCGCAACCCTTCGGATGTTAATTTGCAACTCGTCAAACCGCGCTCTTTCTAGGGATGCGATATCGATGTCTTATAAAAAAAATCGATGTATTTACCATCGATGTATTGGAGCCGAAGTTTTTCAACATCGATGTTTATACTAGTCGATGTTTTATTTTTAAATGAAAAAAGTACCATTATAAAAATTAAAAAAAATAACCAAGTAGCATAATTTTCATAATCAGTAAATTGAACATACTTTTAGACAAAAGTAGCCAAGGGTGAAAGGTCTGAAAAGTAAAGATGCGACATCGAAGTCGATGGATGTATTTACCATTCATTTATTGGAGCCGATGTTTGTTTAACATCGATGTGTTTTACGTTGTCGATGTTTTATTTTTGAATGAAAAAAAGCACCATTTTTTTACAAACTGTAAATGACAAATATTCTTGCATATAAGAATTATAGTCCCCAATATTTTTTATTTACAGTTTATGAAAAATAAGTTTCTTGTGTTTTCCTCCATAAGTTGATAAATAATTAAGAATAACTAACAATAATTATTGTAATGTTCCTACTTAATTATACTTATAGTACCTATGTCAAATTGTTGTAAATATTTTCTTTTATATT
Organism: Metellina segmentata; assembly: GCA_947359465.1. Lineage (NCBI taxonomy): Eukaryota > Metazoa > Arthropoda > Arachnida > Araneae > Tetragnathidae > Metellina > Metellina segmentata. The sequence goes on along the minus strand of OX375877.1, from coordinate 125,025,599 downwards.
ATTCAATTTGAAAATAAAAGATTTGTTGATTGTTCTTAAATTAATTATTTATTTTTTTAAACTTTGTTTTGACAGTTTAAAAAAAAGTCTTAGTTATATATTGATAAACACGGCAAATGATAAATTAAATCTCCCCTCCCCCACTGGCGAACATCGTTGTTTGAGGTTGCTGGTTGCTAAACCAGTTTTAAGAAATGGGGGGTGGGGGAGAATTTAAATACACTGATGTTTAAAAACATCGATGGTTTTGGGGCGATGTAGTATCAACATTGAAGTTTTGATTTCGAACATCGGTGTTTTGCTGCCGATGTCACATCCCTAGTTCTATCGCAACTTCACGTCTAAAAGAAGAGATAAGAGAGTGAATAAAGGATCTAATTTAATTTGAATTAGATTTTTGTATGTGTATGGTTTTCATATGTCCAAATTCGTTGATTTTGAGTTTAAATCAAATCCTTTCAAGGTAATTCGTTATGAAACAATCAAAACATAGGAACGTATTTTTTGTTACGCTGTATTAAAAATATAAAATAATAATCCTAAAACAGGTGTTATGTGAAACTCACAAATAGACATTGGCTCTGTTTTTACCTGAGGAACATAAATAAATAGATATTTTTAAATTGTGAAATAAGCAATTTCTCTCTACAATTTACCAAACAGAAATTTTTTGATTTTAGCATTACCAACAATCTCCACACATTTTATCGTCATCTGACCGTAGTTCAAAATTGCGTGGTGTCCGATTGTCCTCGAATCTTCGATTCGGGGGTTGATCCTGGACCGTCGACAATAGCCCATTATGTTGCTCCAGCTCGACGTTAATTAAAAAGTATCTTTAAAAATAAATACCTTGAATTTGTTTCATTGTCATGTGAAAATTCCTAAATACCGTTAATTAACTTACCTCGACACATTATGAGGTTTAGTTGCAAAAGGACATAAAAAAGAAATCGACACCTTCGGGGGATGGTTTTGGGTCCCCGTCGCCACCGATCAACCCCCTAAAAAGGAAAGGTCGCTGCTACAAAACCGTTTGCGAACCGCAGTCACCAAACCACTAAAAAATTAATTGTCTGGCTTATCAGCGGGCGAAATTCCGGATAATGCCCATGGCAACAACAGGAGTCGCTTCATTTAAGAGAGTGAAAGAAGAGAGCAACCGAACGGGGGGGAAGAGAACGAAAGAGGAAAAAAAAAGTGTGTCCACACACAATTCTTTATTGAGAGTTTGGTAATGATGGCGCGAGGATTACCTTGTCAAAGTGCTGCTCATCAATGCCTAGGGCCCCGGATGTGGGCCGAATGGAGGCTACCGTGAGGCGTGGGGTGGAGTGTCCGCATTCCAAGGAGCCCTCCCCTCCCCCTCCCTACCCCCAGCACGTGTGGTCCTCCGAGGGTCAAGACTTCTGTTCGCTGTCTAGCGCTCTGCTCCTCTCGTGTAGCAGATTTGTTGTGGGTTTGGCTCTTTCGGAAAACAGGTAGCTCTTTGGGTTTTGACTGCACTTAGCGGAGGGGAGATTCTCCTCGCATCTCTTCGTTTGGGGGAAAGTGGCTGTAGCCGATCGGTTGTGGATGCCGTTTCCGATTCCTATTGGTCCGGTACGTACTGAACCATGAAGCCATTCGTCTTTTAAGAAGTCCAGAAACATCAAAGGATTTCAAAAAGATCCAAACCGATACACGAACCATACTGGTATAGCGTGCAATAAAAATCAACATTGGTCGGTTTTTATGGCACCAGGGGTCAGGTAGGTAAATATTAATTAATTACATACTAGTGCAACACAACGGGTTATTGACGACGCGACTGTCCGGGTTAGGCAAAGTAATTTTAATTAACGTCGTACTAGAGCAACACAACGGGTCATTGACGACGGTCCATGTTAGGCAAAGTAATTTTAATTAACATCGTACTAGAGCAACATAACCGGCTATTGACGACGGTCCGCGATCAATTCCCTAAAGGAATGATCCGACGACAACACCACGTAATTTGAACCACGGTCAGATGACGAGGCAACACCTCATCTGGCATTCCACTCTCCAAACTTCCACACCAACCCAACGTGAGGACCTTCGGCCACGACAGATTTAAGATGCACCAGCCACCTCTACACCATACGCTTACAAACAGGAATGCACCGATTCGGATTCGAATCAGGAACCTTCAGATCGAGAGGCTAAAACCTTAACCACCTGACCGGTTGGTCGGTCTGGTGTAAATCTGTGTGAGTATGTGCACAAAAAAACTCCAAATAGTTCCTAATTAGACACACGAAAGCATGTTAGGTGGGGAAGCTTGTGAGCTCGTGCGTTTTGGACCAATCTAAATCTAGTCGTCATCTAACCGTGATTCAAAATTACGTGGTGCTGTCCTCGAATCTTTCCCTTAGGAGATTCATCCCGGACCGTCGTCAATCCCGTTGTGTTGCTGCCGACCAACCGGTATAGTATTTAAGGTGTTAGCCTCTAGATCGGAAGGTTCCTGGTTCGAATCCGGGTCTGGGCATGGATGTTTGTAAACGTATGGTGTAGAGGCGGCTGGTGCACCTTAAATCTGTCGTGGCCGAAAGTCCTGACGTTGGGTTGGCGTGGAAATTTGGAGAGTGGGGTGCCACCTCAGGTGTTGCTTCGTCATCTGACCGTGGTTCAAAATTACGAGGTGTTGTCCTCGAATCTTTCCCTTAAGGGTCTGATTCCGGACCGTCGTCAATAGCCCGTTGTGTTGCTCTAGTACGACGTTAACTAAAATTACCATTACCCGTTGTGTTGCTCTAGTACGACGTTAGTTAAAATTACCTTACCACTCACTGACAAGGTAGGAAAGTAGGTATTTACTTAACCGCGCACAGGAGCAGCACAGCAGGGTTTTGGTGACGTTTCGGGATGCTTTCGCGGAATCCCTCACGCTTTCAGCACCCCCTTGGCGAGTTGGCGAAAGCCGGCTGTATCGCCAACTGCGAGAACTATATCGGGCTACGCGAGACAAGACGACAGTTTCATATACCCTCTTGCTGCCATCTGTTGACTCAGAAAGGAATCTTTTTATTACAAGTTTTTTTCTGTTTTAAATGTTTTACCTCAGCTACAAATATTTATGAAATACATAAAATAATATATGTTTTTGTGACACACCCTAATATCTTAAACAATAAATATGAAATAAAACAACTTTAAATATTATTTTTTTTCCTTTGAGAATACATGTATAAAAAATTTCTGTCTCCTTAACACCCCAAATGCAAATGCTATAATTATATATAGAGAGAGCGGATATGAGTTAGAAAAAACTTTGTTTCGAAGAAAGTTATTGACAACAGTCAAAATAGAATATTTTTTCAATTTAAATTTTGTAATCTTGAGCTCAAGTGAGTGAAACTAATCAAGAAGTGTATTTGTTTACAAAAAATTACTTTAGTCAAATCTTAATACTTATTATTGATAACTGCTTTTTTACTAATATAAAAAATATCTACTACTAGTTGTCTCCCCAAACAGTGGCGGGATTATATTAAGCAGGCGATCAAACAAGAGATTTGATTCATAAGAAACTATATTATGAAAATAAAAATACTGGGTTATAAAGGCGAATAATTTCCATAATAAACAACGTAATTGATTTATCCGCCTCCACCCTCGCATCTTAAACAAATACATATTCATCAACTCTTTCTATTTGACGAGTTTGAGAGTAAGTAATCATTTTATATTGTAAAAATCATAACGAAACGCAATTGATTGACTAAATTTCAAATAAATGTAAACATATACAATTTGTTTACATGGGGTACTTCTTATACCGCCTGCTTCGTACATCAACCAATATTACGAAGTAGTTACAATAGAGATAGATAAAGTAAAACCAAAATAATCATGTTATATTTTGAATGTCAACATAATGTATATAGAATATGCAAAAAAAAAAAAAAAAATCAGACGGAAAATCATAGCACTTAGCGAGCACATAGCACGATCCGAGGACAAAACCTCGTAATTTTGAACCACGGTCAGATGATGAAACGACGGTCCGGAAACAATACCTCACGGGAAAGGCGGGATTAATCCCGAAGGGAAATCCGAGGAAAACAGCACGTCATTTGGAACCATGACCGGATGACGAGGCAATTCCTGAGCTGGAAATCCCATCTCCTAACTCTCACAACACGCCAATGTGATGGCACTCGAGGCCCCGACACATTTAGCGTGCACGAGCCTCCTTTGTACACGACGGTGCCGCGGTAGCCCGTTTGGAAGAGCAACCGGAGGGTTGCGAGTTCGAATCCAGCTAAAGACGGTCGCATTCAAAAGGGGCTGGTGCACGTTAAATCTGCCGTGGCCTCCAATGTCCTCACGTTGGCGTGGTGTGGAAGTTTGGAGAATGAGGTACCAACTCTGGTGTTGCCTCGTCATCTGACCGTGGTTCAAAATGACGTGGTGTATTCTTGGGATGTTTCCCTTAGGGGATTGATCCCGGACCGTCGTCAATAGCCCGTTGTGTTGCTCTAATACGACGTTAATTAAAAATTACCAACTACCGATCCCTGGATTCAAAACACGGCCATTAGAGAAGTCCTAATCCCCAAACGGCATTTTGTTCCCGTCGCTTATCTGTAACAGCCATTGGAAATAAACCTCACTGCCAAGGATCAAACGGCAATGCTACTGTCAAATAAAAAAGAGCGAACCGCATCAAACGAAGTCCGAGATAGAGCCCCCGGGACATGTTACCCATTTCACACTCTGAGGAGGATGGGGCAGATTGGATGTAAATTTCACACGGGCGTCCACATAAACTAGCTTAAGTACAGGCCCTTAATGATCCCGCGCAACGAGGAGGGAGGTCAGAGACGAAAGTGCTCACCTCGCAGATAATTCCTGCCATAAAAATACGCCAAGAAAAACAGCAAGTATAGGAGCCGAGATAAGGAGACGGTGGGATCCTATAGGATTCTCGTTTTCCTATTGGGGATGAAGCTGTCTCTGGCCGTGTTCAAGCCGCGGGAGGCGATCGCGTAAGAAAGGCGGAGAGAATCGAGTGTTCCGCGGGACGTCGTAAAAATGGCTCCCGGGTGTTGCCAGATTCGGTTTTGATGGGTGCGTTTTGGATTCGAAAATGTCTGAGTGAGCAGGGTTGGAAGAGAAACGGATTAGCTATCGGAGGATTGCGAGTTCGAATCCAACACAAGACCGTCGTGTGCAAAGGGGTCTGGAGCACGTTCAAACTTTTGTGGCCTCTAGTGTCCTCACGTTGGCGTGGTGTGGAAGATTAGAGAGTGAGGTGCCATCTCAGGTGTTGACCTCGTCATGTGACCGCGGTTCGAATTGACGAGGTGTTGTGCTCGCATCTCTCCCTTCGGGCTTGATTCCGGAACGTCGCCAATAGCTATTTCTCCAGTACAACGCTAATTATGCTTACTATGGTGGTAAAATGCTATATTTGCAAGATTCCTTCCAATGGTAATAGTAATTTTAGTTAACGTCGTACTAGAGCAACACAACGGGCTATTGACGACGGTCCGGGATCAGTCCCTTTAAGGGAAAGATCCGAGGAGGACAACTCGTTATTTTGAACCACGGTCAGATGACGAAGCAACACCTGAGCTGGCTTATTCAGTGGGATACCAGATCAGATGTTGCTTCGTCATCTGACCGTGGTTCAAAATAACGAGGTGTTGTCCTCGGATCTTTCCCTTAAAGGGACTGATCCCGGACCGTCGTCAATAGCCCGTTGTGTTGCTCTAGTACGACGTTAACTAAAAATTACCAAAATTACCAATCAGTGGGTAATGGTAATTTTAATTAACGTCGTACTAGAGCAACACAACGGGCTATTGACGACGGTCCGGGATCAGTCCTTAAGGGAAAAATCCTAGGACAACTCCTCGTAATTTTGAACCACGGTCAGATGACGAAGCAACACCTGAGCTGGCTTATTCAGTTGGATACCAGATCAGATGTTGCTTCGTCATCTGACCGTGGTTCAAAATTACGAGGTGTTGTCCTCGGATCTAGCCTTTAAGGTTTTGATCTCGGACCGTCGTCAATAGCCCGTTGTGTTGCTCGAGTACGACGTTAATTAAAAATTACCAATTTACCAAATGCTTATTCGATACTAGAAAGTACCCGAATACTGTGTATTCGATTCTCAGAAATACTCGATTCTGCTCATCTCACGAATCCTTCGAGTTTCACACAAGGGTAGAAAAAAATGTGCAAGGGGATATTGATAAAAGACCAGACATGTCGAGGGGGAGGGAGAAGTGGTTCTTTAAAAATAGCCGGGAGTAAACTTCACACTGACAGTAACTGAGGTGAAATGAAAAGAAGGGAACGAAACGAGAGGGAGAAAGATGAATGGCAAAAAAAGAAAGATCGGTATGCCAGAAAAGGGGAGATATAGGAAGAAAAAAGTAGAAATCGGATAAGACTTTTATCTCCAAACGCTTGCGAATTTTTCAAATGCGTTTAAAAAATAGAACTATAATAGATGTGATAAACCATCCTTCCCCTTTTCCGTTTTTTACTTTATCTGGGCTGAGTGTGAATGGGATAATAAATTGCAATTTCGCTTGTAAACGATAATACTTGAAGAGAAAGCTGCAGCACCATATTGCTAGTCGTCACTTTCACTCGTAAGCTCTGGCGATCAAATAGAAAGATGATTCTTCTTGAGAGGAGGAAAGATTAAATTTTGCAATTGGAGAGAGGAGGAAAGCAACAAGCTTTCACCTGACACGGATTCAGAAAACAATCAGGGTGGGTGAATCAGTCTAAAAGTATCACTGTTGTTTCCCTTATATCATAACTTATCTACGTATCCTCGCCAAAAGTGTGAAACCCCACGTAAGTAAAAAAAAATCAGATATTTTTTCAACTAGATAGTACTATATTTAATATACTATCAACTTGATAAAACAAATATATATATATTGAGTAGACAGATGTGTGTGTGCAGATGATTTTACTGTTTATGGAACGACCTAAAAATCAAATTTTTAACGTGGTTTTACACTTTGGCCGAGCCGACCAACCGGTCTGGTGGTTAAGGTGTTTGCCTCTTGATCGGAAGGTTCTTGGTTCGAACACGGATCAGTGCATGTATGTTTGTATGCGTATGGTGTACCTTAAATCTGTCGTTGCCGAAAGTCCTAACGGTGGGTTGGTGTGGAAGTTTGGAGAGTAGGGTGCCAGCTCAGGTCTTGCCTCGCAATCTGATCGTGATTCAAACTGACGTGATGTTGTCCTCGGATCTTGCTCTTAGGGAATTGATCGCGGGCCGTCTTTAATAGCCCGATGTGCTGCTATAGTACAACGTTAATACTTATAATACTTAGAACAGACTACTTGTTCAGAACACCGAAAACTCTCCTCTTTAGAACCCATTTCACGAACTCGTTGGCGAGTCGGTTAAACTAATTGAAAGGAAGGATTGGCAGTTTTCTGTACCTGCAAACGATTTATGAAGCTCCAGTCTTCTTCAGAGGGCTCGAAACCGCCCGCCTACACTCAAGACCTGCTTGTCTCATAAAAAAGAACGCACAAAAGGATAGACTTAAATTATAGAGAACCATTCAAAACATCTTTGTCCACTTGTTCCTAACAGTGGAAACATATCTCCGTACATCCCTCATTTAGTATCGCAATTGACTCAAAGTAACGGCCTGTCCAATTAGTGGTTATGGGCAGGGGTGAAAGTCGGCGCTTTGATCACTGTTCTTTTTCGATAATGCGCGGGGGCAACGAATATAGAAACAGGGATCGAGGCACTCATAATTTCCAGGACACTTGTTTTATGGATGCGCGATATTTTATGGCCTCTCGGATGAGAAAAAGAAATTCTATATAGATCTTTACAAAATACTGTGGTTTAAAATTAAAGAGTGTTGTCCTCGGGTTTGATCCCACTGTCGATAATAGCAGCTCCAGTAAACCGTCAATTAAATACATACCTTTACAAAATGTTACTTTGTTTCCCAGGGATCCTGGGTCGCACAATCGGTAGGTATTTTAATTAACGCCACACTGGAGCAAGGCTATTGGTGACGGTCCGGGATCAATCCCGAAGGGAAAGAATCGAGGACAATACCATGTAATTTTGATCCACGGTCAGATGAGGATTCAACACCTGAGCTGGCACTACACTCTCCAAACCTCCACACCACGCATACGTGTGAATATACGAGGCCACGACACATTGAACGTGCACCATTCCCCTTTGTCAACGACGGTGTCTGGTTGGCATCGAACTCGTCACCCTCTGGTTGCCTATTGTCTGGGATCATTCCCAAAGGTAACGAACCGAGGGCGACATCTTGTCATTTTGAACCATGATCAGATCAATATCAGAGCTAGCACCCTACACTGCAAACCTCCACACTAACGTGAGTATATTTAAGAACACTATAGATTTAACGTGCACCAGTCCTCAAGCATACACGATCTTTGATTGGATCGTGTTTCGAGCTCGGAACCTCCGGTTGCTAATCCGCTAATCATGCAACTGGTAATTGGTAATTATTAGTTAACGTCCTACTAGAGCAACACAACGGGCTATTGACGACGGTCCGGGATCAATCTCGTAAGGGAAAGATTCGAGAACAACACCTCGTAATTTTGAACCACGCTCAGATAACGAAGCAACACCTGACCTCTGGTGGTTAAGGTGTTAGCCTCTAGATCAGGGATGGCGAACCTATGACCGGTGGGTCAGACACTGACCCACGCGTTGATTTTTATAAACTTATCATCATCATTTAATCATATACAAAGGAATTTTAATTATTTTTTGAACCCCTCTTTTAAAAAATATGGAAAAAAATATAAATGACTAAGCAACACCTGAGCTGGCACCCCACTCTCCAAACTTCCACACCAACCCAACGTGAGAACTATCGGCCACGACAGATTTAAGGCGCACCAGCCGCCTCTACACTATACATTTACAAGCATCCATGCCCGGACCTGGATTCAAACCAGGAACCTTCCGATCTAGAGGCTAACACCTTGACCGGTTGGTCGGCTAATCACGCAACTGGGCTACCGCGGATCAGTGACGTTACAAGAGAAAGCAATGCAAGAGCTATTGCAAAAAAGAATAGAGGTTTTGAAAAGATTTTCGGGCGTATTCACGGGGATTTCATTTTCATGTCAGAACGTGTTCCTGATTTTACCAAAAATAATTCATAAAGTTAGCTTAATTTGTGTAAAATTACATTTTTAACGCTCAGAAAATTCGCGGAAAAAAGCTGAATATAGTCAGATATGCTTTCAAAAGAAATATTCATCAAGTGCTCGGTTAAAGCTTGAGAATAATCCATCTCTGTGGCCAGGTACTGTCGGAATGAGAAATGACAGGAAGAGAGGACAAGATTTTCGTGTCTTTACGCCTAGACTTGCGTCACCAAATGCGCATTCATAGGTGGGGCCCGCGTAAAGCCCTTCCCAAAATATATATTTCAAACCTTCAAAACAAATTAAAATATATACTAAAGGTATTTATCTCTTCAAGCTTCGTGAGATTTCGGAGTATTGTAATGTTGCTTTCCCCACAACACATTTAATGACAAAATTACCGCATCTTTCTGAAAAATTCATGGAGACGAGGTAGCCCAGTCGAAAAAGTAAAGGAACCCCTGAGGGTTGCGAGTTCGAATCCTATCCAAGACTCGTGTACAAAAGGTACCGGTGCACATTAAATCTGCCGTGGCCTTAAATGTCCTCACGTTGGCATGGTGTGGAGGTTTCGAGAGTGGGGTGCCAGCTCAGGCTTGACCTCGTCTTTTGATTGTGATTCAAAAGGGTGTGGTGTTGTGGTCCTCGGATCTAACCCTTCGGGATACATCCTGTATCTTCGCCTCTACCCCGTTGAGTTGCTACAGTAATATACCTACCTACCAGAAGAATTCATGGAATCTTAAACCTTTAGAATGATTCTTTTTTGTCCTTTCCTTGGAGTTGAATCTTATTTGGAGCGGTTCTATTGGTGATTGCCTTGGAATAGAATCCTTTGCAACGATACTATTGGCTTATTCTGTACAATAAAATACTTTTGAAAATTTCATTGGATCTTTCCTTAGATAACTCTTTGGTAAGACTGTTGCTATTTTCCTCATACTCTGGAAAAAATCTATCGGTACTTTCTATAGAATAGAATTATTTAGAAACATTCTATTTCTCGTGTCTTTAAAATAGAATAATTTGGATAGATTCTACTATACTTTCCTAAGAATGGAACCCTTTGGCGGAATCTATTACTCCTTTCTTAGAATGGAATAGTTTGGAGTGTTTCTATTGATCCTTTCCTTAGAATAGAATTAATTTAGGAATATTTTATTGCTAATTTCTTTAGAAAATAATTATTTGGAAATATTCTATTGCTAATTTCTTTAGAATATAATTATTTAGAAAAGTTCTATTGCTAATTTCTATAGAATATAATCATCTGGTTAGATTCTATGGGTACGTTTCTTAGAATAGAACCCTTTGGAGAAAGTATTACTTATTTCTTGTAATAGAGAATCATTTAGAAATATTCTATTGATAATTTCTACAGAGTAGAATCATTTGGTTAGATTCTCTCTAAATCGGCACTTTCATTGGAATAGAATCCTTCGGATAAAATCTATAATTCTCTTTTCTTAGAATAGAATCCTTAGGAGTGTTTCTATTGGCACTTTCCTTTGATATGATTAATCAATAAGTAGAATCATTTGAAAGATTCTATCAATTCGCACTCAGAGAATAAAAGAGCATCAATCGAAGTTTTGCATACTACCCTGGTTACAGCTACAGTGTACGTTTATAGCTGTGGCAACGACCTTGGTGATTTTTTTTGGCGCACTTTTAAAGTCGGCAAGGAAAGAATTACTATTTTAAAAATAGTGTTTTCTTTCAAAAATATTTTTCTTTTCACAACTGAAAATGACAGCTTGAAAACACATTTGAAAACGTTTTGAAAAGTATATCTTTTGAAAACTTTCACAAAAAGTAATAAACTTTAACACATTTCAAAACACGTTTGTGAACCAGCAGAAAAATTAAGCTGTGAATGTTGGTTAAGAATACCCTGAAACATATCAATTACTTTAAACACAGTGGGCATGTTGAAAAAGATTTTTAAAAGAAAAATAGCAATAAATAATACAACCTGATACGTCAGAACTGTTCCGGGAAAAAAATTATTAAAAAAGAAAATTCCACACATGGCGAAAATGCAATAAATGTCAGAACTGTACCGTGAAAAACATTTTAATAAAATAAAATTCCCTAACTGGAGAAAAACCATTAAAGGAACCAATAAAATACAAGAAGAAAAATTTTAAGGACTAATGCAATCAAAGGATTATTTTCAAATTAAAATAACCAATGGGAAACAAAGAAAATATATCAAACGAACCAATGAAATCAAACGACTTTAACGGATTTTGAAAGAAATTTCAAGAATAATAAAAATGAAAATTTAGTCTTTCCGTTTGCCGGGAGGTTGCCATGAAAACCACAATAACTGTAAATACAGATGGATTGTCTTAACCTACCGTAAATCGCTACTAGGAGTGCGCCAAAACAAAATCGCCTAGACCTTTGCCACCGCTATAAACGTAGACAGTAGCTGTACCTTACCCTGGTAGAGTAAGGTAGGTATTTTAATTATCGTTGCACTGGAGCAACACAACGGACAAAAACGACAAGGGTAGAATGCTCGCACAATGCCTGAAAACAAGCAACAAATCATTAAACATAATGTTCATTCAGTTTTCCACCCCTTCGACTAGAACAAATAACCAAGAAAGAAGATTGTCCCTAACCAACCAGATTACTTTCTGAGTACATGCCTGTTATTATGTATATGGCTTGTTCACTCTCAAGTCTTTAGATAAAGAGCAGTAACGCTATACTTATAATTCCCATCTGCATCCACTTTAAAGTCAATCAGATAATCCCTGCAACATTACTTTAAAATGAATTTCTTATACCAAAGGCCTCACATAAAAAAGTAATGAAGCGTTTTTTTAAGAGATATTTTTAATCAAAAACAAGTCAACTCCGATGGGAGCGGAGTGAAATTGGGTGTAAATGAAACATTTAGAAAAATAAAAGACCTCTTCTTTTACCTTCAAGCTTAAAGTCGCAACAAATCTTCCCGAGGACTTTTTATTGCGTGTTTAAAACCAACACCTTTTCTGTCTGAAAATTTATTGCCATAAGTGGGCGAAATAATTTGTTCCGATATCAGACTATGAAGAAAGTAAGCTACACTTCGCTTTCGAAAGGGGTATATCTGCGACATTGCTGCTTCTTTGAAGTTGGAAAGGTTGGAGGTTATTCTGTTACCATTGCTTTTAATCGTAAAAATTAATTCATTTTTTGTCTTTTCCCTCAGGAGTCACCGTAGCCAGGTTAGGAGAGCAACGGATTAGCAACCGGAGTGTTTCGAATTCGAATCCAACTCAATATCATCGCGTACGAAAGGGCTGGTGCACGTTTAATCTGTCGTGGCCACGAATGCCCTCACATTGGCGCCGACCACTTGTTAAGGTGTTAGCCTCTAGATTGGAAGGTTCCTGGTTTGAGTCCAGGTCAGTGCACCGATTTGTAAGCGTATGGTGTAGGGGCGGCTGATGCACCTTCAATCTGTCGTGGCCGAAGGTCCTCACGTTGAGTTGGTGTGGAAGTTTGAAGAATGGGGTGTCAGCTCAGGTGTTGCCTCGTCATCTGACCGTGGTTCAAAATGAAGTGGTGTTGTCCTCGGATCTTTCCCTTAAGGGATTGATTCCGGAGCGTCGTCAATATCCCGTTGTGTTGCTCTAGTACGATGTTAATTAAAAATTACCATTACCCTTACAATGGCATAACGTGGAAGTTTGAAGAGTGGGGTGCCAGCTCAGGTATTGCCTCGTCATTTGTCTGTGGTTCAAAATTACTTGGGATTGTCGGTTGTCCTCGGAGCGCTTCCTTTAGGATAGATCCTTAACCGTCACCAATAGCCCGTTGTCTTGCTCCAGTGCGACGTTAATTCAACACCTACCCATGAATTTCAGTAAAGTCATCATAGAAAATCATCGATGCATCTCATCAATAGGACGAGATATCTCGTCAAAATCACTTGGAGGGTTGATGTGTGACAAAGCTTTTATTTTTATATTTTTCTATTGGAGCATAAAAACTCAAAAACATAAACAAATTACATATTAGACCTTGGTTTTGTGAAAGTAATGCATCAATGTCTTCTTCAATGGCAGTGGTTGAAATTCTTAGTGAGTTTTCAAGGTGTTAGTCAGAAAATGTTGATCTAATATTACATTTCATGACCTTGACAACGGCTGATCACAAACGCACGTGCAGTTCCAGCAGTATCATGCAGATCGTTGCTCCAGTTAAACACGCTTAAACTTAAGGACAAAATTGAATTAATCTCGTAATAGTTGATTTCCTACTGTATACACTCGTTTGTTGCCATTCGTCAATATACTGTCTCTGTCAAGCAGGAACGAAAATTTATGTTGTTCGTAACTGCAGTTGTAATACGAGACGATTGTTAATTGGCAATTTTTTAATTAATGTCGTACTAGAGCAACACAAAGGGCTATTGACGACGGTCCGGGATCAATCCCCTAAGGGAAAGATACGAGGAGAACAACACATAATATTGCACCACGGTCAGATGACGAGGCGACACCTGAGCTGCCATCCCACTCTCCAAATTTTCACACCAACCCAACGTGAGGACTTTCGTACACGACAGATGTAAAGTGCACCAGCCACCTCTACATTAAACGCTTACAAACATCCATGCACTGACTCGGATTCGAACCAGGAACCTTCCAATATAGAGGCTAAAACCTTAACCACTAAACCGGTTGGTCGACAGGCACAAGGGTCAGCTATAGTGTGCCATGCTGTGTGTGTGTGCGCGCAAAATAATGCCTATAGTTCCTAATTATATACGCGAAAGCATGTTAGCTGGAGAAGCGTGTGAGCTCGTTTGTTTTGAACTAACAGCCGTCATCTGACCGTGGTTCAAAATTGCGTTGTATTGTCTTTGGATCTACCCCACTCTCCAAACTTCCACACCAACCCAACGTGAGGACTTTCGGACTTTCAGCCACGACAGATTTAAGGTGTACCAGCCGCCTCTACACCATACGCGACCCGGATTCGAACCAGGAACCTTCCGAACTAGAGGTTAACATTTTAACCACCAAACCGGTGTGTCGGCTCTTTTAACAGGTAAATAAAAGTTAAAGTAGTATAATGAAAATAATGATGTAACACTTTCGATGTGGTGGGGATTTGGACCTGCAGAGGACCCCCCCTGGCCGTGCCTCTGCCCATGCCAGAGCATAGAGACCGACAAGTCTCCCAGGGTCGAAGAGACACGCGAACAGCAATCCGGGGTGCTCCTCCCTTTTGATTCCGTCCAGCAATCGTACAAACGACAAGCTGCAATTACCTTCCAATTACGAACCACCGCATCTGCAACGCGAACTAAATTATACACGTTTAATGACTGACGGTCGCATTACGGCTATTACCGGTCTAATGATGAAAAGGGGACTACACGGGTGACACGCAAGGCCGGGTGGGAAATGGAGATAGCTAATCAGATCCTCCTCGAAAAGACATTAATTTTATGGCTCCATTAAAAGGGATGTCCACCAACCTGTTAACAGGTGGTGCTGCTCCGGTTGCTTTGATTCGGGCGTTGTAATTGAATCTGGATAATTGCAGCCATTAGGGAGTTAATGAATAGAGTGGAGGGGTGTTTGTGTAAGTTGATAGATCTTTGGGTGAAAGTTGGACACTGTGAAGAATCATTTGATTCTTCCGAAGGCTCTCAGCCAATTCGGACGAGGCGCCGACCCTTGAACTTGAATTTGGAAGAGAAAAAAGACGATTTGATTTTTGGACGTTGGACTGACGGTTGAAGAGACGGAACAGCGGTTCCTGGTTTTTTGCGTTCTTGTGGAGTCCTGAAAAGAGCGAGCGCTCACTCCAACATTTTCGTGAGGATATCTATCCTATTAAGAGGATTCAGGAACACCCAGTTCCAAACTGATTGAACTTTGGGAACATCCTGTTCTAAAACTGCCGCGTAATTCAGGAACATTCGGTTCCAAACTGCTTCAAATTCGGGAACATCCTGTTCTGAACGTCCGTCGTACTCCATTCGAATCCTGTCCCTCAACTTTAAACAATTTGTAAATAACTTTATTAATCTAGAATAAAGAAAACTCTATCTATAAGAAATCTAGTGATTGATGCGCTACCCTGTTAGATTCAGTTCCTTACAACACCTTTGCTTGTTTGGTTTCCTCAATACCCACAGCTGAAGCAAGAGAGCGGATGATCGAATAAAAATGTAGCAGTGGTAGACCGATTGAAAGAGAGTAACGGATTACCAACCGGAGGGTTGCAAGTTCGAATCCAGCCAGACACCGTCGTGTACAAGGGGGCTGATGCCTCAAATGTCCTCACGTTGGCGTGGTATGAAGAGTGGGATGCCGGTCAGGTGATAACCACGTCATATGACCTTGGTTAAAAATTACGAGGTATTGTTTTAGGAGTGTAGTATCTTTCCACTCTGAATAGATTCCGGACCGTTGTCAATAAACCGTTGTGTTGCTCCAGTGCGACGTCCAGTGTAAATACCTACCAACCCTTAAAAATACATTGCTATATCTAATGAGCACTATTTGAATAATTCTACCGACCAACCGGTATAGTGGCCTCTAGATCGGAAGGTTCCTGGTTCGAATCCGGGCATGGATGTTTGTAAGCGTATGGTGTAGAGGCGACTGGTGCACCTTAAATCTGTCGTGGCCGAAAGTCCTCACGTTGGGTTGGTGTGGAAGTTTGTGGTGTGCCAGCTCAGGTGTTGCTTCGTCATCTGACCGTGGTTCAAAATTACGAGGTGCTGTCCTCGGATCTTTCCCTTAAGGGACTGATCCCGGACCGTCGTCAATAGCCCGTTGTGTTGCTCTAGTACGACGTTAACTAAAATTACCATTACCATTGAATATTCTAATCTAAATTAAGAACGAATATGCAGGTGGGTAGTTGAATAAACATTGCACTGAAGCAACACAACGGGTTATTGGTGATGTCCGGGATACATTCCGAAGGGAAAGATATGAAGACAACTCCTCGTCTTTTGGATGTACATGTACGGTCAAATGATGATATCCACAGCTGAACACTCTCCGAACTCCCACACTACGCCAACGTGAGGACATCGGAAGTCAGATTTAACGTTCACCATCCCCTCACGAAGGTTTTTGGATGGATCGTGTTTCGGACTCGCAACACTCCGGTTTCTAATCTTCCAACCGGTCTGCGGCAGACCCACAAAATATAACAGATTTATACGTATATTTTTTGCAATAGCAAAATGATCCCACCAAGATTGAAAAAAATAAAGAACTATTTCTGTACCTTGGGCCGACCAATCGGTATAGTGGTTAAGGTGTTAGCCTCTAGATCGGAAGGATCCGGGTTCGGGCATCGATGTTTGTAAACGTATGGTGTAGAGGCGGCTGGTGCACCTTAAATCTGTCGTGGCCGAATGAAAACACGTTGGGTTGGTGTGGAAGTTTGGAGAGTGGGGTGCCAGCTCAGGTGTTGCTTCGTCATCTGACAATGGTTCAAAATTACGAGGTGTTGTCCTCGGATCTTTCCCTTAAGGGACTGATCCCGGACCGTCGTCAATAGCCCGTTGTGTTGCTCTAGTACGACGTTAACAAAAAATTACCATTACCAATTACTGTACCTTAGAGCTAGCCGATCAATCGTTCGGTAAAGGTGTTAGTCTCTGGATCGGAAGGTTCCTGGTTCGAATCCGGGTCAGTGCATAGATATTTGTAAGCGTATAGTGTAGGAGTGGTTGGTGCACTTTAAATCTTTCGGGTCCGAAAGTCGTTGGGTTGGTGTGGAAGTTTGGAGAGTGGTGTGCCAGCTCAGGTGTTGCCTCGTCATCTGACCGTGGTTCAAAGTTACGCAGTGTGATCTTTATTGAAGGGGATTGATCCAGGACCGTCGTCAACAGCACGATGTGTTGCTCTAGTACGATAGATACTTACCGTACCTTGAAGCTAAAAGGGTAATGGTAATGGTAATTTTAGTTAACGTCGTACTAGAGCAACACAACGGGCTATTGACGACGGTCCGGAATCAGTCCCTTAGGGGAAAGATTAGAGGACAACACCTCGTAATTTTGAACCACGGTCAGATGACGAAGCAACACCTGAGCTGGCACCCCACTCTCCAAACTTCCACGCCAACCCAACGTGAGGACTTTCGGCCACGACAGATTTAAGGTGCACCAGCCGCCTCTACACCATACGCTTACAAACATCCATGCCCGGATTCGAACCAGGAACCTTCCGATCTAGAGGCTAACACCTTAACCACTATACCGGTTGGTCGGCTGAAGCTAAAAGGGACAATCTCTAAATGCTCAAATTGAGGAAAACTCCAATTTTTCTTTTAATTTCTAAAATTTTTCGTAAATTTGTACACATAATTTTTTATATATTTTAGGTATTAATGTCTTGTTGTTTATCGATAGTTTTAATAGGATTAAGTTCTATTTCAATTAATGGTTATATTAAAAAAAATTAAACTCGTATTCAGGAATTTTGAACATTGGCCCTTTTAGCTGCAAAAGGTGTAGATTTATTTACACTTCATTTTGTTTCGTAGAAACCACTCGACTAATTTGTATTTCCTTTTCTCTCTTCTCTAAATCTAATTCTCACTTCTCTAATTTGGATCAATTTTGCTGATGACGAAATATCTCGTCATGTTATTATTGGACATTTCTTGATGATGACGAGATCAAGATCTGACCAATTTTCCTAATGACGAGACATTCACCGTTTGGTATCATCGGAAAACTCTTTGGCTTAACATGTCGATTCAAAGTTTCTGCAGTCGTCATCAGACCACCATTTTTTTTTATTACGTGCAAGAGCCATTCAACATGCATCAACTCCTTTTCCGTTGCAAGATATCCAAAAACATGGCCATTCTGCAGCAGCCAACTTAGTCTATTTAGAAACCTCGGAGAACATATTTCAGAAGCAACCAGAACCTTCCGTATTCAATTCCCCTTCGCCGAAACGGTTCCAGATCCAAGAATACAATGGAACCCGGAGAGGTGAGGACATTTCTCGTGTGATGGATGACTCTGAACTTGCCCCTTTCTTCTGTCCCTGGAAAGGTATGGTTCAAATGGGGTAAAAGTATTTCTCCTCGGGTTAGAGGAACGACCCATCCAGAAGACAGGTACAAGTTAAAGTGTGTGTTACCAACTACTGTGCATGGATCTGAATGGATTCGGACCCCATTTGGAGGCGTTACAACCTCCAGACCAACGGTGCGTGAGAAGTCCCTATTGATTTATGAACTAAGCCTAAACGAGAACAATCCAAGCTTAAACGCTTACATTTTCACCGAACCTGCATGACATGGTAGATGGAGACATAGACGTAGAGAACGAACATGACATAGGCAGAATCGAGAATGACTGTTTACAAAATCTAGTAAAGCGATAGCAAGAATCAGATAACTGGGAAATATGACTTTAGAAAAAATAAGTTGGACGAATGCTTTGGTATTCGATTGTTTGGGATAAAGACTTTATAAAACATTTTTTGAGGTATAAGGCCTTTTTTTTATAAAAAATAATTTGGATGAATACTTTTTTTTTTAAATCGAGCATTTTTTGGAATCGAATACTTGGTATTCGAATGAATGCTTAAAAAACGAGTATCGATAGTAAGAATCAGACAACTGCGATATAAGCCAAAAAAAAATAAGTTGTACGAATGCTTTGGTATTCGTTTGCTTGGGATAAACACGTTGGAATTCTTTTTTTTTTTGAGATATAAGCCTTTTTTTATAAAAAATAAATTAGATGAATACTTTTTTTTTTGGAAATCGAGTACTTTTTGGAATCGAATACTTGGTATTCGAATGAATGTTTAAAAAAACGAGTATAAGCGATAGTAAGAATCAGACAACTGCGATACAAGACAAAAAAAAAACTTGTACGAATGCTTTGGTATTCGTTTGCTTGGGATAAACACGTTGGAATTCTTTTTTTTGTGTGTGATATAAACCTTTTTTTATAAAAAATAAATAGGATAAATACTTTTTTTTTGGAAATCGAGTATTTTTTGGAATTGAATACTTAGTATTCAATTCCAAATAAAGGGGCTAGCAAATTTCGACTATAATGAACGTTTAAGTAAGCTAAACATGTATACACTGGAAAGAAGAAGAAGGAGGGGGGATTTGATTCAGCTTTTCAAGTTTGTAAAACAAGGGGACACAGAGGGCTTAAATTTCAATAGGGATAACAGAACAAGGGGCCATGGGTATAAATTGAATAAGACACATTTTAATCGGGATTTAAGGAAAAACTACTACTTTAATAGGTTAATAGACAGTTGGAACGCGTTGCCAGAAAATATAGTCAATTCAAAGGGAGTGTACGAATTTAAGACACAATTGGATAGTCAGTGGGAATTGGGGAATTCATAAACAAAGGACCTGCCTTGTTGGGCTTGAGCCTGTAGCTGGTCGTCAATATTTGTATTTGTATTTGTAGTATTCGAATGAATGTTTAAAAACCAGTATAAGCGATAGTATGAAGATAACTACGATATAAGACTGTTTAGAAAAAAATAAGTTGGACGAATGCTTTGTTATTCGATTACTTGGGATAAAGACTTTGAAATTTTGAGATAGAAGCCATTTTTATAAAGAATAAATTGGATGAATACTTTGGAAATCGAGTACTTTGGTATTCGATTACTTTGCTGTTCTAGCACTTTGGCATTGCAGTGTTTTTGTATTCGAGTACCTTGATATTCGAATAAATACTTCTGTTTTTAAATGTTTGGAATGAAAATTTTGGCATTCGAATACTTAAGATGAATGCTTGACATCAGCTTCATTTGTACCAGGTAACAAAAAGTGTAACAAACTGATACGTTGAAAATATATAAGTCCCAATTTAGGTTGATTAGGATGATTTAAAAATCGAGTGTCCAGCACCTCATAAAACAATCAAATAATATTAAAAAGCCATTTGTGTGAAAACAGCCTAAACTGCAGATTCAGTCGGAGGATATACCACTTACATGCATTTTTAGGACATTCTTTTCATTTTATAAATACTATTTCACTTTATCTTATGTACAAAGGAGAAAATGTGTGTGAAGTACTAAGTAAAAGTCTCGAAATACGAGCTCGTATGAGCTCCGAGGCCATAAAATTTGCAGTTCAATTGCTTGTTCAATTCAATTATTTTCGGCTAACTACGGCGTTCCCTTAGAACCAAACATTGTTCAAAATTACGTGGTGTTGTCCCCGGATATTTCCATTCACGTTTAGGCCGATTTTTTTTTCAATCATAAGTTACAGTGTCACTACAGTGTAAAGCGCGCTCCTTTAGCCATACCATTTTTTATTCTCTAGCTGCGAATCAACCTCCCTACACAGCCCCAAAAAAATGACCACAAACACTTTATAAATAACACATCTATGTAAATGACAAAATATTTAACATTAAAGTTATCGACAGAATTGCAAATTCTGAAAGTATACCTTGGTTTTAAATAAAGTAAGTGAATTATTTTTGATGTTTTATTATAAATATGTGATACATATTTAGCCGATACTTGTGTTTTACGCCTGTCTTTGATTTGACTGCAGTTTTTTAAATTCGGACAAAATGCCTGCAGAACCATTGCAAGTGCTTTGAATTGTGTTGCAGAACACTGAATATAATTCTGCACTTGGGTTGCCATCTCTTTCCATTCATCCTAAGTGAATTCGTAACTGTTATTATATAACAAATTTAACTGTGTCTGTCGAATCATTATTTTATACACCTCCTCAGCATTTCATAGTATCCATTATAAGTGAATACCATCATTTCATGCATAAGTGAGTCAAGAAGCGCAAAACAAAGTTACTAAACGGCAATTTTATCCTCCTTTGCATTTCGTCAACACGAGTTGGACAAATTCAAAACAGTATTTTGATACAGACATTTTTTTTGTGTGTGATTATCATCCGAGACGAGTAGCTAATATCGAAAGAACACCATGCTTCGGCAGGTGCATAAAGTGGAAATAGTTAAGGGGGGGGGGTATCATGTAGGAGAAGGGACAGAAAAAGAGAAAAATGTGTGAGCACTCATGCATGCGGCTTCTTCGTTGGTTATTTGGTGGAGGGGAGTTTCATTTTTAAAATGAGAAGCGTATTCAGATTCTTTTGCAGTCATGTAGATGACATTCAAATAGAGATTCAGCAAATTGTGTGGGCTGTTGGGATTACGGTCTTTAAACCTTTTCAAACCATGAAATTTGGCAACCGCCAAATGAAATAAAAGTTTATTTTATTTTTATTTCCAATGGCAAGGCAGTACAATTGCGAAGACAAATACAAATACAGTACAATATACAAAGTACAGAATTGACCGAGGTCATTTTAGCCTTATACAAGGCCAGAAGTGATGGTCACTTGTGAATGGGCACCCAGTGGGTGGACCATCATTGTCCCTAACAAAGGACAGCACAATTTACATCCATGCCCTAACCCCGGATTCGAACCAGGAACCTTCCGATCCAGAGGCCAACACCTTGACCACTAGACCGGTTGGTCGGCATGAAATAAAAGTATTCAATGAAAATTTCTTCGAGTTTGATTCAGCCAAAGATAGTCGTGTATTCGTTAAAACTGTCATGGCCTCAAATGTCCTCACGTTGGCGTGGTGACGAAGTTCGTAGAGTAGGGTGTCGGCTTAGGTGTTAACTTCGACATCTGGCTGCTGCTCGAGGTATTCACCTATGCTGAATTACTGGGTATTGTGTCATTGAACCTTTCCCGTTGGGATAGTTTCCGAACCATTACCACTAACTCGTTGTGTTGCTCCAGCGTGACTTAAATTCACTTACCCATCTACCATCAATTACATGCATTTAAGTAAAGATAAAATTTATTAATTGGGGCTTTTTCAACATGTTTCCTAATTTGATTTTTAGTTTTAAGCAAGCGTCGTTATACTTGATATTTCATAAGACCTATGTCACAATTACTGAATACTCTCCAGTTGATAGGTAGGTATTTCAATTAACGTCACACACTGGAGGAACACACAATGCTATTGGCGACGGTCCAGATCAATCCCCGGAAGGGAAAGATAAATCTGAACTACGGCCAGATGACGAGATCAACAACTGAGTTGGCACTCCACTCTCCAAACTTCCACACCACGCCAACATTTCAGGCCACTACAGATTAAATAGGCACACCACCCTGTATACGAGGATCTATGGTTGGATTCGAACTCGAAACCCTACGATTGCAAATCAGGGCGTCACCAGAATGACCCCCATAGCGTCAACAGAATGACAGAAATATGAAGTTTTGAAACAGCATTTGGCTATTTTATTTAATTTCCAGACATTTGTTGAACGTAAAATCAGTTCCTAATTTCTTTTATTTTACCATCGATATATTCTTGCTTTACTTTCAGTTCTGGGAATGGTGTAATTACCACCACCCTCTAAAAATATGAAAAAGAATTTCACCGCTGTTCTACGTGAGCTTAATAATTAAATAAATCATCCCTGTCCCACAGACTTTTTAAGTGCTTCAGAACTTTCTAAACGGATAAAAATGTGCCAAACCCGTCTGAATTTCGAAAAAAACAAAAGAAACCTTCATGAGCACTCGATGTTTTCGACTCACGCAATAAAAGGTTGCGGTACTTAGAGCGTGTCATCAACTAAATCATCGACACTAACCACACTTGCAAAACCGCTACTTTGAAGTGGTGCACCCAAGAACGACGGGGGCAAGCAGAGGCAATTATCTCCCCCTGGCGGTAAACAGGCTAAAATATCCGGTTGGGTGCTGAGATCAACATCTTTGCGGAATGCACAGTAGCAACAGTCACACCTCTCACTGAACATGAACCAATGATTAACGGAGGGTGCTACTGCCAGCGTCAACATGAAAATTCCTCTTTTTATCCCCTTCGAGGTTTGGGAAGGGGGTTTCTGTTTTCCGAAAATTGCTTGTGATTGGCAGTTCAAAATAAAGGGAAGGAAAAGGGCTATTTATCTGGTGACCAACTATCGTGGATGAGGGTGAAATTTTCGCGGGAAATCAATTCTTTCGTGCACTTAAAAACTGAATGTTGGTATTGGTATGATGCAAAAGTTCATCCCGTTTTGAACGCTCGATGGCATTGCAACACAAAACCGAAGTGGTATTTACTTCACACGTGTCAAGTGTCGATGGTGTTTGAAAGAAGGAATTCCAGCGAGTACTTGGCATGGTTCAAAATTACGTGGTGTTGTCCTCAGATCTTTCCTTTCGGGGGGTTGATCCCGTACCGTTGCCAATTGTCCGTTGTGTTGCTCCAGTGCGACGTTAGTTGAAAATACCAATATTAGCGATTACTTGGGGAAAATATTGTGTTATTGAGTTGTGTTTTTTAAATTATGTTAACCTTTTGACTATGGCTCATACTATAACTGGTGGAATTCTTTTTGGCGCGATTCGTATGACTTTCAAAATACAACTGCTGTACCGGCCGTAATCTACATTCTTTCTTGGCGCGATCAAGGTACAACTTCTGTACCGGCCGTAGTCCAAATTCTTTCTTGGCGCGATCAAGGTACAGCTGCTGTACCGGCCGAAATCTACATTATTTCTTGGCGCGATCAAGGTACAACTGCTGTACCGGCCGAAATCTACATTCTTTCTTGGCGCGATCAAGGTACAACTGCTGTAACGGCCGTAGTCTAAATTCTTTCTTGGCGCGATCATGGTACAGCTGCTGTACCGGCTGTAGTCTAAATTCTTTCTTGGCGCGATCAAGGTACAACTGCTGTAACGGCCGTAGTCTAAATTCTTTCTTGGCGCGATCAAGGTACAACTGCTGTAACGGCCGTAGTCTAAATTCTTTCTTGACGCGATCAAGGTACAACTGCTGTAACGGCCGTAGTCTAAATTCTTTCTTGGCGCGATAAAGGTACAACTGCTGTACCGGCTGTAGTCTAAATTCTTTCTTGGCGCGATCAAGGTTCAGCTGCTGTACCGGCCGAAATCTACATTCTTTCTTGGCGCGATCAAGGTACAACTGCTGTAACGGCCGTAGTCTAAATTCTTTCTTGGCGCGATCAAGGTACAGCTGCTGTACCGGCCGAAATCTACATTCTTTCTTGGCGCGATCAAGGTACAACTGCTGTACCGGCTGTAGTCTATATTCTTTCTTGGCGCGATCAAGGTACAACTGCTGTACCGGCCGTAGTCTAAATTCTTTCTTGGCGCGATCAAGGTTCAGCTGCTGTACCGGCCGAAATCTACATTCTTTCTTGGCGCGATCAAGGTACAACTGCTGTAACGGCCGTAGTCTAAATTCTTTCTTGGCGCGATCATGGTACAGCTGCTGTACCGGCTGTAGTCTAAATTCTTTCTTGGCGCGATCAAGGTACAACTGCTGTAACGGCCGTAGTCTAAATTCTTTCTTGGCGCGATCAAGGTACAACTGCTGTAACGGCCGTAGTCTAAATTCTTTCTTGGCGCGATCAAGGTACAACTGCTGTAACGGCCGTAGTCTAAATTCTTTCTTGACGCGATCAAGGTACAACTGCTGTAACGGCCGTAGTCTAAATTCTTTCTTGGCGCGATAAAGGTACAACTGCTGTACCGGCTGTAGTCTAAATTCTTTCTTGGCGCGATCAAGGTTCAGCTGCTGTACCGGCCGAAATCTACATTCTTTCTTGGCGCGATCAAGGTACAACTGCTGTAACGGCCGTAGTCTAAATTCTTTCTTGGCGCGATCAAGGTACAGCTGCTGTACCGGCCGAAATCTACATTCTTTCTTGGCGCGATCAAGGTACAACTGCTGTACCGGCTGTAGTCTATATTCTTTCTTGGCGCGATCAAGGTACAACTGCTGTAACGGCCGTAGTCTAAATTCTTTCTTGGCGCGATCAAGGTACAACTGCTGTAACGGCCGTAGTCTAAATTCTTTCTTGGCGCGATCAAGGTACAACTGCTGTATCGGCCGTAGTCTAAAGGTTAACCATTAAAAATGGCAGAAAATAAGGAGCATTTTCGACCTGCCTTTTTATTTCTGGAAAAGGCACGAATAGCTTCGCAGACGCAAAAGGTACGTATTGTGTAAGTAGAGTGAGGGTGTCGTGGGCGATTCCATAAGGGTTTCGGAAAGTTTGGTCTCCTGGATCCGTTGTTGATCCAGAAATCTTGGAACTTGTACGAGTGCGGGATGATGCAGCTACCGGAGAGATGGAGAAAGGGCATCGAACAGAACGGAGCGTACTGTATTGATTCAATGTCCTTTTTAGTCCATAAGTTTTTTTTTTCGGTTTTTGCCCAAAAAACCGGACTATGATTATTTTATGATTAATTTGCAAAATTCAAGTGGATAACGAACTATGACTCACGGATGAGATCCTTGAAGAGACGGCATTCCATCGAATGGAATAAACAATGATCGAGTGATAAAATCGAGTACTTTTAAAAATAGAATACTTTTTAAAATCGAATACTTTAAAAATCGAAAACATGGTAATCGAGTACTTTCAAGAAAAGAAGTATTTGAATATGTATTGAAAAAACGACTAATCGATAGTAAGAATCGTCCAACTGTGATATAAGGCTTTTTATAAAATTAAAGTTGTATAAATATTTTGATATTCGACTATTTTGCAATTACTAATTTTGACATTTTAATACTTTGGATGAATACGTACTAATGTATTCGAATGCGAGCATGAATCGAGTACAATGAATGCTTTAAATATCAATAGTCAACGAAAACTATTAAATATCAATAGTCAATGAATTCTTTGGGATTGTATTACTCCCATCTGTAGAACAAACGAGAACATACTGGTTTGAGTTATGAAGCTTTAGTTTGAAAAGAAAAATGTTCCAAACCAATTTAAAATACATAAAACCTTTTCAAATGAGAATATCAAAACTTTCATTCTTAAAATTTCTTTCCCTAGCACAGTTTGATCTGTTCAACCAAACACAAGAAATGTGATAGATCATTATGCACAAATAGTAATTCATCACGAAAGATTATGTGTCACTTCCGAAAACCTGCATTTTAAATTCACAGTAAATCGAAAATGACAGCTGAAAATGGCATGCCCAAGACATGTTCATAAAATATGTCAAGCGGTTTTTTATTTTGCACCGAAAACCACACACTGTCCCCTCAAGAAAGAATAAAGTGTTTTTTTTTTTTTGTCACGCATATCCAATTTATATTTATCAGGTATCCATGTCAACATTTTCTCCCTCTCGAAAGAAAAACTCCGAAAAGAGCTTCGGGAAAATGCCCCACTTAAAACGGCATTTCCTTTCTT
Source organism: Metellina segmentata (assembly GCA_947359465.1). Classification (NCBI taxonomy): domain Eukaryota; kingdom Metazoa; phylum Arthropoda; class Arachnida; order Araneae; family Tetragnathidae; genus Metellina; species Metellina segmentata. The sequence continues at coordinate 124,999,173 of OX375877.1, read as the reverse complement.
CGATTTGGCGAGCACGAAGCTCTGGGATTTTTCGTGGAGGGATGAAAAGAAAAAGAAAGTAACCTTGAGCTCTCGTCCCACTCAGGTAGCAGTCGGATCCCAGCGCCGATATCCGGGTCGGCCGACGCCTAGGCTACTTCTTTTCAGACCTGTCCAGACGCGCCAAACGCATCGCCAAGCGAAAGACAAGTCGAGAGGTTACTAGAAGTCGGATACTACCAGACGACTTTTTTCAAAATTCACTTTTTCCTTCTTCGGTATCGCCGTAATTTATTATTCCTTATGCTGTGTGCGGTGGCTCAAATGAGGAAATAATTGAATGCAGAGGGAATTAGAAATTGTGATATTTCTAATGAGACCATTAATCTCGTGTGTGTGAATTCGGTGCTTTCTTTTTGTTTGTCTGGTTCTGGTGAGATACAACTGGGATATTGAAAAGGAAAGCGAGATTCCAAACATTTATTTCATTTGCTGTCCGAGATAAGACGATCTTATAAATCTTTTCCCTTGGCGTTTGTGCGTGGAGTCGATTTATACCCAGGGCGTGCACGTTTATTTATTTAAATTTATTCGATTTTATGATGACTGAATGAGCTATTCGTTTTGATTTGTTACTTAAATTTATTTTGGCTTCCATGGGTAATGGTAATTTTAGTTAACGTCGTACTAGAGCAACACAACAGGCTATTGACAACGGTCCGGAATCAGTCCCTTAAGGGAAAGATTCGAGGACAACACCTCGTAATTTTGAACCACGGTCAGATGACGAAGCAACACCTGAGCTGGCTTCCATGGGAATAATACTAGAAGATTTACTTCCCGCAATTTCATGTAATGCTTTAATAAAAGTGAATATAAATAAAATTTGTCGTGTTTTTATTTTCAAAATTTTTGTAAAAACTAATATTTCTATTTTACCGAATCGCACCAAATTTCTCTAAATAAAAAACTAACATGATTCTTTTTTATTATCGGTGGATATATAAATGAGGTGCGATTTTCAGAAATTTGTCCAAATGAGTTTAGATTCTTGTTACGTAATTGTTTTAAGACTACTTTAAAACATCTCTGCAATAATTACAATTAATCTTACGATTTTCAATTTTTTGTAAGACCAAAATCTTAACATAGAACAGTAATAATAATTTTAATTTTTTTCATTAAAGTCGTACTAGAGCAACACAACGGGCTATTGACGACTGTCCGGGATCGATCCCCCAAGGGAAAGATCCAAGGACAACACCACTTCATTTTGAACCACGGTCAGATGACAAGGCTACACCTGAGCTGGCACCCCACTCTCCAAACTTCCACACCAACCCAACGTGAGGACTTTCATCTACGATAGATTTAAGAAACATCAGCTGCCTCTACACCATACGCTTACAAACATCTATGCAATGACCCGGATTCGAACAAGGAACCTTCTGATCTAGAGGCTAACATCATAACCTCCAGACCGTTTGGTAGGCTTAAAATAGAAGATATTTCAAAAGAATGTCAGGAGTAATTTCAATAACTATCTTTATTTGGGGTTTTTTTGGTAGGTAGTTGAATTAACGTATCACAGGAGCAACACAAGTTATTGGTCACGGTCTGGGACCTATCCTGAAAGGAAAGATTCGTGGACAACCCTTCGTAACTTTCAGACACGGTCAGATCACGACAACACCTGAACTGGAACCCTACTCGCCAGTGATTTAACGTGCACCAGCCCCTGCTTTTGGACCTTATTTCGATCTCGTAACCCTCCGGTTGCTAAGTATGTTTATTACGTGGCATTAGTGATGAGATTAAGTTTGAATAATATATATATATATATATCTGAAATATTTGCTCTAAGTTATAAATTAAAAAAAATATCGGACTAATAAATACCGGACTATAATTAAAAATATCACAGTAGAGCCTGTCTTTATAAATATACCAAACAAAACTTAAATCGGTTCTATCGAAAACATTTAACCCCTTTGAAAAAGACGAAACAAAATTTTAACACATTTAAGCGGAACAAGAAAAAAAGGACAATCAACTGTCGATTATTGTTCTCGAAAATGTGATAAGGATGAATATATAAGTACATGAATCTATAATACTTTAAGATCAGAGGAATGTAGAAAATATAATTAAAAAACATTTATCTAGTAAAAGCTAGTTCTATAATACTAGTTTGCGAAGATATTTTTAAAATGAGACACGAAACAAAATTTAAATACAATAAAACCGAGCAATTAGAGAATCAATTAACGAAAGGCAATCTACTATATTCTTTTTTTCTTGTATGAAATACAAGAAAGTAAATAAAATCTATTACCGTTACAGATCAGAGTTGGAATGGAGAAGAAATTATTTTCCAAAATATTTAACAAACAATAGGTAATTTCAAGAAAACGTTTAAACCTGTCATACCATTTATTTTTGTTCTTTTTTCCTTTGACACTGCGTGGCTCACAGGACTTGCCCAATGTGCGAACGAACTGTGTTTTGTATGTAGTGGAGCTTGGCCAAATTCAACCAACAGTTACTTGAAGTTGTTTTATGTTAGAGCAGCTTTGTCAAATATGGCACTAGCGCAATGAAAATCAATCCAATTATTACTCGGCATTGTCTTGTGTGTGGAACAGATTGACCAAATAGAAACCAGACACCATAACATCCAACCCAACCAACAATTACTTCAAGTAGTCTTTATGACAGACCTGTTATGTTTGGCGCAACTTGGCCAAATATGGCACTTGGTCAATCAAAATCAATCCAACAAACTATTACTTGACCTTGTCTGCCTTGTGCGTGGAACAGCTTGGCCTAATAGGATCCCAGGCACCATAACATCCAATACAGACAGCGATTACTTAAAGTAGTCTTGATGCCAGACCTGTCACGTTTATTGCAGCTTGGCCAGACATGGCACTTGCTCAATCAAAACAAACTCAACTAGCTATTACTTGCAGACCTGTCACGTTTATTGCAGCTTGGCCAGACATGGCACTTGCTCAATCAAAACAAAGCCAGCTAGCTATTACTTGCAGACCTATCACGTTTATTGCAGCTTGGCCAGACATGGCACTGGCTCAATCAAAACAAACTCAACTAGCTATTACTTGCAGACCTGTCACGTTTATTGCAGCTTGGCCAGACATGGCACTGGCTCAATCAAAACAAACTCAACTAGCTATTACTTGCAGACCTGTCACGTTTATTGCAGCTTGACCAAAGAGGGTCCAGGTACCATATCATCCAATACAGACAGCGATTACTTGAAGTAGTCCTCACGACAGACCTGTCACGTTTGGAGTAGCTTAGCCGAATTTTGGAGCTAAAAAAAGTTCGCCAAGGAGCAATGAAAGCCGAATTAAGAAAACTGCGCGCGGCAGAAAGTGGCTGGAATTAAATTCAAAGAAAAGGAACGAGTGTCAGAAGAGTGATAAATATCTCCCGATCCAATCCAAACATCCCCAAAAGCAAATGGGATCATCGGTAGTTAAATTCTGCTGTCCCGGGTGGAGTCCTGGGCGCGGTGGAGTGAAAATTTTCTCCACTTGACACAATGGGGGCGAAGGCTTCAGATTGTGGAATTAAAACCACCCAATTCATTGAATGCAACGGTGACGGAATCAATAATGAGGCGGCCGAGCGGGCTGGCCGGAGACACGGGATGGGGCGTGAGTGGGAAAGTGTCTCCGCCGAGGCCTTCTCGCTGTGCTGAGGTGCAGAATCATATTCACTTGGGGAGCGGAAGTGATTGGCGTGCGATTTCTGTAGGACAGTCGAACTAAACGTGGGGATGTGTCGATCGGGTTTAACAGACACTGTATTGACGGGTTAATCTTCAAACAAGTCCATGTTGCACATTAATAGTACTTATTCGGCGTGGTTGGCGTGGTGTGGAAAGTCTGGAGAGTGGGGTGCGACCTCGTCATCTGACCGTGATTCAAAATGACGTGATGTTTAACTAGGATCCCTTTGAATTTGATTGCCGATAGCCCGTTTTGTTGCTCCAGTACAACTTTAATAAAATACCTACCTACTAGTCTGTGGTAACCAGTTTTCTCCCATTTACAAAAGCGTTTTTCTTCACTTTGTTTTCAATCTAGTTTGGAGAGTGGGGTGTTAGCTCAAGTGTTGCCTCTTCATCAAACTGTGGTTGAAAATGACCTGATGTTGCCCTCGGATCTTTCCCTTAGAGGATTGATCCCGGACCGTCGTCAATAGCCCGTTGTGTTGCTCTAGTACGACGTTATTTAAAAATACCTACATTTTGTTTTCAATCTAGAGGCCCGCGGTAGTATCGTATTTTAATTAACGTCATACTAAAGCAACACAACGGGCTATTGACGACGGTCTGGGATCAATCCCTAAAGGGAAAGATCCGAGAACAACACCACGTAATTTTTAACCACGGCCAGATGACGACCAGTCTGTTGGGAAAGACAGTTCAGAATAGGTAGGTATTTAATTGATGTCGCGCTGGAGTAACACAACGGGCTATTGGCGACTGTAATATCCAAGAGACAGTATCCCTAAGTGAAAGATCCAAAGACAACTCCTTACAATTTTGAATCATAGTCACACCAGGAGAACAACATCTGAGCTGGCACCCTACTGTTCAAACTTCCACACCAAGCCAATGACAGGGCATTTGAGGCCACGACAGATTCAACGTGCCCAATCGTACATGGCGGTCTTTGGTTGTGGAGGTAGCTGATTTTACTTCGCATTCGAGTAATACAACGGGCTATTGCCTAGGAATCAATCCTGATGGGAAGATAACAGCACTTCACCAATTTGAAAACGACTATGTGAACACCTGAACTGGTACCCAACCCAACTCTCCATGTCAGCATTGGTGCCACGGCAGATTTAAGGTTCACCAGCCCAAACGTACACGACGCGACGCTTTGGTTAGGATCAAGTAACGCCGATAGGAATTTGGTTTGGAGGGTTCTCAATGTTAAAAGTAGAAATTTTTATGCTATGCTAAACCGTATAATTTGTATAAGACCTTAAAATATAAGGTCTTAGTTATCATATTTGTATGACCTTAAAAAAAATTTGACAAGAAAGACCGTATCACACTTTTCAAGAGCTCATTCCATTAATTTTAGTTATTACACTGAAATTTAAAAATATTAAACTAAGTTCATATCACAAAAGAGAAACATCTCGATAAATATAAATTATTGGAATTAGCAATTGAATCGTTTCGAAAGAGTCTATTCTACAGAATGGGTCAAAAGAATCGTTCCAAATTACTACATTCTAAGGAAATTAGCATTAGAATATTACACATGATCCGATTGTAAGGAAATGAGTAATCGAATCGTTCCAAAGGATTCTATTCTAAGGAAATGAGGAATAGAATCGTTTCAAATGATTCCCTTGTGAGGAAATGAGATAAAATCGTTCCAAAGGATTCTAGTTAATTATTCCGAGGAAATTAGCAATTGAATATTTTCCACATGATTCTTTTATAAGGAAATTAGGAATCGAATCGTTCTGAAGGTTTCTATTCTAAGGAAATGAGGAATAGAATCGTTTCAAATGATTCCCTTGTGAGGAAATGAGGAATAGAATTGTTTCAAAGGATTACCATGTGAGGAAATGAGATAAAATCGCTCCAAAGGATTCTAGTTAATGTATTCCGAGGAAATTAGCAATAGAATACTTTCACATGATTATATTGTAAGGAAATTAGAAATCGGATCGTTCCAAAGGATTCTATTCCAAGGAAATGAGGAATAGAAACGTTCCAAATGATTCCCTTATGAGGAAATGAGGGATAAAATCTTTCCAAATGATTCTATTCTGAGAAAAGGCAAATAGAATCTTTCTGAAGACGACGAATCTATTATGAGTAAATCCACGAATTCTTCCAATCAATCGCTGCGGTTATTGAGTCATTAAGCGTGTTTCGGAGTAAAAGCAACACTACACACTACTCGGAAATCTTGTGACGTTCAGAGGCTAAAAAAAACAGTTTCATTTTCCCGAGTCCAATTTAATGTCTTTCTTATGAGGTAGCTAATGACCACGACGCTTCAGTCCAGTCTCCGCAGCGTCGGCCATCTTGTAATGTAAAAAGAGCTTTAATTGCTTAATGGCGGTGTGACTCCCGGCCGCTTTCGCTGCTTTTCCAACCGATTCGATTTCAGCCGCGGGTGCAGGGTGTAGTCCATTGCCGAGTTCTCTGGAAGAAAGTAAAAATGAAACCGACCATGGCCTAGTTAGGGCTGAACCGAAGACATGCGTGTGCAAAAACGCACCAAACAGGTGACCTCTGCATACCCCAACCGATAGCGCCATATTGGTTGCGATCCAGTTTTCACATAATATCGGCTTTTGTTGGCAAGCTGTGCCGCTGGATAATTAACTCGACTTTGCGACTGCCAATTAATTTCCTTGCACTTCGGAAAAGAAGTGCGTTAATAAATAATCTGGCAGATTTTTGTCTTTGTTTGCTCTTACCGTCAGCCACACCCTGTTATTATTTAATGTTCCACCGGAGCAGAAAGGGAATTATTTTTCGTGTTTGGTCAAGAGCGTTATTTACGGACAGAGCGTGTGAAATTAGCAACATCTTGAAGGTTGTATCAGATGGAGGTAAAATGCTCGCGAGCGAGTAACGAGTTTTGGAACGACTTTTTAACAAAACTTTTTTTAATTAAAAGACATTTATTTTTGCATATTGTTTTCTGAGTTAATGATAATCTTTATGGGATTTACAGTATTGAGACCGTCAAAATGACTGCCTTGGGCCGCTCTGCGGATATGAGCTTTTTCAACAACACTTCCTGTGATTTCTATCCAATTTTGAACTTTTTAACCGGAATAATCTTTTGAAAAGGAATCTATTAGAAGGAAAGGAGCAATGTAGAATCTTTCGAAAGGATTCTATATAAAAGATACGAGCCATGTAGAATCTTTATAAAGGTTTTTATTAGAAGAAAAGGAGCAATAAAGAATCTTTCCAAAGGGTTCTATTGGATGGATGGAAATAAGCAATAAAGAATCTTTCTAAAGATTCTACATAAAGGATAGGAGCAATGTTGTATCTGTCCAAAGGATTCTGTTTGAAAGAAAGGAGCAATGTTGAATCTGTCCAAAGGATTCTGTTTGGAAGAAAGGAGCAATGTAGAATCTTTCCGAAAGATTCTATATATTGGATAGGAGCAATATAGAATCTTGAAAGAATATCATCTTTCCGAAAGTGAGTTATGGGGTAAAAACAACTCAGCACATCTCGGAAATCTCTCGATGCTCTGACGGTAAAGTTGTTGAATCATTGTCTGTTTCTTGGCGTTGATTTGTTCCTTTTTGTAGCTTCACAGAAAAAGAAATCCTATACTTTCAGGAGAGCGAGGGGGCGAATTGACATCACCAGATTTTATTCGGCCCGGAAATATTGTAAAATAGAAAATAGTTAACTTGTTATAAGATAGCTAATAGCTCAAAATAGCTCCTTTTACAGAACTAAAATACCTTCGATGTAGGTGGTGACTGCATTTACTATCAACTGACTTTTGTTTTTAAATACACATATACAAAGAAAAACAGTGCTTTAAATGCTGTTTCTGTTTTTGTTGAAGACTACTTAAATAATTTCAACATTTTTCTACACAAATAGTCAATATACATATTTCTAAAATTCTAAAGCCCGAAACTCATTACACTTTATACACGAGAAGTTTATGATTATTTCATGTAAAAAAATGTAAAAGAAAGTATCTGTCACGCAAATATGTCGAATACTTAATTCTTGAAAGAAATGTTTCGCACTGTATTAGAAATTAATGTTATAAGTTTTTACGGATCGAAGTACAGGTTACACACATTTTAATCCCAAAAGCCCGGTACGTATGAAAATGATTCAAATGTTTGTTGTTATTTGCACAGAAACACCTTTTTACTATGAGATGTAGCAAGAGAATTTTTATCGGCAGCAAGCAAAATATTTCCCCCTTTGGAATTTTTTTGTTATACAAGCCTAGAGCGGGTGTTTCTTTTCATAGCTTGCTATTGCGGTATATTTGTAACATTTTCCATTTTCCTGTTTTTGTTCTGATCATTTGCATTTTTAATTTCAACTTTTTTCTTAATTTAACGTATCGGAATTCTATTTGTCATGTTTTTCATGCTGCTGTTATAAGTTGGTACTTGAAGAGTTCTTGTGAAAACGAAAATAAATTTGTTTGGAAAGATTGACTGTAGGGGAAATTGATCGATTATGAGATACTCCTCTACCGTACGGTGTATGTGTCATCTACTGGAAGTGTCATGAACTATAAGCTAGGGAGACTGTAGAATCATTGTAAACATAACCTATCCTATTGCAAGCCGACCCATACTTCAGTAACAACCTACAGTGGCACATCGCTTTTAGAAGTTTGGAAGACTTCTTTTTGACTGGTCTTTTTAAGCGCATAAGGTAAGTTAATTGAAAATTTTTTGCATAAATAAATACGTTTAACATTAAATAGATTTTTTTGTCACGCTTGTATTTCTTTGTCATTGTGAATGCACAATATCACATCAAAAAAGCACTGTGTCTCAAAAAGGCAACCTACTCCCAAAACAGCCGATTTGAAATTTTTTATAAAATTGTTCTTTGTGTTGTATTTTGCCAAAATATCCAACAACATTTTGAAACAGTTTTAGTGACAGCGTTGAAAATAAATAAGATTGCTACATTTTTTATTCGACAATCACAATGCAATTAAAAAAAGTATATCATATTAGGTCACTTTCCCCTAGTATTCCTAAATCGGTTAAAACTTTGGAAGACATTAGCGTCCAGCGAATATCTGTAAGTTCCTTTCAATTTGTTCCAAACGGGATCTAACAAGAGGCACGTAACAGATACAAGAAAATAGAAGTTAGAAAGGTGTGATTACAAATAATTGAGATGCGAAAACAAGCACAAGTGGGTTTTGGTCCTATCAACTCATTGCAAAATCACATCGTAAATGCAATGGATACATAATCCATCTTTCAAGCGTCAAGGCAAGATCGCAGCGGACACATTGTTCTACATTTTAATTTCCAAATAGCTTGACATACTTCCCGGCGTAATGAAAGGATTAATATACAAAGGCTTGATAAACGCTCTCACAAGACGAATGGAAAAAAAATCCCCCCAAGAATAAAATGGCAGCGAAAGAGGAACAAAACATCTCGAAGTGAAAGTTGGATCTCGTTGACTGAATTGAAGTGGGAGAAGGAATCATAAATCCTTCCATTGACAGAGTCACTGATGGAGCTGGTGTGGAAACGAGTTTTGGGAATACCAAATGAGATAGCTTCAGACAGCGTTGTGTCGAATTAATGCCGAACGGCTTTATTAATTCAGTACATTTACGAGTTCGTTGGCTTGTTCAGTGTCGTTAACAGGCTGGCAGAAGAACGAAACCTGTGCCTGAGTGGCCATTGTTAGCCAATCAGTGAGCTGCCCACGGTAAAACCACGACCCCAAATCGAATTTAAATAATTAAAAATGGCATGCAGTGAATCGATAATCTTAAAAAATCTTTGGTGACGAAAAAAGTATAAATTTTCATTTCGCAATCCAATATTACCTTTTTTTTTTTGTAAAACCATAGAGAGTTGTGGACGTGGAGGCTAGTGCATGTTCAGTCTGTCATGGTCTCAAATGTCGTTACGCTAGCGTGGTGTAGAAGTTTTGAGTGTTCGACGAGGTCAACACAGATCAGGTGTTGACCTCGTCGTCTGACCGAGGTTGAAACGACGAGATGCTGTACTCGGATCTACTTGTACTCTGCTACTTGTTCTACTCTGTACTTGCTGCCCTTCGGGAAGAATCCCAGACTATCGCCAAATACCCGCTGTGTTTCTACAGTGTGACGTTGATTAGCTACCTACTTCTTCGCAACCAGCTTGATCTCTCTTGATGAGTGCGTTATAAATATTCCCATCCTAAGAATATGTGTACATATTCATGCGTTATATAACAAGCGCAGAGCCTTCGAAGACGAATAAACTACGAAAACTAATAAGCATACGAAAACGTATTTTTGTTTTGAGTTGAAGGTATACTGCGACTGTCCTTGGCTGCCTGTATTTTTCTGCACTCCGAACACACCATTCATGAATGGCCCTGGCATTCTGAACGTACAATCAGCTTTAAAAAAGTAAGAAGATCTATTTTACAACAAAATAGCATGTGTACACGAACGTTCATATGATGGATGCTCTAAAAACTATACAAGCTATTGGAGTGATGTAAAAGTTCATCCCGTTTTTGACGCTAGATAGCATGAAAAAACAAAATGTTATCAACTTTACACGTGTAAAGTTGTAATGTTGTTTAAAAGAAGGAATTTCAGCGAGTACTTGTGGAAAAAATTGTTTTAATGGGGTGCGTTTCTTTCAATTTAAGCATTAAAAATGGCAGAAAATACGAAGCATTTTAGACATAGTATGCTTTTTTATTTCCGAAAAGGCAAGAATGCTTCGCAGTCGCCAAAGAAGATAGGGTATTGCATAGGGTGAACTTGCTATTGGATGCGTTCTTGAGCCATAAACCTCGGAACTTGTATGAGCGCGGGATGATGCAGCTACCGGAGAGATGGAGAAAGCTCATCGAACAGAACGGCACATATACTATATTAATACAATGTAATTTTTAGGAAATAAAAAAAAATGTCCTTTATGAGCAAAAAGAAACCCCAACGAACTTTTGTATTATCCCATCATAACTTTTACGCAAATGAATGGGAACACATGGAGACAGTGATCATTGTGAAAATCGTTTTCAAAACGCAAACAACTCACGCTTTAAAAGGCTACGAGGGAAGAAATTCCGTGGTATGTCTTCAAATCAAAATTATAACTATTTAATTCGTAAATGGTGACATTTTTTCATTAAAAATAATAATAATTTATTCGCTAACTAATCGGTCTACTTGTGGTCAGGGTGTTGGGTCGAAAGTACACCGGTATGATTCCGGGAAAATGGATGAATGTTTGTTCTTCTGAAATGAATTTGTGATACATATGTGAGCAACAGGGGGTGTAGGGTGAACCCTCCCCCGTGGTGCACTAGGGGAACGTAGAGTGGCTCACGTTATTAGAGTGCCATGATCAATAACATTCATTTGGCATAAACAATAATTTCTCGGCTATTATGACTCTTGCCAAAAGTCACTTTTGCCATGAAAGGGGTAGAAGCTTAGTCGTCCTTGTCGACCTTTTCCCAATGGATTATATTCTAAGGCGGCAAAGAGGAATGAAATATTTTCAAATGATTCTATTCTAATGCAATGAGCAATGAAATCATTCCAAATTATTGTATTCTAAGGGAATTAGCAATGAAATCTTTCCAAATGATTCTATTCTTAGTCAATGAGCAATGAAATATTTTCAAAGAATTGTATTCTAAGGGAATTAGTAATGAAATCTTCCCAAATGATTCTATTCTAAGGCAATGAATGAGCAATGGAATCTTTCCAAAGGATTCTATTCCAAAAAAGAAGTGGTAGAATTATCTGAAACGATTTTATTCCAAGGAAAGGACCAACATAATCCTCAAAAAAAAAAGATAGGTTTCAAAGGATTCTATTATAAAATTTGTAATAGAATATTTCCAAATAATTCTATTTCAAAGGAAATGAACAATATAATATTTCCAAATAATTCTATTTCAAAGGAAATGAACAAAATAATATTTCCAATGGATTCTATTCCAATAAATTCTATTTAAAAGGAAATGAACAATACAATATTTCCAATGGATTCTATTCCAAAAAAAAAGGAGTGATAGAATTTTCTGAAACGATTTGATTCCAATGAAAGGACCAATACAATCGTTTCAATGGATTTGTTTCCCAATACAATCTTTCTGAAGGTTGAAAGAATCCATATATTCCTTAGAAAGACGTGGTTAGTTAGTCATTAAGCGCTTCGTGGGGTGTAAGAGATTCTACACGACTTGGAAATCCAGCGACGCTCAGAGGGTTGAAAAAAGGGGGTCACTAAAAATTAACCCATTCCTTTTTCGAGAGATTTTCCTTCGACGGCCATGAGAGTTCGGTAATTTTCATCTGCCCAGAGAGCCGGAACAAAGGATTACAAGCCAGAGCAGCGTAATCCTCTTCCCATTATCCCGACCATCTGCACAAGCCCGTCTTCCTTTTCGTGGACGAGGGCAAGACAATGGCTAAACAGCAAGATGGGAGGAAGAACCGACTCATCGTCCAAAGAAGAGTCTATTGATTGCGATTAAGTTATCAGCTGTTCTCGGAATGGATTTCCTTTCAATCCTTTCTTCTGAGCTGAAAGAGTTATCAAGGATTAGAAGTTTCGTGGGAGATGCGATAGCTTCTTCAGTCACTGAAGACCCAATTTACCCCCTCCAATCTATCCCTCCTCCGGTCCAAGGTCAGATTGAAGTCCCCTTATGAAACACCAACATGCATCACAAATATTCGATGCTGTAACTAACACAAAAGTATTACTAATTTCTTTATTCCTTTGAGCTCTATTGCACGGCATTATTTATTATAAAAAGACACCACAGACTTATCTTTTCAACCCTTAACGTGGTTTCGACGAGATATATCGTCCGTCACGATCTGACCGATTTCACGATCGAGGTTTTGTCAGTTTTTAGGTGGTGACGAGATCAAGATCTGGTGAGTTTTCTTCTGATGATAACGACAGACGACGAGATTAGGATGGACGAGATATCTCGTCCATCAAGACCTGCTCAGTTTTGAAAATGACGAGATACCTCTTCGAGACACCGGGAGCAGAAAGTGCTTAAAACTGGCGATGTACGTCGCAGAACAAAGTCTTTGTAGAACAATTTTTCCTTAATATTACACAAATTTTGGCCCATTTTATTTTTCAATCGTAAGTTACGTTGTCTGCAATTCAAAGCGCGCTCCTTGTTGCCACACATTTTTTTTCTTTGCTATATATAGCTACGGTAATTGGTAGGTAATTTTAGTTAACGTCGTACTAGAGCAACACAACGGGCTATTGACGACGGCTCGGGATCAATCTATTAAGCGAAAGATCCGAGGATAACATCTCGTAATTTTGAACCACGGTCAGATAACGAAGCAACACCTGAGCTGCCACCCCACTCTCCAAACTTCCACACCAACCCAACGCGAGGACTTTCGGCCACGACAGATTTAAGGTGCACCAGCCGCCTCTACACCATACGCTTACAAACGTCCTTGCTCGGACCCGGATTCGAACCAGAAACCTTCCGATCTAGAGGCAACACCTTAACCACTATACCGGTTGGTCAATATATAGCTACTGAACAACCTCCATACACCGCCGAAATTACCACAAACACTTTATGAATAACACATATTCTATGTCAATGCAGATGTGTATGACAAAATATTTACACAACTGTCAATGAAAAACTATTTACTTCAAAAGTGATCGACCAGAATTGCAAATTCTGAAAGTATATGTCTTGGTTTTAAATGAAGTAAGTTAATTAATTTCGATGTGTGTGTGCTTTATAAATATGTAATACATATTGAGCCGATAATTGTGTTTTACGACTGTTTTTGAAGTTACTGCAGTTTTCAAAATTTGGACAAAATGTCTGCCGAACAATTGCAATTGCTTGGTATTGTGTTGCAGAACACTGAATGCAATTCTGCACCAGGGGTAATATCCACCAGGAATGTTAAACGTTGTAAAACTTTTCCATTACAGGCTCCATAGTAGGGCCTTGAGACCATGGTAAAAGTGATCCCTCCTATACGTGCGCGTGTGTGTGAGGGGGGGGGGCTTTGCCTCGACTAGCAATTTAATAAAAACTATCGTAAAATACAGTAAACTAACTGCTAAACTTTTGTATTGGTACTAATCCTTTGGTCAAGGTTTAATCAAGACCAAGCCCAAAATAAGAGCCGGGTAGCCTGGTTGAAGGAGTAACGGATTAACTTCCGGAGGGTTGCGAGTTCGAATCCAACCAAACACCGTCGTGTGCAAAGGGGGCAGGTGCACGTTAAATCTGTCATGGTTTCAAATGTCCACACGTTGGAGTGGTGTGGAAGTTTGGAGAGTGGTGTGGAAGTTTGGAGAGTGGGGTGCTAGCTCAGGTGTCCCCTCATCTTCTGACCGTGGTTCAAAATGACGTGATGTTGTCCTCGAATCTCTTTCTTCGGAATAGATCCCGGACAGTCGCCAATAGTCCGATGTGTTGCTCCAGTGCGACATTAATGAAACACTCAACTACTCTTTTCTCCTTTCATGACATTTTTAACCTGAAGTTGTCTGTCTTGTTCATGTGTCCCTGCGTCATAATCTTTTGAACCTTTATAACACTTTTTTATACCTATAATCTTTATTTCAGATACGTACATCTTTTTATGTTTCCATTCCATTACTCCACAATCCCTCTTCGTTTTCCTTTTCACATTTCTTTACTTGAAGATGGGTTTTTTTCGTGTTTGGCGTACCATAGCCAAATATGACCATTTAACCAACCAACCAATCAAAAGTTATTCCTTCACAATGAAGAGAAAGACGTCAAAATGGCGAAAAAGTTCCGTTTCCATAACTACTTTAACCCAATTCCAACTGATGTCCGACTTTCCATCGGTCACGACCGATTATTTTTAACCAATCCTTTTACTCTTAAATCTCATGCGAAATTTATTCCAAAAGCATTTTCTCGCGTATTAAATTCAATAAAAAGTTCCCTCGAAACACTTACCCACGAACACCAAACGATGAGAGGGGAATTCGAATAAATTCGGGAACACGCGAAACCAGGATTATTTTCCTTGCGCAAAGTGAGTATAAACTTGTCTTGAGCGAGAAGACGTAATTGCCGCCGATTCATCTTCATTTCCTTCGACTGCTAAAAAGCGGGCATTCGCGGTAACGTAAGATGAGGAGGAAAAAACTCCTTTTGAGTGACTGGCAGAGATGGAATTATTTCGGAAGAAAAATATGCGCGGGTCGTTTTAGGTACGCTGGGTTGGAAATGCTTTCAGAAAGGTAATTTAAAATGCTTTTATTTTCTTCTTAAAAACGCCTGGAGGAAGTAAGTCTTCGAACCAAATGAAGAAGTATTTCTTGTTGTGGAAAAATATATATATATATATATAAAGAAAATAAACTTTTTTCTTTTTCGATATACAAAAAATTACTGCACTCACTTATTCAGAAGAGGAACTACTTATAACATCAATGTGTTCGTACACGCTAGAAGATTTTTTGTTAAATTTTGACTTTAAAAACCAATTTTTTCCAACAAGTCATCTTTAGCTTATGCTTAACACGTTCGGTGCCAATATCGCGCCAGCGCGTGACGTGGTGTCAACACTAAAGAGTCAATCACGCGTTAGCGCGTGGTGCGGAGTAATGTCTCGGTAGCTAGTCACACGTTCGCGCGGGAAGAGCATGAGGGTAGAAGCTAGTTGTAAAGGTATGTGGTTTCTAATAAGCCTCTAACAGATGATGAAATTGCAAATTTTTTGGCTGTGAGCCTTCGCCAATCTATTCTGGTATTAGCGTGGTATTGGCGCACTTATCCATCATATTTGTTACAAAAAGTAAGTCGGCTTCTGGGGGGGGGAACCCATTTCTAAGGTTGGGAAATAACTATCAAAACATCCTAACGTGACCGGCAGTTAATGTGTTAATGTAATTTCAATGAGATAAAAAAATCAGATATTATATATTAAGCTAATTTTTAATTTTCTAACTTAGATATAGCAAACATGTTTTTTTAACACCTCAAATTCTAATTTCCTCAGGCATAAGCATAGTGTAACGTCATGGCATACGTCATCACGAGCGACCCAGAATGCTTTGCAAAAAGGAAGAAAAAAAAAAGGTACGAGTGCGGAGGGAGCTGCCGATGTGGCATTGTATTCAACTAAATTTAAAATATCTTCTTTTTTTTTTAAATTAAATGTAATATTTGTTCGCCTAAGGAAATGCACGTTCCTGTATTGTCTGTTTGGGTCGTCCATGCCAATAAAAATTTGACGGTCTAAATCAGCTACCTTATTTCCGTCTTTGAAACACGCTAAAATAGGAACTGTAATTAACATCGAACTGGAGCGAAACAATGGGCTATTGGAGACACTCCTTGATCCGTCCAAAAGAGAAAGATCCGAGAACAACACTATGTAACTTTGAACCACAGTCAAATAACGAGGCTACACCTGCACTGGTTACCTCACTCTCCGAATTTCCCCATCACGCTAAAGTAAGGACATTTGAGGCCGCGACAGATTTAACGCGCACTAACTCCATTATACACGATGATCTTTGGATGGATTCGAAATTGCAACTCTCCGGAGAGCCGCGGTAGCCCGATTGGAAGAATACCAGATTAGGAACTGGATGCTTGCGAGTTCGAATTCAGCAAAAAACCGTTGTGGAAGAGGGGGTTGGTGCATGTTAAATCTGTCGTGGTCTCAAATGTCCTCACGTTTGTAGGAGTTTGGAGAGTGGAGTGCCAGCTAAGGTGTGACCTCATCATCTGACCGTGGTTCGAAATGAAGAGGTGTTTTCCTCGTATCATTCCCTTTGGGGATTCAACCCGGATTCATCGTCAATAGCATGTTGTGTCGCTCTAAAACCACGTTAAATAAAAATAAATCGATGCATCTATCCGGAGCCGACCGACCGGTCTGGTGGTTGTGTTAGCCTCTAGATCGGAAGGTTCCTGGTTCGAATCCGAGTCAGTGATTGGATGTATGTAAGCGTATGGTGAAGAGGCGGTTGGTGCACCTTAAATCTGTCGTGGCCGAAAGTCCTCACGTGGTGTTTGTGTAGAAGTTTGGAGACAGCGGTGCTGGCAGGTGTTGCCTCGTCATCTGACCGTGGTTCAAAATTACATTGTGTTGTCCTCGGATCTTTCCCTTAGGGGATTAATCCCGGACCATCGTCAATAGCCCCTTGAGTTACTCTGGTAGGATTTTAATTAAAAATTACCAATTACCATTTGACGATGCAATAACCGATCTGGAAATCCACTCACCAAACTTCCCCACCAAGCCAACGTGGTGACATTTGAGGCCGCGACAGATTTAACGCGTACCAGCCACAACCCCCCCTACACATGATGGTCTTTGGTTGGATTCGAACTTGCAACCCTCCGGTTTCTAATTCGTTACTCATCCAACCGATCTGCCCCTGCATCGAGAGGGAGGAAGGCAGAAAAAAGAAACGGTCGGTGGCTATCTCGTTCGCATTCCTTCCCCAGATGCCTCTTCGGGACCCATCCTCCTCGTACCCAACTGGCATCACGAAAGGGGGAGCAGCGCAAAAAAGCAAAGGCTGCGAAAGCACCTGAAGAAGGAACGATGAAAAAGTGAGCATCAAATAGAAAATAAATAACGTCACGTCCTCATTTGCATGGATTTGCATTCTCACGAAAACCAGTTATTTTTACTACTCATTTTCACTCCCCTTCCTTTCCATATCTCCTTAGCTGACCAAACACCCCGCGCTGTCTGGGATATCTCGCGCAGGGGTTGTTCAGAAATTAAGCTTCCGTACATTCCAGGGCAGTCCGGTCGGATGAGTAACGGATTAGTAACCGGATAGTCAATTTTTCGTTCCTGGCAATCGTTTTTTGAAATTGGGGAAAAATCGGGAAATTTTCGTTCTTTTTTTTTGTTAAAACTCTTATTGATCGCTTAATACTATTAGTTTTTAAATTTGAAAACATCACTGAAAACCTTAGAATGTAATTCTTTCTTGTGGTATAATTATTTTTGAAATTGGTTCATAAATTAATTCGATGCGATTAAAAGTTGGTCATACAAATTTCCGAACTTTTAGATCGTAATTTCCGATACAAAACTAAAACTGTAATATCTATAGCTTAATACTATTAATTTGAAAATTTGAAAATACCACGTGAAAGCTTAGAATGCACTCTTTCTTATGGTTTAATTATTCTTAAAATTGGTTCATAAATAAAATAGATGCGATTAAAAGTATGATTTCGCAAATTTTTCATCTCGGAGATGAAACGTTATATCCTTCCAGTTACGAGTTCGAACCCAACCAAAGACCGTCGTGTACATAAGGGATAGTGTACATTAAATTAGTCGTGGTCTCAAATGTTCTGGCGTTGGTAGGAGTTTGGAGAGAGGGGTGCCAGCTCAAGTGTGATATCGTCATCTGACTGTGGTTCAAAATGAGTGTTTCCTTCGAATCTTTCCCTTCATCTTTAATCTCGTACCGTCGCCAATAGCCCGCTGTATGGAACGTCCGTACGTTAATTAAAGTTCCTGACGTCGCACTGAAGCAACACGGCGGTCTATTGGTGACGGTCCGGGTAATGGTAATTTTAGTTAACGTCGTACTAGAGCAACACAACGGGCTATTGACGACGGTCCGGAATCAGTCCCTTAAGGGAAAGATTCGAGGACAACACCTCGTAATTTTGAACCACGGTCAGATGACGAAGCAACACCTAAGCTGGCACCCCACTCTCCAAACTTCCACGCCAACCCAACGTGAGAACTTTCGGCCACGACAGATTTAAGGTGCACCAGCCGCCTCTACACCATACGTTTACAAACATCCATGCCCGGACCCGGATTCGAACCAGGAACCTTCCGATCTAGAGGCACCTTATCTAGAGACACCTTAACCACTATACCTGTTGGTCGGCGGTGACGGTCCGGGATCAACCACTGAAGGGAAAAATCAGATTACAATACCACATTATTTGGATCCACGGTCAGATGACGAAGCAACACCTGAGCTGGCACTCCACAAATGGATAGGTACAAATGGTATACACAACGGTGTGTGTTTTCAAGCAAATTTTTAAATTTAGACGAAAACAAACCAAAACACACCCACATGGAGATCCCGCTAAAAATAGCCACGACATCCACTCCCAGAACTAATTGAACAAAAGAAATGTTATTCACGATCTATCCCATCATACATTGCTGCCACATGTTACGTTCTGTGATAGTTCCATCTGCGCCCCAATCTGTAATTCCTTTGTTCAATCCGCTGTGAATTTTAGTGGGAGAAGAAACTGGTATGAATTCTTTTTCTCTCTCATATGGCTGTTTATGTCAAGTGTTGAGTCACGAATTTTCCCGCTTCCTCGACACGGCTCATGTCATTCATCAGAGAATCTTTTTTAACCCCGCGTCTTCGCTCTTCTTATTATTTTCCATTATTTTTGATGGACCTTTATTCATTATTTCTTGTTCGTGTTACGTTCCGCGAGGTTTTTGTTTCTTTTTTTTGTTAATGACTCCGCCACATTTGCGGTCATTGCTCATTCCAACTAGTTTGTTTTGATTTGCCGCAAATACCGGAATTCTCACGAAGCGTGGGACAGTGGAATAGCGTTCGGTTTACTAAGAAACGGCTTTGTTGTTGATTCGCGAGGAGTGTTTGATGTAATTGTGGTAAATAATACATTAGGATTTGTTGGTTCTGTCGCGCATACATTTCTTTGGCAATTGAAAAACAGGAAAGCGTGATGACAGATAAAAAAAAATTATTTAGCAAAAAATATTTATTTTTTAACAATTTCAAGATTTTTTTTGCATCTTCTTTTCATTTTTATGGAACATTTTTTTTTATTCAGTGCCTACCTCCTTTTTATAGCCACAGGGGAAAATATATCAATAAATATCAATACTTTCTTTAAATTTAAAAAAAAAGTAAAAAATAAAATGACGTAGGTAGGTATTTAATTACTTCCACGTACGACACAACGGGCTATTGGCGGCGGTCCGGGATCAATCCCGAAGGTAAATATCAGAGGACGTCTCGTAATTTTGAACCACGATCAGATGACAAGGTTTCATCTGACCTACTCACAATACTTCCACAGTACGCCAACGTGAGGGCATTTGAGGCCACGAGAAATCAAACGTGCACCAGCCCCTTTGCACACTTTGGCTGGACTCGTACTCACAACCCTCCAGTTGATAATTCGTTACTCTTTCAACCTGGGGGCGCGGGGTAGTTACTAGGGATGCGACATCGATGTCGATGTTTTCAAAACATCGATGTTTTAAAAAAAAACATTGATGTATTTAACATCGATGTATTGGGGTCGATGTTTTTGTAACATCGATGTTTATACTTGTCGATGTTTTTACGTTATCGATGTTTTATTTTTAAATAAAAAAAATACCGTTATAAAAATTTTAAAAATAACCAAGTAGCATAATTTTCATAATCAGCAAATTAAAATACTTTTAGACCAAAGTGACCAAGGATGAAGGGTCTAGAAAGTAGGGATGCAACATCGATGTCGATTTTTTCTAAACATTGATGTTTTAGAAAAAATATCGAAGTATTGGAGCCGATGTCTCATCACTAGTTGCTGAACCAGTTTTAGGAAATGGGGAAACAAGTTTAAATACACTGAATTTTAAAAACATCGATGGTTTGGGGGCGATGTATTATCAACATCGATGTTTCATTTTGAACATCGATGTTTTGCTGTCGATGTCGCATCACTAGTTGCTAAACCAGTTTTAAGAAATGGGGGAAAAAGTTTAAATACACTGAATTTTAAAAACATCGATGTTTTTGGGTCGATGTATTATCAACATCGATGTTTTAATTTTGAACATCGATGTTTCAAAGCATCGATGTTTTCCTATCGATGTCGCATCCCTAGTAGTTACCACGGCCCAAATGGTTTGTTGAATAAAAATAATGTTTTTTCTTTCGCTCATATACTTATTTCTTAACTGAAACACAGGAAAGTGTAATGAAAATTTTGAAAAAATATTTCATCCCAAAAATATTTTAACAATTTTCAGAATGGTTAAAAAAAAGTTTATTTAATTTTGGAAAATAATTAATCAAGATTTGTTGTTTTTTTCGTTTTTATATTTATTTGTCAACAGAAAAACAGGAAAGTGTGATGAAAATTTTAAAAATATACTTAAGAGCAAAAATATTCTATTAACAATTTCTAAAATGGTAAAAAAAAAGTTTATGTAATTTTGGCAAATAATTCATTAGGATTTGTTGGTATTTACGTCAATAGATTTCTTTCTCAACTGAAAGTCAGGAAAAATTTATGAGAATTTAAAAAATATAAAAGATATCCTATAAACAATGCCACGATTTCTTTTGTACCGGCAAGTTCTTATACCGTACTTTTACCTCCTTTCTGATACCACAGAGGAAAAATGTATCAATAAAGAATCAATGCATTCTTTAAATTAAAAAATAATAATAATAAATAAAACGAGGAAACTAAAACATTAATAAAAAGGGCGAGCAAAACATGTTATCGGCTTCCTTGAACGCATTAAATGATTGCTTTCACGATGAGAAATGTATTATCACATTGTAACCTGTTTGAAAGTTATGTAACACAATCGATATGTTTGTAATTCATATTTTTTTATTCAAAAACTAAAAGTCACTTAACAGTTAGCTGTACAGTGAGCAATCATTATCCTCAGTGAGTTTCTGCTCTAAAACGACAGTACATCAAATTTGTACTTTTAAGTGAACAATTAGTTTGATAAAAATTAAGGACGAATTTTTATATTTCAATAAATATCGTTAGATAAAATATTATACTGCCATATTTTACTTAAAAAACAGATTATTAAGTTAGCGAAAAATTGAACACATGGAATTCTTGTGATACTTAAACGCGTTTCAATTTTCCGATATTATTAAATGCTACTTTTTTTTTTACTAACTCTGTTTCTCACTACTTATATACATTTAACTAAGATGTCAGTAACACTTATTTTCTTGGATATTTTTTTTAAATGCACTCACTGAAATTTCTTGGGATTCGCTTTTTGGTAGGGGAATACAGATTACTTTGACTGCAAGCCACGTTATTTGGTCGTGTGCGAACATTTTTTTAAACATAATTAATAACAAGTTTATAAACAAATTTATTACCAAATTAATGTATTAATACATTTCTGCGGTGATTAGCCATACTTTTGAGTCTTCTTTTGCACAGTTAGGTCTCTGAAAGTCTTGCAATTTCATATAATGTAATACCGATTCTCTTTCTTGTTTGTGAAAATAGAATACTTAAAAAGAAAAAAATAATGCTGAAATATTTTCAATGCAACTCAAATAATCATAAAAGAGAAAATTGAAAATTTTTTTGGAAAAAAAGTTCAGTCTACAATATCTGAGATACCTTCTTTGGCTTAAATGAGTCATTTAAAAATAATTGTCATGTTAATAAGTATAAGTAATTCCGCTATAAGTAAAATATTAAAAAAAAATTCCTGTTTAATAAACTATTCATAAATTAGTTTTGTATTGGACATTGGAGTACCTTAAATCTGTCGTGGCCAAAAGTCCTCAAGTTGAGTTGGTGTGGAAGTTTGGAGAGTGGGGTGTCAGCTCAGGTGTTGTCTCATCATTTGACCGTTGTTCAAAATTACGTGTTGTTAACTTCAGATCTTTCCCTTTGGAGATTGATCCCGGACCATCGTCAATAGCCCGCTGTGTTGCTCTAGTACGACGTTAATTAAAATCACCATACCATTACAAAACTAGGTTGGTTGGTAGTTGCAATAACGTCGTGCTGGAGTAACACAACGTACTATTGGCGGCGGTCCGGGATCAAATCCGAAGGGAAAGATCAGAGGACAATCTCACATCATTTTGAACCACGATCAGATACACCTGAGATGGCATCAAACTCGCCAAATTCCACACCACGCCAAAGTGAGGACATTGGAATCCACAACAGATTGAACGTTCACCGACCCCCACGTACTAGCCACCTCTACATCATACGCTTACAAATATCCAGATCCTTCCGATCTAGAGGCTAACACCATAACCACCAGACCGGTAGTCAGCAAAAAACCCGAAAGGAAAGATCCTTAGAACAACACCACTTCATTTTTAATCTCGGTCAGATGACGAGGTCAAAACTTGAGCTGATGCCCCACTCTCCAAACTTCCAAACCGCGAAGGGCATTTGGAGCCACGAAGAATTTAACGTGCACCATACTCCCCTTGTACACGACGTTCTTTGGTTGGATTTGACCGTCCGGTTGCCGAACCGCTATTCTTCCAACAGGGCTACCGGCGCCCTCATCTAATCAGCCCGCTCTCGCCAGAGAATGGAGGATGCTGAATCCGGCCCGAAGCAAAACAGCCATCGCATCCCGAGCACTTAGCACGCGGTCCTAAATTTAGTCCCGCCAGATAGAGCCATGTTAGTCAGCTGTCATCGGTTTATGATTCCCCTCTCCTATTTCAACCCAAAAAACACACCCGAGAAATTGTTGCCCGAGTGTTTTCCTCCTGATGGATCGCAGACAGGGATCGCGTAAGGAAATGAATTTTACGTCTCTCTCTGCTAACTGGGATTTCCCGCTGCCTAGCTCAGACCATCCAAACGGCGTTTCTTTACCCTCCGAAAGGTTGTCTCGACGAGGTAGATAGGTGTTTTTTAATTAACGTCGTACTGGAGCAACACAACGGGCTATTGACGACGTTCAAGGATTAATCCCCAAGGGAAATATTCGACACCACGTAATTTTGAGCCACGGTCAGATGACGAACTTTTGTATTGGAGGACTTTAGTATTCAAATATTTTGGATGAACTAGAGATTGAATTCGTTTCAATTCGAGGACCGTTATAAAGAATCGAAATAATACAAAGCTCTACGAATACTATTAAGTATCGAGCACACAAGTACTTTTGGCATAATTTGATGAATACGAGATTGTATTCGAATACCAGAAAGAATCGAGTACAACAAATACTTTTCAGAATCGAGTACGACGAATACTTGTAATAATCGAGTAGAACGAATACTTTTAAGAATAGAGTACAACAAATGCTTTCAAGAATCGAGTGTACTAGTACTTTGGGTATTCGAAAATTCCCATCTCCAGAAATCATAACAAACAAGACACATTTTGTAGCAAAAATATTACCATCTGGAAATCCAAATAGGGTGCAGTCCCTCGACGAAATGGATGTGCCGCTAAAGGCAAAACAAACCTAAACGACGTTCTCTCGTTTCACGGTCTTGCGATCTGCTCAGCGAACTGTTGGATCGCTAGACGTGCTGTTGGGTGTTACAGAGCGAGACCAGCGGTCAATTTTCTGGCCACTATCCACTCCAATTGCGCCGACCAACCGGTATAGTGGTTAAGGTGTTAGCCTCTAGATCGGAATGTTCCTGGTTCGAATCCGGGTACGGGCATGGATGTTTGTAAGCGTATGGTGTAGAGGCGGCTGGTGCACCTTAAATCTGTCGTTGCCGAAAGTCCTCACGTTGGGTTGGCGTGGATGTTTGGAGAATGGGGTGCCAGCTCAGGTGTTGCTTCGTCATCTGACCGTGGTTCAAAATTACGAGGTGTTGTCCTCGGATCTTTCTCTTAAGGGACTGATCCCGTACCGTCGTCATTAGCCCGTTGTGTTGCTCTAGTACGACGTTAACTAAAAAAAATTACCAAAAAATTACCACTCCAATTGCAATCAGGTGGGGCAGTGGGTAATGGTAATTTTAGTTAACGTCGTACTAGAGCAACACAATGGGCTATTGACGACGGTCCGGGATCAGTCCCTTAAGGGAAAGATCCGAGGACAACACCTCGTAATTTTGAACCAAGGTCAGATGACGGGTGGGGCAGTGGGAAACTGGGTTTTTCACTGCCATCGGGAAGGCGAAGAAGCCCGTTGATGGATCGGGCAGATTCGCAATGTCGTTAGGTGGGGAGGTCATGTGAAAATATTACTGCTTTGTATAAGAGCATTCTTAACAGCAAATTATTTATTTTCAGTGAACTAGCGATGTAGGATAGGGGCATTCGAATGGGATTGCCCATGCTTGTTGTTGTTAGGTTCGATACCGGTCGGGTTCTTTTCCTTCCTAGGTGTAATTTGGTAATTCTTTTGATTAACGTCGTACTGGAGCAATACAACGGGCCATTGACGACTGTCCGGGATCAATCTCCTGAGAGAAAGATCAGAGGACAACACCACGTAATTTCGAACAACTGTTAGATGACGACTTTGATTATGCGAATAAAACCATAATTGAATGTATGACGTCAACATCCGGTGCACACACTACTCGCATGAATTTTCGGATGATTCATCCGCATTGTATTTTATTCTCTCTCCGGAATCAACGTAGCAATGGCTGACGTATGATGCAGACAGGTGTGATTCATAACAATGTAAGTTACTCTAAAATCCGATATGGACTAATGTGCGATTACCCCAACAGAACGAAAGCTAAGAACGGCAACTTGCAACACGGCGCATGAGTGCGAAAAAAAGAATCAGTCCAACTCGACCAATCTATACTCTGGGGCATGGATCAGGGGGACCTCAAAAGGTGCGACGGTCGCCGCAAAAAAGTGTGGGAAGGAGGAGAAAGAAGCAGCGGTGTGTTCAGAAACCTGTTCTCACCTGTTCTCGGATGGTGACATCACTTCAGCGCAATCCCCGCTCCACAAGAGAAACGGGATTACATTCCAACGCAGGCTCCTCCCTTCTGCGTGATGAGCCATGAAAGGTAGGTATTTTGATCAACGTCGCACTGGTCGGCAACACGACGGTCCGGGATCAATCCCCAGGGATCCGAGGATAACTCTACGTAATTTTGGCAAGGTAACACCTGAGCTGGCACCCCAATCTCCCACATATGTCAGGACGTTTGAGGACACGCCAGATTTAACGTGCTCCAACCTCATTAGTACACGACAGTATTTGGTTGGATTCGAACTCGCAGCCCTCCGGTTGCTAATCCGTTACCCTACCAACCAGGCTACCGCGGCCCTGACATGAAAGGATCACATAACCGCGACAATAGCGACGAAATTTATGGACAGAGCCGCGACAATAGCGACGAGCTGCGACTATTGCTGGAATAATGGAATTTGATGAACGTTATTTTTTAAAATCTAGGGGACCGCGGTAGCTCAGTTGGTAATGGTAATTTTAGTTAACGTCGTACTAGAGCAACACAACGGGCTATTGACGACGGTCCGGAATCAGTCCCTTAAGGGAAAGATTCGAGGACAACACCTCGTAATTTTGAATCACGGTCAGATGACGAAGCAACACCTGAGCTGGCACCCCACTCTCCAAACTTCCACGAAAACCAACGTGAGGACTTTCGGCCACTACAGATTTAAGGTGCACCAGCCGCCTCTACACCATACGTTTACAAACATCCATGCCCGGACCCGGATTCGAACCAGGAACCTTCCGATCTAGAGGCTAACACCTTAACCACTATACCGGTTGGTCGGCTTAGCTCAGTTGGAAGGTGAATGGATTAGCAACAGGAGAGTTATGAGATGGAATCCAACCAAAGACCGTCGAGTACAGAGAAGGTGACCTCAAAGGTTCTCACGTTGGGTTGGTGTGGAAGTTTGGAGCGTGGAGTACCAGCTCAGGTGCTGCCTCGTCATTTAACCGTGGGTCAAAATTACGTGGTGTTGTCCTAGGATCTTTAGGTGATTGATCCCGAACCGTCGTCAATAGCCCATTGTGTTGCTTAAGTACGATGGTA
The DNA here is from genome assembly GCA_947359465.1 of Metellina segmentata. Classification (NCBI taxonomy): domain Eukaryota; kingdom Metazoa; phylum Arthropoda; class Arachnida; order Araneae; family Tetragnathidae; genus Metellina; species Metellina segmentata. The sequence continues at coordinate 124,972,686 of OX375877.1, read as the reverse complement.
ATTAAAAATTGCTATTATCTTTATCCCGGTTGGAAGAGTTACGAACCGCAATCGGAGGGTTGCGAGTTGGAATCCAACCAAAGACCGTCGTGTACAAAGGGGGCTTTTGCACGTGATATCTAGTGTCGCTTCATGTGCCCTCACGTTGGCATGATGTGGCAGTTTGGAGAGTGGGATGCCAGCTCAGGCGTTACCTCGTCATCTGACAGTGGTTCAAAATGACGTGATGTTCAGGATCTTCAGGGGATTGAACCCTTTCCCTTCGGTGATTAATACCGGACCCTCGTCAATAGCCCGCTGTGTTGCTCTAGTACGACCTTAGTTAAAAATTACCAACTATCTAACTATCGCCGTGTTTCCATTAGATACTTCTCTTCGGGGATTGATCCCGGACCACGGACAAGAGCACATTGTATTGTACCAGTGCGACTTTAATTAAAATACCATTATACCGACCGTTCTTTAGTGATCTGTTCTATAGTGTACCGACAGCTCGCCATCCTTGATTAAACTGTCCGACCTGGTTTCCTTCGGACATCTTGAGGCCAGAGACAGACGATAGTCCAGGAAAAGAAACGAACCAATCTAGTTTATTCTCATCGATTGCAGAGAGCACCGTCATCTTGTCCGATTTGAATTGCATATCAGGCATCCAATTGATACACTCGGTTGTTTTTCCTCGGGCCTATTCCACACTGTTGTTATTTCGGACACGTTGAGCCCTTTAAAGACTCGATCATGTTCATCGAACTAGCCTTGAGCAATGAATTATCTCGGGGAAGTCCGTGAGCCACGAATCCTTTCAAATGAGAGCTTGATTCCATGTCCTTCGATCATTCCTCTTAACCTCTGGTTTTTAGTAGTTCACCTTCCCCCCTACCACCGCCAAGGGTTCAGTAGTTCGATTCTATCTTTATTTCCGTTCGCCTGTTAAGTTTCAACTCGTACAAGAATGTGAATTGGAATGGATTCCGTTCTATCGCTATCGACGCTCAGCCATCTTTGCTCATTTCTCCGTATCAGGACTGCCGACCAACCGGTATAGTGGTTAAGGTGTTAGACTCTAGATCGGAAGGTTCCTGGTTCGAATCCGGGTAATGGAATGGATGTTTGTAAGCGTATGGTGTAGAGGCGGCTGGTGCACCTTAAATCTGTCGTGACCGAAAGTCCTCACGTTGGGTTGGCGTGGAAGTTTGGAGAGTGGGGTGCCAGCTCAGGTGTTGCTTCGTCATCTGACCGTGGTTCAAAATTACGAGGTGTTGTCCTCGGAACTTTCTCTTAAGGGACTGATCCCGTACCGTCGGCATTAGCCCGTTGTGTTGCCCTAGTACGACGTTAACTAAAATTACCATTACTATATCTGTGCGGGTCGCTGTAGTCAACTTGAATGGGTCGGTAGTGAATTAAACGTTGCATTGGAGTAACATAAGGGGATATGGACGACGATACGAGATCAAATCCAATGTGAAAGATTTGAGGACAAAACTGAACAACGGTCAGCTGACAAGGTCAAACCTCATCTGGCAGTCCACTCTCCAAACTTTCATGGGGAATTATATTGGATATTGGGTTGTTTTTAAAATTTTGTTAACCATTAAAGATTGACAGAAAACAAGGAGCATTTTTGACCTAAAAGGCTATTTTATTTTCCAATTAGGAAAAATGTTCGCAGACGCAAAAGAAGATGTGTTTTGTGTATCTTGACGATATGTCGTTGGGATTATCGGAAATTTCGGTCTTTGGACAGAAACCTTTGAAGAGAAGATTTGAAGGGAAGATTCAGCTACCGGAGAGATGGAGAAAGTGACCGGAAAGAGAACGCCCCGTACTATATTGATTTAATGTAATTTTTATTCCCAAAAATTTTTTTTCAATTAAAAAAGAAACGAAATGAACTCTTGTCTTAACCTAATAAAAAGTAACACACATTAATATTTTTTTGAAGGAAAAAAAGAAATTGCACTAGCACGCTGAGTGCGCGTGCAGATTCCTAGTTCAGTCTCCAATCAACACATTGCGTTTAAAAGCTGCAAGAGCAAACACTACGACAGATGATCTCTTTCATCCTTTACTCTTTTATTTCTCTCACTCTTCGTAACGAGAAAAGTTCTAATTCCCACCACCTGAACAAATAGGGGGCACGCCCGAATGAGAACGTTCCATTCACTTGTCCATTGGAAAGACATAAAGGGTTCTTTTTTTTTATTTCTCTTTTCTGCCTCCACCTCTGCAGAAAGTGCAAAGCAATTATAAGGTCCGTCTTTCACATCCAAACATTAAAGCTGTTAAATAATATTTGTTTTCGGAGTACTTAAATCCCGGGTTGCGGTGACCGCGTAGTGTGGCGTTACTGCTGCCTTTTAATGGATGCCTATTGGTTTTAGGAAATAAACTTTTACGTTGGGATTTCTTTTGTCTTTTTCATTGCTACAAAGTTTCTTTTTCTGAAGGAAGTGCTCCTCGAGTAAAGGCAAGGTAGGTTTTTAGATACGTTGCTCTTGAGCAACACAACGGGTCATTGGCGACGGTCCTGAATCCATCCTGAAGACAAAGTTCCGATGACAATATCTCGTCATTTTGAAACAAAGTCTGATGATGAGATCACACCTGAGCCGGCATCCCACTCTACAAAATTCCAAACGACGCCTACGGAAGGACATTTGAGGACACGAGATTTAAAGTGCACCAGTCTTTGTGTACATGATCGTCTTTAGTGGGACATAGTTTCGAACTTGCAACCCTACGATTGCTAATCCGTCGCTCTTCAAACTGGGCTACCGGAGCCTTTTGAAGAAGGGAAGTAGACCTCCTTTTGAATACGTCCCTGATGATCTCATAAAAAAGGTTAGGTAGATAGTTGAATTAACGTCGTACTGGTTAAACACAACGGGCTATTGACGAAGGTCGTGTATCAATTCCGAAGGGAAAGATTCGGAAGGCAACCACCATACATCGACAGTCCCCTTTGGTTGGATCCATTTCGAACTCACTTCCCTCCGTTTGGAAATCCGCTATTTGATACAACCCAAGGACCATTATACTGGTGCATGTTAAATCTATCGTGGCCACGTCCTTCTGACAAAGGTTCAAAATGACGAGGTGTTATCCTCGGATGTTCCCTATTGGATTCATCCCGGTCAGTCGCCAATAGCCCGTAGTGTTTGTTCCAGTGCAACTTTACATCAACTACGCACCTACCTATTTTTTTTTCAAATACTAGGGGGCTCCACCCACTGCTCGGTACGCTCGCCAGCCCCCAAGGAATTGCTACTCAATACCATGTGGTTTGCTTCGCAAAACAACATTCCTTTCACAGAGTCAATTTCCGTGCAACGGCGAAATTAACTTAATAATTCGATCTATGACGTCACAGCGGAGGCTTTGCCTCTGCTCGCTGAAGCTCGCTTTTTCAATTACTAGTATAACTTACCCTAAACTTACTAATAACTTACCATCGGAAAAAAATCTTTACAATTGTCCAGGGAACACGATGATGAACAAACCATGTTAATTTCGTAATTTTTCTGATCCGTACTTTCTCGGGAAACCGTCTAAGAATCGAGCTTAACAACACAGTTGTCAATCTGCGACAGCGGCAACTTTTTTTTTAAATAGAGAGATATACGAGCAATTTCAATTTCAGAACATTAAGTGGATTGTGCTTTGCCTCGCATATATCGAGTAAATTAAAATAATTAATTTTTATTGAACTGTCTTCAGTACGATATATTCTTCTGACCGTTTGAAGGATTAATTATTGCCAGAAACAATCGGAATATTCAAACACTTTCTGACGGCTTTCGTTCAATCAGGTCGACCGTATTGAAGTTAAATTCCATTTTCCATCTATGCCATTTTATTAATGGTACATATATTATAGCGTACTTTTCAAAACAAGTTTTAAAAATATGAATGATTTAAGAAAAATTCAAATGAATTATTTTAGTATTTTGAGGACATTACAAACACAATTTACTTTAATCCGTTTACATTAACAAAATGTGTTCTTTCTCTGCTTTCAAATTCTTTTGTGACGAGGTTTATGCCATAAGAGAAATTAGATTTACTTATATAAATACTATATAGAGTTATAGTCTTAGGTATCTAGTTAGTTGGTCGCACTGAAGCAACTCAAGGGTCTATTCAAGACGGTCAGATATCCAACCCGAAGGGAAAGGGACCCTTGTGGACGAGTTAACTTCTGAATTACGAGAACTTCCACAACCCACCAACGTGATGTCATTTGATGCCACAATGGCGACGTATTCTCCGAATTTCTGATAAAACTGATGCGCAGATGAGCTAAACCAAACAATTCGCAAAGATTAAAAGGAGACATGACAGGCAAAATAAAAAAGAATTTTTGTCCATTTCTTACATCAAAGAAAATTATTAAAGCGGTAATTAAGCATTCCATTTGCATCTTTACTTTTATCGAATCGACTGTATAACAATTTTCAAGCGCGGAAATTAATTTACATTATTATTTCTTTAAATGAAACTCCACGGGATTCTTTGGTGGAACAATAGAACAATGAGCGAACTGACATCAGTAAGCAAACGATTTTATTGACAGGTCTATTGCTCACGGCCATTTATTGGTTCTCCCGCGTTTATTTAACCCCTAAAAGTACATGTCTGTGCTTGTTTTATCGGCTTTCATCCTGCAATCATCGATGCATGTTTAGCTATTTCATCGCCATCGCCTCCTGAGCAAATTTCACCCATGTCAGGAGTGAAAGCTATGAGTATAAGATGTGACCTTCATTTAGAATGATGTTAAATTTTTTTTTTACTATATACTACTACTACTGCACTTTTAATCTTACTACATTCTACGTATGAATGAAAAGGGTTGGTACTTTCAAGTAAAAAAAAAGTCAAAATTACCATTGAATAGTTTATGAAGATTTTGAACTTTCGATTTTTACATTAATAGTACACATAAAAAAAAGTTAATGACAGTAAAAAAGTTTTAATTAACGTCACACTGCAGCAATGCATTGAGAAATTAGCGACGGTCCCGGATCATATACGAAGGGAAAGATCCAAGGACAACACCACGTAATGTTGAACCACGGTCACACGGTGAGCTGGTACCCACATCACCAAACCTTCACATCATGCCAACACGAGGACAGTTGAGGCCGCGACAAATTTAACAACAGGATGTCGAATCTCGATCCAACCAAAGACTTTTGAGTACTTAAACGGCTAGTGCACGTTAAATCTGTCATAACTTCAAATGTCCCCACGTTGGGATGGTATTGAAGTTAGGACCAGTAGGGTGTACGCTCATGTGTTAACCTCTTCATCTGACCGTAGTTTGCAATGGCGAGGCGTTGTCCTCGGAGATTTCTCTTCGTGATTGATTAATGACCGTCGCTCATAGAGCGTTTTGTTGCTTCAGTGCGACATGAATAAAATACCAAACCAAATGTTTGGCTTCCACAAGGAGTATAAAATAATTTTATAAATATAAGTATAGAAATTTTTTTAAAATTATTCTCATTTCAAAAATTAACGTGCCTTTTTGGGAGGAAATTCCTAGAATTCATAAAAACCGATAGAAAAATGCGTCTTGATATAAGAGAAGTTTAAAATGATATTTCATCCATAAAATCTTTCGGACTTTTCATTCTCTGAAATCTTAAATGGACATTTCTAAGGTAGCTATATGTCTTCATTCTATTTATCTCCTCTATCAGAATGGTAATGGTAATGGTAATTTTAGTTAACGTCGTACTAGAGCAACACAACGGGCTATTGACGACGGTCCGGGATCAGTCCCTTAAGGGAAAGATCCGAGGACAACACTTCGTAATTTTGAACCACGGTCAGATGACGAAGCAACACCTGAGCTGGCACCCCACTCTCCAAACTTCCACGCCAACCCAACGTGAGGACTTTCGGCCACGACAGATTTAAGGTGCACCAGCCGCCTCTACACCATACGTTTACAAACATCCATGCCCGGACCTGGATTCGAACCAGGAACCTTCCGATCTAGAGGCTAACACCTTAACCACTATACCGGTTGGTCGGCGTCCTCTATCAGAAAGAACTGGTAAGTGTTTCGATTTACATCTAATATTTTAAAAATCAGTGTTTCTCTGTGTGTCTGCAAGTAGTCCTAATTTTTTTCGATTTTTGTGTCCAGCCCGAGTTTAAAATTTAATCTACAGCATTTTTAAATTCATTTATTAGTTTTTTCCCTCCTCCGTTCATCTTTTCGGGATGTGACGTCATAGCTCCTCGATTGAAGAAAGGAAAGGGTTTTGCGTTTTACACCTTTAAACTGCGCCAAGTTACGATTGAACTGACGTCACATTGTAGACAAAACAGATTCCGCGTTTTGTGTCCTATTTCTTTCTTTTTAACGGATTTCCGATTCTAGCGTATTTTGATTTACGTTGTTGATCAGTATAACTTTCTTGCTAGCGATTTCAACGTAATCACAGGCAAAGACTATTTGAAGTTGTCCATCTATGCGACTGTTAAAGATAGAGTGAAAATATCAAGTGGATTAAAAATCTGCGGAAAGTCTCACACCCAATCAATTCCTTAAATGTGAGTTTCTTTAAATAAATAATTTTTCAACTGTAACCCGTGTCATGTCCGGTGGAACTCATTCTTAAAATTATTTTTTTTTCTAATGTTTTCAGTATCAATAAGATTCAATATGTCCAGACCAATTTTCAAATTTTGAGTTAAAATATTTTTAAATTTGTTTATTGGCATTTATTTATTACTAGCCACTTTGAGGCCATCACGGCGTTGTCTGTGGTGTTGGTTTGCGAAGCAAAGCAAATGGGAATACTTAGCAGTCACCGGTGATTAGCGCGCAGCGGTCACACCTGATCCCACGAAAAGAACTGTCACGGGGAACGTCATGCTGACCGCGCAGTGGCTTGTATTCGATGATTAAAGAGGTTTTATCTTTAGAAACGTCAAAAAAGAGAAAAGTCGTATCATTCTTGTGGCATTTTCCAACAGTGCACTTATTTTTATATTATTTAGTTTATTGTTTATCTACTTTTTTAACTTTATATAATTTCATTTGATTTACAATACGCTTTTTTCCATCAATCTTCATGAAAAAAGTTCAGAATGACAGATGAATATGTTTTCATGAATCGGTAAACGTTTTCAACAAAACTTTCGAACAAACAAAATTTGGTCTTTAAAATGAAAGGAAAACAAGATCGTTTCGGGTTTGATTTGATTGAAACAATAAAACGCCAACTGTTGTTCAAAATGACGTGGTGTTGTCATCGGATCTTTCCCCTCTTCAAATTTGATACCGGACGGTCGCCAAGAATAAAACGAATTTGCTCTTCCATAGTATAGATAACTTTACAGAGAATCTTATATTTATCTTTGTGATTAGACTAAAGACAATGAACGCAGAACGCGAAAAGAAAATTTTCGAGGAATTGTAGGGTTTTTCACAGTAACTCAGGTTTACTAACTAAGAAAATTATTCCAGAGATTTGAAAAATTGGTTTTGAAAGAAGCTTATCCTACTTTTTGGAAGTAAATAATCTTTTTACATCAATTAACATCAATTTTATGTTGACTTGATCAATTAGATCGATTTTATGTAATCTTTTTACATCAATATTGTGTAGACTTGCAAAAAGAATCAGCGGAAATCAAACTACTTTTTACTTACAATACTATTTTTGCTGAATTTCTGAGGATAAGAAATCTGAAATTTAAGCTAAATACAGCGAAAGTACGAAAACTCTTCTCTGGAACATTATTTACTGCTATCGATCTCACAGAAGAGCATAATTTTTATTTTTCCTTTTTGGAGGCGACCAACCGGTATAGTGGTTAAGGTGTTAGCCTCTAGATCGGAAGGTTCCTGGTTCGAATCCGGGTTCGGGCATGGATGTTTGTAAACGTATGGTGTAGAGGCGGCTGGTGCAACTTAAATCTGTCGTGGCCGAAAGTCCTCACGTTGGGTTGGCGTGGAAGTTTGGAGAGTGGGGTGCCAGCTCAGGTGTTGCTTCGTCATCTGACCGTGGTTCAAAATTACGAGGTGTTGTCCTCGGATCTTTCCCTAAAGGGACTGATCCCGGACCGTCGTCAATAGCCCGTTGTGTTGCTCTAGTACGACGTTAACTAAAATTACCATTACCATTACCTTTTTGGAAGAGATTTTCTTTTCATTTAAGTTTGAAAGTTAATATTTTTTATTACGTCATACATGTGAAACAATTCAGGTAGGTAGATTTTTAATCAACGTCGCAAAGGAGCAACACAACGAGCTATTGGTGATCGTCAGAGATAGAAACCGAAGGGAAAGATCCGAGGACAGCACCACTTCAATTTAAATAACGGTCAGATAACGAACATCCTACTCTCCAAACTTCCACACCACGCCAACGTTGTGAAACATTTCAGAAAAGTTGGACATCAAATATGACTACTGTAACTAAAAACTATGTTTGTGTATTGACAAGCTCAATTATAATACCCGACATTTCAGGGACTAAGACCGATGGCAAGTTCCTGACACATTAAACTCAATTTGAGGGTGTACTTAATAAAAATAACTTTTGCATTGAAAAACGGTCAGATTAACGTTGTTTCTAACAAAACCAAGTAAAAAAATACCTCTTAACCTTTGACTTCGGCTAGATGTAACAAGCGCGATTCTTTCTTGACGCGATTCGTATAACTTTCAAGGGGTACAACTGCTGTAACGGCACAGTAGTCTAAATTCTTTCTTGGCGTGATTCTTAGAAATTTCAAGATAGTACTGATATTCTGGCCGTTGTCTAAATTCTTTCTTGGCGCGATCCTGATACAACTGTTGAACCGGCCGTAGTCTAAATTCTTTCTTGGTAATTTTTTAGTTAACGTCGTACTAGAGCAACACAACTGGCTATTGACGACGGTCCGGGATCAGTCCCTTAAGGGAAAGATCCGAGGACAACACCTCGTCATTTTGAACCACGGTCAGATGACGAAGCAACACCTGAGCTGGCACCCCACTCTCCAAACTTCCACGCCAACCCAACGTGAGGACTTTCGGCCACGACAGATTTAAGGTGCACCAGCCGCCTCTACACCATACGTTTACAAACATCCATGCCCGGGCCTGGATTCGAACCAGGTACCTTCCAATCTAGAGGCTAACACCTTAACCACTATACCGGTTGGTCGGCAAATTCTTTCTTGGAGCGATTCCTATAACTTTCAAGGTATGACTACTGCAACGGCCGTAGTCTAAATTCTTTCTTGGCGCGATTCTTACAACTTTCAATGTACAGCTGATGTAATGGCCACTATCAATTCTTTCTTGGCGCGATCATAGTACAACTGCTGTACCGGCCGTATAGTCTAAAGGTTAAATACAACATTTGGATTGAATTATCGATTTTTCTGGAAAAAATTGCGATAGTTTTCAACTCTCGGTAGCAGAATTCGGGAAAACCACGTCCACTCTATGTCCTGACGTATGACAGGACACGCAGATCAAGTCGTGCGTCGCCTGTCAACCCATTATGTGGCCTGCCCGAGACAACACGTTTTCGACTCAAACCCCTAGTTACGAACCACCATCCAAGACGCTGATAAATGGAAGATTCCGATACTTTTATCCGAAAAGTGCCTAGCAAAAAAACCCATCTCAGCGGTATCGAAACACCAAAGAAAATCAATCACGGAAAAAAACACTGCCGATCAGTTCGGCAGGGTGGTTGGGGGGGGGGGGGGAAGAGTGAAAATAAAAATTTATATCTCCCAGCTTCTCCAAACAACAGTTCCCGTTTCATCTACTTCTCTCTCACACACGCATTCCGAATGGTCACGCGTATCTTATTACACAGAACCCCACGGCGCAAAAATATCATTTCCAGGATAACTACGATCCGTCGCTGTAAATCAATGAACAGGACTGGCAGGATACAATTTGGAAGAGCTTCTGGTCGAGGAGAAACTCAGGACAACACGCAGAACAAAGAAGAAAGAGGGGAAGCGAGAGCTAAGGGAGGAGGAAAAAAAAAAAAGATGTAGAGAGAAAAGAAAAATTCCATCACGGCAGCCCGGGCTTTGTGTAATTATAGCCCCCCCCCCCTCCCCATTGGGGCCAGTACCAAGATTTATGATGTTTCACCCGATGTTGCGAAATATGATTTAAGGTGATTAAAATACCTCGTAGCTCTTTCTCTCTTTTTCGAAGGGCTCCCTCAAACTTTGATGATTTCCACTGCCTTTTCCGATCGCCGTGATCACTGGAAGGGAAGATCGCATGTTTCTGCCAGCACTCCCCCCCCCCACTCCCTCCCTGGCTCAACCCCATCCAGTTTCCTTTTTATCTTTTGCGTTCTGCAACAAGTGGCCAATTTGTGATCCTGAAATTACGCCTAATTGATTGAATGGTCATTAAACCTTTTTGTGCGCTGGGAAGAAGCTCCGAGGGAGAAGTGAAGAACTTTCATTTCGCTGTGGGCTTGAAGGTAGGTAGGTATTTTAATTAACGTCGCACTGGGGCAACACTTAGGGCTATTGGCAACGATCTTGGAAGAAACCCGAAGGGAAGATCCGAGGACAACACCACGTCATTTTCATGACGAGGTTCAACACCTGACATGGCACCCCACCCTCCAAACTTCCACGCCAAAAAGAGGACACTTGAGAAACCGACAGATTTCACGTGAACCATCCCCTTTTGAACACGACAGTTTTGGGTTGGTTTTGAACACGCATCTTTCTGGTTGCTAGTCCGGCACTCTTCCAACCGGGCTACCTCGACCTTTCCGATGATATGGGAATCAAAATCATGGAAGGTAGATATTTTAATAAACGTAGTACTGCGGCAACACAACGGCTATTGACGACTGTCCGGGATCAATCCTAATGGGAAAGAACAGAGGACTGCGCCTCGCAAATTTTAATCACGGTCAGATGACTGGAACAACACCCGAGCTGGTCACCCCACTCTCCAAACTCCACACCACGTCAACTTCATTGCAAGCCACGACAGATACAAAGACGGTATTTGGTTGGATTAAGTTTCGAACTCGTCACCCTTCAGTTGCGGGGCATTCCGCCCTGGGTGTACACGATCCTACACTAATGGAGCTGACGCCAGCGGATTTGCATAATATCCGACTCCTTGTTTGGAGGTGTTTTTCATGGTATGGCCTGGGACCTTTGCATGTTGTTCATGGTCAATTGAACGCCGACGCCTACGTGAACATTTTGGGCCATTAGGTTCTTCCTAAGCTATGGTAATTTTATAAAGTGGACGCATGTTACTTCCAGGACGACAACACTCCATGTCACGTTGCAGCCTCTGTCGAGCAGTGGTATCGAGATATGGATATAAAACGTCTTCCCTGGTCTGCTTAGAGTCCCGACCTCAGCAAAAAAAAAAACATTTATGGGACGCGTTAGAGCGTCACTGACGGACCAGGGAACCCCGTCCGAAATCTACAGCTGAGCTGGTGACATTCTTGCAGCGGGAATGGACACATATATCCATAGCTGTGTATCACAACCTTGTTGCAAGTATGCCCAGAAGGGTTGCTAGTGTCATTGCAGCACGTGGGGAACCATCCCACTATTAAAGAATGTATTATTTCCCTTATACCATCACATCTTGCTGTCCGGTCCATTATTGTAGGGTAGTGTATTTCTCTTCTGTGTCAGTAAAATTTTCATTGTGTGTGTCTTTCTTGATATGGCATGTCTTGTGTCTGGCGCAGTATGGCCAGATATGGCACATGCGCCATACCCCCCCCCAAAAAAAAAAAAAAACTCCGGTTGCTAATCCGATACTTGATTCAACCAAAGACCATCGTGTACGTGAGGATGGTCCATGTTAAATCGGTCGTTTCCTCCACAGTCCTCACGTTGGCGTGATGTGGGAGTTCGGAGGGGTGAGGTGATCAGTTTTGGTGTGCCATCTAGTCATCTGACCGTGGCTCAAATTTACAATCCATAATCCTTGGTTCTTTTCCTTTGTGATGGTTCCTGGACCATCACCAACAGGACGTTGTGTTGCTCCAGTGGGACATCAATTCAAAAATCTATCGATCTGTTGTATATTTTTGATTATAGGGGGTATGATAGCTGCATTCACCAGATTACGTCACATACCTATCCGTATAGAAAACGTAGTGTTGCCCTCGAATCTTTCCTTTGGATATGTTTCGCCTTTTGTGTTGCTGGATGCGACGTTAATCAATTTCCACTATCGTTTGGAAAAGCGGAACAAAAACGAAACTCGGATATTAAATCAGTTTACGAGTGTGTTTTGGATTGTTTAGTAACATTTGAAATGTTTTCGGTGTGGCACTACATCCGTATACGTTCTTGAACACTCATTGGTCACTCCGCAAGCTTTCACACCCAGCCAAATTGAGTACATTTGAAGCCAAGACAGATTCGTCGCTTATTTTTGTGATATCAAGAAGGTTTCGGGAAAAGGGGATGTCCTCTTCCCCCACACAACCTCCACTCTCTGAATTCGTCTCTGCGATATTAATTAAATGGACAAGAGGAAGACCTTTTACTGTCAAAGAGATTTCACAAACAGAGAATCCGTAGAGTCATAATACACAATACAGTCTGCGGTTGAAAAGTTTTACCATAGTCGGAATATTGCTGATTCTACAAGACTTCAGAATAGAGAATTATAGGATGGTGGAATGTGAAATTGGCAGTAACTTAGTGCGCACATAAGTCTCTTGGCGTTACGTAGTGGTAAAAGGGATTTAGGTTGGGGCAATTGTGCTCCAACTTTATCCAATTGGTCTCCCTGTGTATTATAAATTTCAAGAAAAACATTTAAGACTCAAAGAAATATTTTGCTCTCGATATGCGAATAAAATAATTTTTTTTAATGTTTCAAAGAAATCTTAATGCGATTCTTAGTATCAAAAAATGGCACAACTCTTTCGGGGGGAAATTTCAACAATTGAAGGGTTTGCTGCAAAAAGGAGGTAGCTCCATTCTGGTGGTATTTGGAATTGCATGTACTACCTTGTGGAAAAAAAATTATTTCGTTTGGTGCAAAAAAAGATGTAACTCCAATTATTAGTGAGAGTGGGGTGCCAGCTCAGGTGCTGCTTCGTCATCTGACCGTGGTTCAAAATTACGAGGTGTTGTCCTCGGATCTTTCCCTTAAGGGACTGATCCCGGACCGTCGTCAATAGCCCGTTGTGTTGCTCTAGTACGACGTTAACTAAAATTACCAATTACCAATTATTAGTTATGAACAATTGAGGAAATTTACCAAAAATAATATTTTTACACAACTTAGAATTGTGAATTTTCAAACATTTTTTACGGTCTTCCCAAAACTCGAAAAATTGGAGCTACTTTTTTTGGCCAGCAACCCCTCAGTTCATAAAAACTTATAGAACAAATGCGTACTAGAATATCCGAGGTTCAAAGCTATCATGAAAAGTTTTAGAATATTGTTTGAATTTTTAAATAAAAATATATTTATTAGTATACAGATTTAGATGATTATTTTAATACTAGTACTACTTTACTTGGGCACCGTGCTCAAATAAATATTAACTTGAGATGGAAAGCTAGTAGCAATTAGAATGCGTATGTATGAAAAATATACAACAAACCATTTGGGCAGTCTAGTTTTGCTGTTATTGCTTCTTTTAACAATAGTTTTGTTTCTTCGACAGTTCTTTTATATAGGGTTGATGCAAAAGTTCATCCCGTTTTTGGCACTAGGTGGCATTGTATCGCAAAACCGAAGTGTTATCTACTCCTCACGTTTAAAGTTTTGATGCTGTTTGAACGAAGAAATTTCAACGACGACTCGGGGTAAAAATTGTGTTATTGCGGAGCGTTTCTAAAATTTTGTTGAGTATTCAAAATGACAGAAAAAAGAAGCATTTTCGACCTATTACGCTTTTTTATTTCTGAAAATGCTTCGTAGATGCAAAGGAAGATACGTGTTGTGTAGGGCCTTAACGATTCCACGAGAGGTAAGGAGTTAAGAAAGTTTCAACACATGTATCCGTTCTTTAGTAACAAACATGAGTATTTATTTGCACTAGCGGAGAATGGTACAGCCACCGGAAAGATGGAGGAAGGACATCGAACAGACCGGCGCATTCTGTATAGATTAAATGTAATTTTTAATAAATAAAATTCTTTAATTTTTGTCACGAAAAAAACGGGACGAACTTTTGCATCAATCAACAGAAGCAACATTTTGAACAAATAAAACCATCGAGAAAACTTGCTTCTTTGGAACAAGTTAAAAAGTAACGGAAATGAATTTCCTCAACGCTTTCGAGATTCGCAAGTAGTATAGCTCAGGGGTTGGCAAACTTTTTTTGGAAAAGGCCAGAACGTAAAAAGTTTAGGCTTGACGGGCCAGGTATATATTTACATCGGTAATTCGAAGATATTTAGTTCGGAGATATTTACATGGGTAATTCTACTCACAGCAACAAATAAACAGGGTCAAACTGATTCCATTGCAAATTGTACTGTGTTAGCATTTTCTCGACTTCCTTGAAGATGTATTTGCATGCTTCAGTCCCCTCAAACTCAGTATTGACCCCTCGAATAAACAGTCGCAATATTGGACAGTATCAGTAATATCTGTCGACTCATCAAGAGCCAACGAAAACACTAGAGTTTTTTTTTTGACTTGTCTTGTTTAATTGACTCTTGATGTGGCTCCCGATGTCCTCAACTCTTCGAACAGTTTTTCTTGCCGAAAAACTGACAGATGTAAACAAATCTATTTTCACTGGGCACATTTCTTAGGCTGCCACAAGTAAATTTGATTTAATTCATTCATCATCGGTAAACGAACATGTTTTTCTTTCATGGTTAATAGCTGAGAGACCTGGCAACACTTGTTCTATTTCAACGGCAGACGATAAAATGCAAATATGCGATACCATTAGCATCACGTGCGGTCATTATTCACAACCTACCAAGTCGACTATCGGCCGTTGCGTTACAGCGCATAATTTTATTTATTTTTTCATATAAAAAACAATATTAACCCACGGTCCGGATTAAAAACAAGTTGGCCAGCGGGCCGTAGTTTTGCCGACACCTGGTATAGCTCATCGCTTCTACCCCACAACATATAATAACAGCATATATTGGTGGAAATAATCCTAAAAAGGCTTCTATTGGTCGAGAAAGTCAAAAGTGGTTAGAAGCAGATTAGAGAACGGATATATTCACACGGATATATTCCAATCTACAGATTGGAGAACGGATATAATCCAATCTGCAGGGAATACTACAGATTGGAGAATGAATATATACGTGTGAATCCCGAAGAGGGTTAAGATACAAGTCGTGTGATTTGTAATTTTCTGTTTGAACGGGATGTGAAGATTTAAGAATACCATACGGCAACAAAGACAATGTTAAACAATCGGGATTCTAATTTATTAATTCTTTTCAGGATACAAGGCCTAAGAATGACAGATGAAGTACTATAAAATAAAGACAGGGAATTTTGGTTTGAAAAACATTTAATATGAATTAAATGTTCATGCATGTACATAAAATACTATTTTTTTTTTATGAAAATTGTTTACAAGAAACAAAATTATTTAATTTGGAATAATTTAAAAATTGTCTGATTTTCAGTTTGATGATAAAAAAGTATACATAAACTTAGCATTTGATTTCGAAATAATTGAAGAAGCTTAAATTTTAAAATACTAATTCCAATTTTTAAAGTTCTTTCAGTTCTTTGATGTGAAAAAAAGAGAGATATTGTTTAATTTTTATAATGGTTGAAATTATTATCACAATTATAAGCTCGCTTCTGCACGTAAGGGAATAAATGTATTTAAAGTTAAAGTAAGTCATGAGCCAAATTCTTTATTAAAGACTGTTTTTTTTTGTCTGTAAAAGTTTAGTAGTCTGTAAAATACTTAAAAATGCTTAGAAAATCATTAATATTTTTCACCAGGTGGCACCTCAAGTCACTTTTGCACCAAAACCAGATGCAAACATCAGGGATGACAACAGTACACATGTCATGTACAGTTGACAACACACATATGTTCCTCTATTTATTCACAATCCTGACTCGCTTTAGCTTCATTCCACAGCTCTGGATTACCAAACATACCATTGCTAATAGTGCAAGATCAAAACTGACAAATGAAACAGATTTCATTTTCAGTACAATTATGGAAGAAGACAATTTCAGACAGTTGTTACAACACTCTACATTTTAGTCTTTTTTGTGAGACATAGTTCATGCATGTGTCAGTCGAAATAAACACATTGTTAACAAAATTCCAGTAACCAAATGCAATTGAATCGCCCAGTTATAAAAGGGAATAACTCGAATTTGTGGAATTTCAATTTTTGGGAGCTTGGTTTTGGATGATGGCCAAATACAAGACAGTAAGTATAAACCCAGCAAAAGCACAAAACATTTAAAAACAAGTCCAGACAAAAGGTAGATTTAAAATAGGGAGATATTTAAAGTTTTGGCTTGGTAGAACGAAAATTTTTTTATAAAAAACACCAAGATTTGGAGTGGTGTTTAGGTATTTAATAAAAGTCTCACTGGAGCAACACCACTGGCTATTGGCTACTGTCGAAATCAAACATGAAGGGAAAGATTCGAGGACGATACCTCTTAATTTTGAACCATGGTCAGATGACGACGAGGTCACATCTGAGCTGGCACCCCACTCATCAAAACTTCCCCACCACGCAAACATGAGGACCTTTGAGGTCACGACAGATTTAACGTGCACTAGCCCCTTTGTTTGGACTCGGTTGTTATTCCGCCACTCCTCCAACCGGGCTACTAGGTCCCGATTCGGAGTGATTCCCTTTCCAAACTGGACGGTTCGATAAGAAAGAACAAAGGCCACTTACCGTCCACCTGAACGTGAAGGGCAACCTCAGCACGACGTGGTGATTTGGGTTGGCGTGCATGGAAAACGAATTCCCACCGACCACCTGCGTGGACACATTCCCGAATGTACAAGGTCCGGTGTCGCTCACTTCCGTCTGATACTCCTTAAGGCACAACCTGAAGACAGTCCGACACTCCCCCACACAGGTACCGTTGTCCAAGCGAGTGTCACTCAGGTTGCAGCACGTGCCGTTGCTCAACTCGCCCCTGGAGTTCTGGATGCCCAGGACCTCGAGTTCGAAGGACCCGGTGCCGGAGACGCGGGTGCCGCGGCACAAGAACCAAGCCGCCAGGCCCAGCAGCAGCTTCATCTTGATCTTGGGCAGATCCATCGAGCGATACTGTCCTCGCAGCTACCGTCCAGGCCTGTGGACGGCGTCCACTCCACCGTTCACGGATCGCATCGCGGGTTTGTGGACCATCAACAATGGAGGGGAATCGTCGATGGCATTTTCTTCTGCCCGCGGAGGGCTTTTTTCGGGACCGATAATCCTTTGTTGACGCAGAAGGGGGCAGGCAAACACGATCAGAAACTCACGCGCTCCTTGTTAAAATTCCATCCGAACTGGCCGGACCACTTCCACGCGCAAAAAAAAAATTATAAAAGATTCACTCTCACCGGCGGTGCGCAATAATCACCACGACACGCGAAAAAACCTCTATCGGCCACTGTTTCTGGCACCCTTTACTCGGGAGACCCCCGACGCGCATCCGAATGACAGAGGTTTTCGGAAAATCGCCTTGTTTATCCGGACTGATCGGTCTTTCGGACGTAGAAGCAGCACACTCCGATCATCCACGCAAATCATGCCAGACTCCCCGAACTCCGAAACAGGCCAAGTCGGACGGACGGATCGGACGGGGTGGGGGGGACGCGGAACGATGGGAAAGTGCGTTGCGCATGCGCGGGAAGGGTGGACGTCAATCATTGGCCAGCATGCGTCCAACAGCAGGGGAGAAACTCGGCGAGGAAATCGGCCGGGACAAACGGGGGTAGCAGACGAGCGCCCGGCAGTTTAACCGGTAGCGGCTCGGGACGCTTCCATCAAAAAAGAAAGAGAAACCATTCCATCTTCTCCTTAGAAGATCTTATTCTTTGCTTCGCCAAGGCCATTTTCGGGGGGTCTGCGCAGGTATGAGGAAGGTTGGGAGCATTCCGAAGGTGTTTTTGTTGTTGAGCTGTTCGTCTCCTCGCCCCCCTTTTCTCTCATTCAAGAGATTTGGGTGCCGGGGCTTTTGATATTCCTCGTTTGTTTGGGAGCAGTTGCGAACGTTCTGTCTGATACGCACCTTGTATCAAAGTTACGAATTGCGTAGTATTTCATACGAGAGGCTTCGAAAACAAATTTAAAACCCCTGCTCAAAATAATCACGCTTTTCTTTCCTCGCAACTTTTAAAAATAAATTTAATAATATAATCAGTAACTTCAAAATTCTCGATATTTTCCTTACGTTTTTAATGGAAAACTTTATTGTACTTTTAACTGACCTTTCTGGATCAGTATTGCCCGGATGGAAGAGAACGAACCACCAACCGGAGGGTTACGAATTCGAATCCAACCTTAAGAGCGTCATGTACAAAGGGGGCTGTTGCACGTTAAATCTGTCGTGGCCTCAAATGTCCTCACGTTGGCGTGGATTTTGGAGAGTGGGGTGCCAGCTCAGGTGTTGCCTCGTCACCCGACTGTGCTTCAAAAGGACGTGGTGTTGTCCTTAGATATTTCCCTTAAGGGGGTCCGGGACACATCAGAAAAAAAATTTTATTAATTAATTTAGAATTTTGAATTTTTTTGTACTGATTACCCGTCTAACTAATAAGCAAAATCCCAACACAAAATTTTTCCAAAAGTTTTTTAAAAATTTTAAACTAAAAAATTTTGATTCAGCAATTTAAAAAATATTAATTTAATAAAAAATAAAAAATATTTCAATGAAAATGTTTGAAAATTTAAGGTTTTTTTTTTTTGAAAAGTCATATTTTTTAAAGTAAATATTTGTTTTAAATTTTCTGAATCAAAATTAAAGTATAATGTTTTAAAAAGATATATTCCAAATTTCAACCCTTAAACTTTATCGGTTTTCGACTTACAGAAATTTGAATACAGGAAATCTTGAAAAAATGTATCATGGAGAAAAACGCATTTAAAGTTTTAAAGACAGATGTTGTTGCCATGACAACAACTATCAAGAGTGTTAGATTTTTAAAACAACGCACCACAAAAATTATTATATCTCTAGTTCTAATTAAGATAGAAACATGATTTAGACGTCATTTTAAGCAGAAAAACACAGAGAATTTCTTAAAATAATAAAAAAAAATTCGAAAATTTGACGGTTTTTGTGTCCAGTACCCCCTTAAGGGACTGATCAAGGACGGTCGTCAATAGCCAGTTGTGTTACTTTGCTACGACGTTAATTAAAAATTACCATTACCCGGATCGTCGTCAAATTACATGGTGTTGTCCTCGATTATTTCCCTTCGGAAGTTTATCCCAGACCGTCAACAATAGCCCGTTGTATTGCCTCAGTGGGACGTTCAATAAATAAATACCTACCTGGCTCAATATTGTTTTCCAATTGAGTTTTATTTCAGGTAGGTAGGTTAATTAACGTCGCACTGGAGCAACGCAGTGGGCTATTGGTGACCGTGGCCGTCGTCAATAGCCCGTTGTGTTGCTCCAGTACGACGCTGATTAAAAATTACCATTACTTTGTATGGTCTACAAGAGAAACAGATAATTCGAAACAAAATTTCAAATTTAACATTCCATTCTTTTGCACTGTGTAAAACTTAAAAAACTTGATAATTGATGTAATTTGGCGTCTATTCCAAGTAATTATCCATCTGGTTGTATCGTCATCTGACCGTAGTTCAAAATTACGTGCCGTTGTCCTCGGATCTTTCCCTTAAGGGGCCGACCAACCGGCATAGTGGTTAAGGTGTTAACCTCTAGATAGGAAGGTTCCTGGTTCGAATCCGGGTCCGGGCATAGATGTTTGTAAGCGTATGATGTAGAGGCGGCTGGTGCACCTTAAATCTTAAAAAAAAAATTAATCCCCTTAAAAAAAAAAAAAAAAAATCTATAAAAAAATCTAAAAAAAAAAATCTAAAAATCTAATAAAACCTCACGTTGGGTTGGCGTGGAAGTTTGGAGAGTGGGATGCCAGCTCAGGTGTTGCTTCGTCATCTGACCGTGGTTCAAAATTACGAGGTGTTGTCGTCGGATCTTTTCCTTAAGGGATTGATCCCGGACCGTCGTCAATAGCCCGTTGTGTTGCTCTAGTACGACGTTAACTAAAAAATTACCATTACCTTTCCCTTAAGGGATTGATTCCGAACTGTCGTCAATTACCTGTTTTGCTTCTCTAGTACGACGTTAATTCCAAATTCCAAATGGGGCCTCGAATCCAACGAAAAGACAGTCGCATAGAAAGAGAGCTGATGCACGTTTAATCTGTTGTTGCCGGAAAGTACTCGCGTTGCCGTGGTGTGGAAGTTAGGAGAATGGAGTGCCTTAGGATATTTCAATTCGGGGGTTGATCCCGGACATTCATTAATAGCCCTTTGTGTTCGTCCAGTGCGACGTTAATTAAACACCTACGTAACATCCAACCGTCGGTCCCAGAAACTGCGGAGGAAACCCTTTTCGATGTGCCTCGCATGAAGCTCGCTTTCAGAAGCAATTAAGTGTGTTTTGCTAGCAACACAGAAATGGGTCATCCGAGAGCTCTCTTCGATGGCTTCATGTGTTGCATCCACCCACTGAAAGCAATTAAGACGAGGAGCCGCTGTCAGCGCGGTTGTTTGGAAGGCTACCACCGCCACAAACAATTTGCAAGCAGCGTTATTGATGGTTTAACATTCAGTTATCAATTAAGAGATACTTAGCTGGAAGGATTTAATGCAGATAACTTTTGACCTGAATGGAGGAATACGAGACATAAATATTCGCTTCTTCAACCCGGCACCATATTTCTTCACGAAATGCTGAGCGCATTTGCACAAACACATGGTGCGAGTGTGTAATAATGTTTAGATTTCGTTATTTCAAGTTCATTTATTACCCTAAATGAATTGCTAATGTTATTGGTAATTTTTAATTAACGTAGTACTACAGCAACACAACGAGCTATTGACGACGATCCGGGATCAGTCCCTTAAGGGAAAGATTCGAGGACAGCAACACGTCATTTTGAACCACGGTCAGATGACGAGGCAACCCCTGAGCTGGCACCCCACTCTCCAAACTTCCAGATCAACCCAACGTGAGGACTTTCGGCCACGATGGATTTAAGGTGCACCAGCCGCCTCTACACCATACGCTTACAAACATTCATGCACTGACCCGGATTCGAACCAGGAACCTTCCGATCTAGAGGCTGACATCTTAACAACCAGTCCAGTTGGTCGACCTGAATGAATTGGAATTAACGAGTGAGTATTTGAATTGACGTAACACTGGCGAAAAACAACGTACTATTGGCGACAGTTGGGGATCAATCCTAAAGGGAGGGATTTGAGGACAAGACTGCGTAGTTTTGAAGAATGATGGGATGACGTGTCGGCCACGACAGATTTAAATTGCCCCAACCCCTTTGCGTCACGGTCTTTGTTTGTATCAACTTTTGGAGGTTGAACCTGGATCATCGACAATAGCCCGTTGTGCTGTTCGAGTACGACGTTAACTAAAAAGTACTTACCTCAAATCTCCACGGTCAATTTTTTGCAGTCGGTTTCCTTTTTTCCCGTTAAGCAGACCAACCGGTAGAGTTGTTAAGGTGTTAGCCTCTAGATCGGAAGGTTCCTCGTTCGAATCCGGGTCAGTGCATGAATGTTTGTAAGCGTATGGTGTAGAGGCGGCTGGTGCACCTTAAATCTGTCGTGGCCGAAAGTCCTTACGTTGGGTTGGTGTGGAAGTTTGGAAAGTGGGGTGCCAGCTCAGATGTTGCTTCGTCATCTGACCGTGGTTCAAAATTACGAGGTGTTGTCCTCGGCTCTTTCCCTTAAGGGATTGATCCCGGACCGTCGTCGATAGCCCGTTGTGTTGCTCTAGTACGACGTTAACTAATAATTACCAATTACCTTTTTCCCGTTAAGACTTGTTACAGCATTAAATCCACGTTCAACTAAGTGGATGTTTGTAGGTAAGTATCTTAATTTAACGTCGCACTGAAGAAACACAACGAGCTACTGGCAAAGAACCGGGAGATCAAACCCAAAGACAAAGATCCTAAGAACCAAAACACTTAATTTTGAATCATTATTGAGCTTTAAGTTAGCGATGCTCAAGACAAGCTTTAAAGGGGGGAGGGGGGGACACAGTTTTCTATTTTTTTTTTGCTAATAAAGATATTGCTTTAGAATTTTTAATGAAGACGTAACACCGAATTTACAAATAGAAAATTATAAAAAATTAACTTCATATCAGTTTAAAATTTTTTTAAATTTTCAAAAAAGTGACTGTGTTTACTTTTGATATAACTTGAGAAATTATTCATGAAAAGACACAATATTTATATTTTCTAAAAGCAGATATTACATTTAAAAATTTGTCTTCACAGTTTTTTAATACATGCATATCAAAAATTAAAAAAATGTTAATTAAAAATGAGCATTTTTTTTTATAATTTATAAAAACACTTATATTTTATAAGATATCAATAATTTTTAAAATTGCTGAAGACAAATCACTTAAATATGTATGAAGAATATACATACCAAATTTCATGCAATTATCTTGAATAGATTTTGAGTTACATCATTTTAAAGTTGGGAAAAGTGTGAAAAATCCATCATGGAGAAAAATCACCTTAAAATTTCATTAATGAAAATTAGTAACAAAAGTGAAATTTTAGTACCTGATGTATTTTTTTATTCCGAGTACGTAGGTAAATCCGTTAATGTGTTCAGACCTTTGAACGTTTATTTTGGCTAATAGTACCTTTCTACGGTACAATTTGTATGCAATTGTACTTGTGTTAGCAGTTTTTCGGATGTCGACATGTTTTTCGTTTCAAAACTTAGACAGCTATCAAAACGTTCTTTCGTTTATAACTTCGGTTCTACTCAAGTTATCATCATAAAATTAGTATCAAACAATAGAGAATTAAATTTCAAATTTTTTGAGAATATAAAACAATAAAGGTCTTTTTGAAGGTTTTTTTGTGTCCCAGCCCCTCTTAAGACACTACACATTAAAGAGTTGAAACACCTAGAAACTCATTCGTTTGGAAGGACATACTGTAAAAATTGGTTTACAGCTTTCCTTTTTGATACACTGTGAAAAAGACATACTGGCTGCGAAACAGTATTATAATATGATAATGCCTCAAAACTGATCTCGAGAAATATTTTCGTAAACAATATTTAACTCATTTTTCATCAATCAAAAAGCATGTAAAGTTTTCTTAAAAACTAATGTTAAAAGGATCTCAAATGGTGTTTAATTCATCCTCGTATTGACTTATTTTTCATGCGTACACACGCGAATAATCTAGTTTGAAGTATTCTTTATATAACATTTTGGAAAAAAACACCCCCCCCCATAACTTTATAAAAATGGAAGCGTGCATGACATACTTTTTATTATTATATGCGAATTAAGTTGTAATATTTTACAGCTCTTCCGAAATATTTCAAATTACGAGAAAGCAAAAACTAACCGCACTTTATTTTTGCAATCTATTCATACAAATGTAGAGGGTGAACAGCATTTTTCTAGTCTCCTTACTTTTCGACGCACTTGGTTCAGCAGTCCGCAAGCTTGCGTATTCCTTGCAAGAAGGATTTTCTGTGTGTCGCTCAACCTTTAAGCACCGCTTCCCCCCTTCTTTTTCCGTCTAATCTGCAGTGAACACGCTACAGTGTCGATGGTATCTCGCCGGTTTGCCAGCACCATTTCTCGAGCTTGCTGAATCTTCTGGTCATTGGTGCAAATTTTCGTTCGTTTTTCTGACATAAATTGAAGAAAAATTACTATAACTTAAAATTACATTGAATCCATATGACAGGTGCCGTTCTGTTCTCGATGACCTTTCTCCATCTCTCCCGCAGTTGCATCATCCCGCGCACATAGGCGTTCTGAAGTGTCTGCTTAAAGAACTGATCCAGGTGACGAAACCTTCTAAATCAATACGGCAAGCGGAATCGTCAAAAATAAAAGAGGACCTCTTCGTAAATAAAAGAGAATAATAGGTCAAAAATGTTCCTTATTTTCTGCCATTTTCAATGCTTCAAAAAATTTAAGGAATACAACCCAATAACACAATTTTATTCCCAAGTACTCGCTGAAAAGTTCCTTCCTTCAAACGTACAACCTTGGAATCTGGGAAGTAGATACCACTTCGGTTTTGCAATGCAATGCCACCGAGCGCCCGAAACGGGACAAACTTTTTCATCAACCCAATGAAATTTTCTACCTCTAACATAATCAAACCAAAACTTCATGCACAATACCCAGCTTAAAGCAATTCTAAAGAAAAGTAAATAAATACCGAAAATATAGGTCAACAGAAGACTTCTTAGTTTCATACCAGACAAATTTACCAATTTCATACGTTTCGAAATAACCGAAAAAGTTACGAATCTCCATCCACTCTTCGGGTTTCTCATGTTGTGTGTCATTCTTCTTTCTCGGAGAAATGATCGCGTTCATTCAAGCAAATCTGATAACTGACATTACATGCGTACGAATATGGGACTGTGATGGTACTTCGGACTACATTGCAGTGTCCAGATCATACCAATAATGTGTTCTGAACCATGAGGACCGTGTCTTTGAATCCGGACCAGATCATTAAGATATGAAAGCCGTATCCAGTTATTCATATTTTTTTATGAACGCTTTTTTGTTACTGTGGATACGGAAAACTGATGTTTCACCTCTCTTGTTTATTATTACCTACATTCACGCTTCTTACACAACGCATCTTCTCCAGAAAAGTGACGCAGTTCAAGATGATTTTATGTTTTGACGCAGAATTAGTCTTTCGGTGTACGAACAGATTAACCCTTCTTTGCATGATTTTTTCTTTATTGGTGAAATAAATCAAGGTGATACAATTCATGTTCAAAATTAAAGGAAAAATGGTTAATTTTTTTAATTAAACGCAAACTTTTTCAGAAATTGCTCTAAAAATAACAGAAACACATGTTACAAACCTTTCTTCCACTCATTTTCACTTTTTTAGCAATAGAAACTCAAATATAATAAAACAAAATTAAAAACGACATCATACGTTTATTGCAACTACAACAAACAGCGGACTGACAACTTCAAGCTCGTTTTACTGATAGTGACACTTGCTTATTTTTGACAGCTATGTTTTTTTTTATGCAATGGACATTAAAAAGGTATCCAGACACGATCAACTTAAAGTGAACTTGTTCTTTTATACATTTTTTGGGCATTCAATGTTATGATAGAAATTTCCACCATTATGCAAAGAAGGTTTAAGGGTGCGCGACATAATGACATGATCGATTTCTACTCGCAATAAATCCGGGTTTATCGGGATCGAGGCAGCGTCGCTAATATCGTTATATAGCGTACTAGACACAGTGCTGCTCGGGACAGTTCTTTCCGTGGGGTCAGTGTGACCACTGCTCGCTAACCCCCGGTGATTGCTAAGAATTCCCATTTGGTTTGCGAAGACGATTTGCTAAACGATCCCGATTTTACATAAAAGAACTAAACAAAGTCAGTAAACATTTTTTAAAATTTGTTTTGCTTCCCTTCGTTGGAATTGTTTGAGCGCAGGAAATGAAATCTGTGATATCTCGATTGCAAAGGTCAAATTCGTATGGGAAAAAAATATAAAAGTTACAGTTTAAAAATTATATTTTTAAAGAAAATCTTATTTTTAGGTATTTATCTCATGTAAAACATTCTTCAGATTTCAAATCCGTTGACATTTTTACTCTATCTTTAATTATCGAGAAGATTGAAAAAATAACTACATAACTCCAGTTAAAACTTATTTGTTTTGTTTATTGTTTATCAGCTGAAATCGTTCCTCAGAAAAAATAAGTTTAGAATTTGACATCTCTTTATACTGTTGCCATTCTAAAGAAAACAATAATTATATACCAATAAATTAATTTTAAAGTGTTCTAGATTAAATTTCAAAATTCGGGCGCGATAGAAAATTTTCAAAAAATTCGGACTACCTGTGTGCCAAGTCTCATTGTTGTAAGTACCATAGATTTGCCAGGACACACAACACACAAACACTTCCTTTTATAATAATAGAGATAAAATGACGTTTATTGAAGATTGTAAGTGGTGTACGTGTTGGGAATGGAGGATCAGTGCAGTTCGTAACAGCGCACAACGTGTCTTTTGAGTAATCTAGGTGGCAAAATTATCGAATCAGTAATACACTGGTTTTCGGTGATAATTAAAGGCCGTGAGAAATAAAATACTGTTTTGGAGAATATTTAACAATTTTTAGTTACCATTTGAATGCAAAAAAAAAAATGCTAAATTTAATCAACTTTGCTCCATACATAAAATATACGATCAATTATTAATAGTATTTTTTGTAATTTATTTTAATATATACACCTGAATAATGATCAGATATACTCATAATAGTTCCCTTTAAAAATAAAGTAGATGTATATAAAAGAAAAACTAAAAGGAAAAATCTTTATTCGAAAAAATATTACAAAATTATATTCTTGAAATCTCAACTGTCTAAGTGGTCTACTGATGTGTTAAAGAAAATGTTCTTCAAAAAAATGTCAACCTTTTTTTGTAAAATTTTGACTGCATTTAGTTTTAGACCCTGCTGGTAAAAAAAAATTAGTGGATCTGAGACAATGACTAATCTATTAATTAAATCTATTGGTATCAGTTCCAGACATTTCTATGGACACCAACCGGTCTGGTGGTTAAGGTGTTAGCCTCTAGAACGGAAGGTCCCTAATCCGAATCTGGGTCAGTGCATGGTTATTTGTAAGCGTATGGTATAGAGACGGCTGGTGCACCTTAAATCTGTCGTGGCCGAAAATCCTCACGTTGGGTTGGTGTGGAAGTTTGGAAAGTGGGGTGCCGGCTAAGGTGATGCCTCGTCATCTGACCGTGGTTCAAAATTACATGGTGTTGTTCTCTGATATTTCCCTTAGGGGATTGATCCCGGACTATTGTCGATAGCCCTTGTGGACTGACGAAAAATTTCAATATTCATTCTGAAATTTAAGGATTATTTACCAGTTCCACAAACTTTTGCAAGATATGTTTTGTTCTGTGCACGTCAAATGAGTCAGGATATAATACTCATGTAATACACAGTCCAGTTACATTAATGTGACCACCACCTACTTTCGACGTCAACGTGAAATAACCAATCACAAAAGGCAGGTGGTAGCACATTGCAGTGGAGTGTATATAAAGAATGTCCTAGGGCATCGGAAAGCATTTCAATCGTTGGCGTAATGCAGAAACGTAGCGATTTATCCGACATACAAAAGGGCATGATTATTGGATTTCGGGCCAAGGGTGGAAGCATTTCGGAAACGGCTAATTTTGTGAACTGTTCGCGTGCCGCCGTGGTAAAAGTATACCGTGCATGGCGAAATGGCACTATCCAAAATCAGCGTCGTGGCACTTGTGGTGCACCACGGGCTATAGATGACAGAGGCAAACGAAGGCTACGGAGATGCGTTCGGGCGAATAGACGTGCAACTATTGAGCAACTGACCGCCCAGATGAACCAAGGGGCTACCAAGAGTGTATCCTCAACAACGGTTCAGCGAACGTTGCTACGCATGGGCCTCCGCAGCAGACGCCTGGTTAATGCACCTATGCTGACTGCTGTTCATCGGCGACGAAGGCTGGAATTTGCACGCCAGTACCGCAAATGGACGTCCACAGAGTGGCGACAGGTGGCTTTTTCCGATGAATCATGTTTTATGCTCCATCGGACAGATAGATGATAGCGTATATGGCGGGAAACGTCTGAAAGCAAACACCCTGCAACAATTGCCGGAAGGATCCAGGCTGGAGGAGGGAGCATTATGGTTTGGGGAATGTTTTCCTGGCATTCACTGGGTTCACTCATCATCAGAAACCTAATTGACTCTCTTCCTGCACGTCTCGCAGCGGTCCGCTCTGCCAAAGGTGGTTATTCTGGCTCTTGACAGGCGTTCACATTAATGTGACTGGACTGTGTATTTTAGCAATCGCATATATAATGTG
Organism: Metellina segmentata; assembly: GCA_947359465.1. NCBI lineage: Eukaryota > Metazoa > Arthropoda > Arachnida > Araneae > Tetragnathidae > Metellina > Metellina segmentata. The sequence continues at coordinate 124,944,579 of OX375877.1, read as the reverse complement.
TCAAAAGTCTAGCTAAAAATTGAAATCTGCAGTTGTGTTAGACGTTAATCTTTCTATATTAAAAATAAGTGTAAATAATTGTAATATTAAAAATAAGTATTAAATAAACTGCCGCCGTCGCCACAGTCGCAACGGGCTATTGACGACGGTCCGGGAACAATCCCTTAAGGCTTAAGAGGAAGATTCGAGGACAACACCACGTCATTTTGAACCACGGTCAAATGACGAGGCAACACCTGAGCTGGCACCCCATTCTCCAAAAATCCACGCCAACCCAACGTGAGGACTTTCGGCAACGACAGATTTAAGGTGCACCAGCCACCTCTACACCATACGCTTTACAAACATCCATGCACTGACCCGTATTCGTAAAAGGAACCATCCGATCTAGAAGCTAACACCTTAACAGAGCGGTTGGTCGACGGTTTGGGATAGATACCGCAAGGAAGGATCCGAAGATGACAACACGACATTTTGAACCACGATTGATCGAATTTCTTCGATTGACACAAGTTTCGGTTTCATCATTTATTATTGGCATCAAGAACATTTGGGTAATGGTAATGGTAATTTTAGTTAACGTCGTACTAGAGCAACACAACGGGCTATTGACGACGGTCCGGGATCAGTCCCTTGAGGGAAAGATCCGAGGACAACACCTCGTAATTTTGAACCACGGTCAGATGACGAGGCAACACCTGAGCTGATACCCCACTCTCCAATCTTCCACACCAACCCAACGTGAGGATTTTCGGACACGAGAGATTTTAAGTGCTCTAGCCACCTCTACACCATACGCTTACAAACATTCATGCACTGACCCGTATTCGAACCAGGAACCTTCCGATCTAGAGGCTAACACCTTACAAAATATTTGGGGAAGGGTAGTTTATAACTTCGCAGTGAAGCAACACATCGGGCTGTTGGAATTGGTTTGGGATCCATTCACACAGAAGGGAAAGATCCGTGGACATCACCTCTTCATTTTGAACACCTGAACTGGCGCCCCACTCCCGAAACGTCCGCATCACGACAACGTGAGGAAATTTGGGGCCACGACAGATTTAACCTGCATCAACCCTCCTGTACACGAGGGTCTTTGGTTGGATTCGAACTCTCGCAACCCTTCATTTGCTAATCCGTCACTCTTCCAACCGGACTACCGCGTCCCATTTACGAAATAGGTAATGGTAATTTTTAGTTAACGTCGTATTAGAGCAACACAACGGGCTGTTGACGACGGTCCGGGATAAGTCCCTTAAGGGAAAGATACGATTTTCGAAAAAGGAACTGGTTTCGAAGTTCGAGGCAAAAGACTGTCTGAAAACGTAACTGTTTATGCCTTTAGAGTGCAACTCTAAATGCATAAACAGTTACGTCTCTAAAAAGAAAACGCCAATTGCCTTTTGGGGTTATTTTTAGAATATTTTTCAGAGAAGGCGAGATCAACACGCGGCGTCGTAAATCCTGGGCATTCCGAAACGATTCATTATCTCCCCTTGCCTGCTTTCTCTCTTTTAAAGATACTTTTGTCCGAGATCGCAATTGCGCAACTGCTTTTCCACCCGACACAACATCACACTCGCCGCTCGGATTTCATCGCGCTGGGATTCCAAACAATAACATGACTGTGCAGCGACATCTCCTTCCCTCGTCACGTGACAGCCAAGCGAAAAGAAACAATCCCGAAAAAATAATCCCAGAAAAACCCCGATGGACAACAACTGGAATTAAAACGTTTGTGCGACGGAAAAAATGAAAACTAGGAGGACGGACGATCCGATCGAAAAGCGTGGGTGTGGGAGGGGGCAAAATGAATGAATGTGTACAAGGTGTTTCTGTTCGAGTCAGTCGGGTGTGGTTTTTATTTGTAGAGACTGGCGTAACGTTACTCGATTTGACTAAAAAACTGGAACAGTCATGGTCCGTCGAGTCACGTTTCAGTGCCATGCACCTCCCCGTGGAGGAGATCGTGGCGCCATCTAGGACTCGATGCTTGTATTTGAGGGGGTTTGTGGTAGGTATTTTATTTAACGCCTCATTGGAGCAACACAACGGGCTATTAGCGACGATCCGGGATCAATTCCGAAGATAAAGGACTAGGATTCAAGGACAACACCATGATATTTTGAACCACGTTCAAGTGACGAGGCCACACCTTCTTCTTCTTCTTCGAATGGAAGCAGACCCCTCCGTACCGAGTTATTGAAAACCCACAGCGGATTAGCCGAAGCTATGGAAAGCCTCTAATGATAAACATTAGAAGTGGGCTTAGTGACGCGCAGTCCGAAAAACCCTTATCTGCCCAGGATGAACACGATAGGGTGTGGACGTGGTCGACCCGTGAGTGTGTGCGCTGAAGATATGTGGTCCGGCTCATTGATATCAGTCAACCTTAGGTCCGTTTTGAGCCGGAAAAGTTTTCTTCATAGATAACGATGCCACACCTGAGATGCCATCCCATTATGCCAACGTTGGGACATTTACGGGCACGACAGATTGAACGCGCCCCAGCCCTCCCATTTGCCCGATGGTCTTTATTTGGACCCGAACATGTACCTTCCGGTTGCTAAACCGTTTCACTTCAAACCGGGTGCGGTCAGTGCATCGATGTTTGTAAGCGTATGGTGCAAATCTGTTGTGGCCGAAAGTCCTCACGTTGGGTTTGTGTGGAAAATTGGAGAGTGGGGTGCCAGCTCGGGAGTTGCCTCGTCATCTGACCGTGGTTCAAAATGATGTGGTGTTGTCCTCGGGTCTTTTCCTTAGTAGATTGGTCCCGGACCGTCGTCAATAGCCAGTTGTGTTGCTCTAGTACGACGTTAATTAAAATTGCCTTACATTAGCAACCTGGTGCATTTGTGTTGGATGCCTTCTTCAAATTCAACATTGGCAGTCACCCATTTGGAAGAGTAACGGATTAGCAAGCGGATGGTTGAGGGTTCGAATGCAACCAACGATCGTAGGGTACAAGGAGGCTGGTGCACGTGAAATCTCTTGAGACCTTAAATGTCCTCACGTTGGTTTGGTGTGGAGAGAGGGATGCCAGCTTTGGCGTGACCTCGTCATCTGACCGTGGTGTTGTAATAGATCTTCCGGATTGATCCAGGATAGTCATCAATAGACCGTTGTGTTGCTCCAGTGCAACGACGTTTATTAAAATACCCTACCACATTCAACCTTAACCTTCTTGATGGTAGGTTGTATTTTCGTGGTATCTCGTCACTTGCTAACCTTACAAGATCTTGACGGACATGGGTGTTAGCCTCTAGATCGGAAGGTTCCTGGTTCAAATTCGGGTCAGTGCATGGATATTTGTAAGCGTATCGTGTAGAGGCGGCTGGTGCACCTTAAATCTGTCGTGGCCGAAAGTCCTCACGTTGGTTGGTGTGGAAATTGGGAGAGTGGAGTGCCAGCTCAAGTGTTGTCTCGTCATTAAAGATGCGACATCGATGTCGATGTCTTATTAAAAAAATCGATTTATTTAATATGTATGTTTTGAATCCGAGGTTTTTGTAACATCGATGTTTATATTTATCGATGTTTTTAAGTTGCCGATGTTTTATTTTTAAATACAAAAAATACCATTATAAAAATTATAAAAAAAAATTAGCATAGTTTTCTTAATCTGTAAATTGAACATACTTTTAGACCAAAGTGGCCAATGGTGAAGGGTCTGAAAGTAGGGATGCGTCATCATGCGACACAATGTTTTGAAAAACATCGATGTTTCTAAAACATTGATGTATTTACCATCGATTTATTGGAGCCGATGTTTATTTGACATCGATGTTTTTACGTTGTCGATGTTTTATTTTTGAATGAAAAAAAATGAAGAAAAATAACCGTGCCACTAAGTATTTGTCAGTGATGGCGACATCCGTCCCATCAGAAAGAGTTTTTCCCTAACTGATAGGATAGTTAGTGAAGAAAGAATTCGCCTTAAGGTGGAGAAAGTTACCAAACTTATCTTTTTTTCAAACTGTAAATAACAAATATTGGGGCATATAATTATAGGCCTGTTTCCCCTCCCATAAGTTGATAAGTAATTAATAATAACTAACAATAATTATTGTTAGGTACCTACCTAACTATACTTATAGTTAGTAGTACCTATGTCAAAGTGATGTAAATATTATTTTCTTTTATAGTATTCAATTTGAAAACAAAAAATTTGTTAATTGTTCGTATTATTTTTTGTGACTTTGTTTTGACTGTTAAAAAAATTCTCAGTTAGAAATTAATAAACACGGCAAATGACAAATTAAATCTCCCCCCCCCCCGACGAACATTAATGTTTGAGGTTGCTAAACTACTTTTAAGAAATGGGGGACAAAGTTTAAATACTCTGTTTTTAAAAAGCATCGATGTTTAAAAACATCGATGGTTTTTGGTCGATGTCGCATCTCTACACGTCATCTGACAGTGATGCAATATTACGTGTTGTCCTGTATGATCTTTCCTTTAAGGGATTGATTCCGGACAGTCGTCAATAGCCCGTTGTGTTGCTCTAGTACGACGTTAATTAAAAATTACCAATTGCGCCATCTGACCGTGGTTTGAAATTACGTGGTGTTGTGCCGGGATCTTTCCCTTCGGAATTGATCCCAGGCCGTCTTCAACAGCCTGGTTATGTTGCTCCAGTACAACTTTAATTTAAACACCTACCTGCTACGCTACGTACACCGAAATGCGTATGGAGTACCGACACATTTTGTACTGAAAACGGAGTACGCGTGTCTGTTACAGCGTCGTAGGGTCGACCACAGCGGATATTAACCTGCGTGTAATTGCCTGCGTGTAAATTCAGATCATTCAGTGACCGACCGCACGTTTGTGGGTGGCCCTTCTTTCCTCGTTGGGAGTGTCCAGCATCCAGATTTCGGGTCCTCTGCGAGTAGGGAGAGAAAGTCGACGTTCAATTGAAAGCACGAATCAATGACTTTCAGTGTTCGTGATTCGGAGGAAAAGTGTGTGCTAATCGCGCACAAATGAATGGAAGGCGCACGGGGCACGTGCACGCGCGTTTATTGTTATTTGGCGTGCGCCCCGGACCCCTCGGGGCCCTTAATTATTTCGCCTGCCTTTTGTAGGTAAGGAGCGGCCGCTGCGAGAGGAGGCAGGTGAAAAGGAAGCAGGGGAGGGGGGGGGCTCGAGAGCTCCGTTATCTTCACGATGCAGTGGGTTGGATCATGGCGTGTAACAGATGCTTGGAAGAAAAACAACCAGTGCTGAGCAGAACAAAAAATATTAAACGGTTATAAGCATCTGTAACTTATATGATTTGGGTAGGAGCCGTGACTTATGAACCAAATGAATGCAATTCATAAACAAGAGAGCTGGGGGAAATGGAATAAGGGAAGCGAATATGCTGGGTCGATGCAAAAGTTCGTCCCGTTTTTGGAGCTAGGCATTGTATCGCAAAACCCAAGTGTCATCCACTTTGCACGTGTCAAGTTTCGATGTTGTTAGAAAGGAGGAATTTTAGCGAGTAATTAGGGAAAAAGTGTGCTATTGGGTTGTGTTTTTTAAATTGTGTCGAGCATTTGAATCGGTAGAAAAATGAAAACATTTTCGACACAACAAGCTTTTTCATTTCCGAAACGGCAAGCCCAGGAGCAGAAAGTGCTTAAAACTGCTACGTATGTCGCAGACATAAGTCTTTGCAGAACAATTTTTCCTTAATTTTATCAAAATTTTGGCCTTTTATTTAAAATTATAAGTTACTATGTTCAGCAGTGCAAAGCGCGCTCCTTGACACACCTTTTTATCTTCTCTAACTACGGATGAACCACCCTACACCGCCCCAAATGACGACACACACTTTATAAATAACACATCTTCTATGTTCAATGACAAAAGATTTAACTTAGAAAGTGATCGACAGAGTTGCAAATTCTGAAAGGAGAATTTGTTTTTAATAAAACAAGTTACTTAATTTTGATGTTTCATTATGAATATGCAATACATATTTAGCCTGTAATTGGGTTTTACGACTGTTTTTGATTTGAATGCAATTTTCAAAATTCGGACAAAAATGCCCGCAGAACCATTGCAATTGCTTGGAGGTATGTTGCAGAACAATGAATATAATTCTGCAACTGGGACGGCAAGAATCCTTTCGCAGACGCAAAGGAAGATGTGATGTGTAGGGTGCCGTTTGACGATTCCACGTGTCATAAGTGGTTCGTAAAGTATCGTCACCTGAATCCATTCTTTAGCCAGAAACCTCGGAACTCGTAAGAGCGCGGAATGATACAACTACCGGAGAGATGGCGAAAGGGCATCGAACAGAACGCCACATACTACACTGATTAAACATAATTGTTAGTAAATAAAATAATTTTTCTTCAAATATTTGTCGATTAGTCGCGACAAACTTTTGCATCAATCCAATTGCTATATGCAAAGTAATTCTAGACGCTGTTGTGCTGCAATTTTTATTTTTAACCTCTTCACTACCAACCGTACAAAAATTGCTTAAAAATCAGATTTTTCTCTGATAAATATTATGAAACACTTTAAAGGTTCTCAAGTAAATTTCTCTTTTAGATGGTGGCATCATAGGGGCTAAACACTTTAGATACACATATGTGTACCTCGGTTTCAATTATGCTGAAAGCGTAATAATTTTCAATTGATAATATATTGCTTAAGAACTCATACTTCAGAACTCAAAAATTATCAACTAAAACACATTAACTAAAGGATTTAGAAATCATTAAAACCACATGAAATTTACTTTCTTTTACGAGCTTGTCGAGTCGAAGCCATTTCTTCCAAATCGCTATTGAATAATAAACATTCCACAGGAACTACTGATTTATACTGCCACCCATTGATGTCAATCGGATGTCCACGTACCAGAGTTCTTAACTATCAATTTTACCAGAAAGATTAATTTTAAGACGAAAGAATCGATGTCCATATATGTGGACCTAGGTAGCGAAGAGGTTAATGAATGTGTGTGGATATTAAAGTGGGCCGAAAAAAAGTTTTTTTGTTTTGTTTTTTTGTTATTACATTCTAATAGTGCGGAAAAGTTGGCTCATGGAGTAAAACTAATGTGTAAAAAATTTCATCCCTATTTATCGATATCTTTTGCCTTCCCAAGGGGTTCAAACCCTCCAAGCAGATCAAAATTCGGGCATATTTTATAAAAGATAAAAATGTTTGCAATTATGTTGTAATAGTGCGCAAAAGTTAGCTAATGTATTCAATATCAACGGTAAAAAAAATTGTTTAGATCACTACATATCTTCTGCCTCCCCAATGGGGGCCAAATAGCAGAAAAAACTGATCACCAGTTTTTACCGTAATTGCAAAAGTCGATGTTTTGCAAAAATGTCATTTTTTCAGTTTTTTCTTCTATCGGCCCCCGTTGGGGAGGTAGAAGTTAAGTACTGATCTAAATAATTTTTTTGAACTTTAATATGGATTGTACAAGCTTACTTTAGCGCACTATTAGAACGTAATTGTAAACATTTTAATTTTAAAAAAATGCTGGAATTTTTATCTTTTCGGAAGGTTTGAATCCCTTGGAGAGGCAAAATATATCGATAAATCGGAAGGAAATTTTTTACACATTAGTTTTATTGCATGAGACAACTTTTCCACCCTATTAGAATGTAAAGGCAAAAAAAAAAAAAAAAAACTTTTTTCGGCCCATCCTAGTGGGTATCCTATAGGAATATCTTTAATCTGTGCCTGACCTGTGCGCTAGGTAAACCTATCCATAGGGCCACATCAATCCTGCGGTTTTGATAAGCCCACTAGGAAGGCCGTATCTGACTTTCGGATCGGTTAATCTTATCCTGTTGGTCGATTGGTTTGGGGTTTTATGGATCAAGGATCATTATTAGCCAAGATGGTCCAAACGCAAGACGCCGACCAACCGGTATAGTGGTTAAGGTGTTAGCCTCTAGATCGGAAGGTCCCTGGTTCAAATCCGGGTCCGTGCATGGATGTTTGTAAGCGTATGGTGTAGAGGCGGCTGGTGCACCTTAAATCTGTCGTGGCCGAAAGTCCTCACGTTGGGTTGGCGTGGAATTTTGGAGAGTGGGGTGCCAGCTCAGGTGTTGCTTCGTCATCTGACCGTGGTTCACAATTACGAGGTGTTGTCCTCGGATCTTTCCCTCAAGGGACTGATCCCGGACCGTCGTCAATAGCCAGTTGTGTTGCTCTAGTACGACGTTAACTAAAATTACCATTACCATTACCAAACGCAAGACAATGTCAATAAAAGACGTCGTTGAAAGAGGGTAAAAGGTAGGTAGTTATTTTAATTAACGTCGCACTGGAGCAACACGTAAAACTATTGGTGACTGTCCGGGATCATTCCCGAAGAGGAAGAGCCTAGGACAATGCCTAGTCATTTTGAAACAGGGTGTTATGATGACGAAGACAACACCTGAGTTGTCACCCCACCCTCCAAACGTCCACACCACACCAACGTGAGGACATTTAAGGCTATGTCGTTTTTTCCATGCACTAACTCCCCCGTACACTACGATATTTGGTTGGATCGAGCAAGGTCGCTAATCCGCTACTCTTCCAACCGGGCTACCGAGGCCCAAATAAGGGCATGGATGACGGGGATTGTCACCATTGGAAGTAAATGCGACTGTCCCTTGTTGGTCCTTTGGGAATGGCCAACAGCTCTTACCCATAACAGGAATTTAAGGGAAATTTTAATATCAAAGCCGAGCTAATATGTTATAAATCTTTCAGATTCAAATTTCATAAGCTATACACTACCCTACAATAATGGACCGGACAGCAAGATGTGATGGTATAAGGGAAAGTATACATGCTTTAATATGGGGATGCTCCCCCATGTGCTGCAATGACACTAGCAACCCTTCTGGTCATGCTTTCAACGAGGTTTTGATAAACAGCCATGTGTATTTGTGTCCATTTCTGCTGCAAGAATGTCTGCAGTTCAGCTGTAGATTCCGGACGCGGTTCAGTTGTCCGTAAGCGTCGCTCTAACGCGTCCAACAAATGTTCTATGGGGTTTAGGTCGGGACTCTGAGCAGGCCAGGGAAGACGTTTTACATCCATATCTTGATACCACTGCTCGACAGAGGCTGTAACATGACATATAGCGTTGTCGTCCTGGAAGTAACATTCGTCCATTCCATAAAATTGCAAGAGTGTAGGAAGAACCTGACTGTCCAAAATGTTCATGTAGGCGACGGCGTTCAATTTACCAAGAACAACGAACAACCATACCACGAAAAACACCCCCAAACAAGTAGTCGGATTTTATGCAAATGCTCTGGCGTTCGGTCCATTATTGTATGGTAGTGTGTATAAGAACGTGTTTTTGAACGAAAGTATGAATAACTGAGAATGTTATTTTGGAAAAAATTAATTGTACACGCTTCATTCAAAAATCAAATAATTTAAATTATTCTATTACAATTATTTCTGATAGAAATTACATCGATGTAATTTCACGATTTTGGTTCCCCACGCCATACAGCTTCTTCTCTTCACAAACGATTCTGTGGCAACACTCCTTGCCCTCACGCGCACCCCACCAATCCCCCCTTGCATCATTAACGAAAACACTAAGCAGATGCCCCGAAATCACGGTTACAGGGAAAGAACACGAGCTATTTAATTTACCCGATTTCCCAAGACGAAACTGAAGCTATTTTCTCCCTTCGACACCAAGGCATCTGCCATCACACTTCTTCCCTGATATTCATTTTTTTTTTCAGAAATCAAGACCGTGATTTGAATTTTGGAACTTATTAATGCTATTAAGGAAAGAGAGGGTGAACGGTAAAGATCACTTCCGCCCAGCACCCCTTGCATGACGGAGAAAAAAGCTCTAATTTCCGCTTGGCCCAAGAAGAGGAGCATTTAACCCGTACTGTAGAATTATTATTACCTTGAGTTCCCCTTTCTTGCGTGTGACCTCTAAAGAGTTAAAGGACAGAATTATATTTTTTGAGTGAAAAATGCAATTGTTTCAAGGAAACGTTCATGTTCTAAATAAGAGAAAAAAGAAATTTTAATAAAATACATTTATAAATAAAATACCGATGCAACTTTGGTTCGATACATGTATTACGTAGGTATTTGATTAACATCGCACTGGAGCAACACAACGGGCTATTGGCAATGATCCGGGATCATACTGAAGGGAAAGACCCGATGACAACACCATGACATCATGAATCATGGTCAGATGACGAGGTCGCATCTGAGCTGGCACCCGACTCCAAATTTCCACACCACTCCAACATGAGGACGTTTGAGGCTACTACAGATTTAGCATGCACCAGTCCCCACAAGACTGAGGTCTGGTGTTGGATAAACAATTTTTTTATTAAAACTGTACTTGAAATTTTTCTTGATGATAATCAGTAACATTTTGATTAATACTTCTCAAAGTGAAGATAAAAATATTTTATAACTTACAAAATAACATAAAATATTTTTTATCTGTAAGACAGATTTCCCGATGATATTCAGCAATGCTCTTTGCTCAATATTTCTCAAAGAAAGATGTGAAAATATATTTTATACTGATATATAAAATTAATCCTGAGGAAATTGTGATTTTTGCAGTTCGTACATGTTTTTTCATTTCTTGTCTACCATTTCTTTTGTAATATTATCAAAAATATATTATCTAAAACTTTAAAAATGTCTTCTCAACATTTATGTAGGTATTAAAAATGTATTTTAAAACTATACAAAGACCGTGTCTGAAAATTACGTGGTGTTGTCATCTGGCCTTTAGCTTCGGAATTGATCCCGGACCGGCACCAATAGCACATTGTGTTGCTTCAGTGCAACGTTAATTAAGTTACCTACCCTCCAAAAATACATGGTAATTTTTTAATTAACGTCGTACTAGAGCAACACAACGGGCTTTTGACGACAGACCGGAATTGATCCCACAAGGGAAGGACCCGAGGACGACACCATGTAATTTTGAACCACGGGCAGATGACGAGGCAACACCCGTGCTGGCACCCCACTCACCAAACTTCCACATCAACTCAAACATGCAGAAAGGAAACAATCTTGCAGGCAGAGAATTGATGACTTTTAGTCTTGGATTCATTTTTACCACTCTTGAAAGATAATAACACTGCCCAAGAGACATTCAAAAAGTAAGAAACGCAGGCTCTTTTTTTAAACTAGTTTCCAGTTCACCCAAATCGTGCGGCCGAACGCTGTTGACTCATCAGTTTTCCGAATAGTGAACTTATGGGTCGTGTGATCGGGAAATTAAGGTTAAATATACATACATCTTATTTGTCTAACTTCACCTTCTAATGATAAATGAAGTTGATTTCCCACCCAGTGCAGCGAATGGCTTGGATTTGCTTTTCATTCATGAATAAGAAATTTCTATCGTGGAAGGATTGATAGTTTCAGTAAAGAACAACTGAATACGAATTACAGCAAAACCTTGATTATCCAAACTCCAATTAACCGAGTGTTATCTAAATTGATTTTTATACTGAGGTTGTTTTTTCAAGGCTTAAGGTTATATGTATACACAAGAAATCGCGAAAATTGACCAGAATATCGATATTTTTTAATTCCAAACATTTTTCGAACTCCTTAGATTTCAAACGATACCACGATCGTGTAGATTATTCGAAATCATTTTCACGCTGCAAGGTAAAATAATAATGGTAATTTTAGTTAATGTCGTACTATAGCAACACAACGGGCTATTAACGACGGTCCGGGATCAGTCCCTTAAGGGAAAGATCCGAGGACGACACCTCGTAATTTTGAACCACGGTCAGATGACGAAGCAACACTTGAGCTGGCACCCCACTCTCCAAACTTCCACACCAACCCAACTTCACGCTACAAGGAGTTTCGTTAGGTACTATTACAATGCTCAGACATGTTTCCAAAACTCAATTTCTGAAGAACTGTTTTTGCAATCTTTGTTCAGTGATATAACTTAACGAATTGATCTATTATAATCATTTTTATATCATTATAATATATGTAACACAGTGAATGTTTTGATCTTCAGTCCATATTATTAGTTACGAAATTTACTTTTAGTTGATTTTTGAATGTTAGAATTCATGAAAACATATTGAGTTTTTGACCTTTGGTGAAAACAATAGCAAAAAAAGAACTTACTTTCAAGCAACTTGTTGGAGGATACAAACATGAAGAGTACTAAAGGAATAATATCCAGTACGAATTGGGTTTCTGCACGAATTAGAATTTTAGATATCACTGTTCAAAAAACATAGTACTTAGCTGTTTATATCTAAATTAGATAATTTATAATTAGCCTAATCAGAATTTTCACACTAAAATGAATGAATAAGCACAAAACAATGTCCTATTGTGGATAAACTGGATTTTTAAAGTTACAATTTAAAAAAATATTCTAGTGTATACATACACCTTTAATAAAGCTTCGAGCACTATGTAAGTATGCACTTAATTAACGTCGCACTGGAGAAACACGGCGGGCTATTGGTGACGATCCGGGATCCATCTCCCAACGGAAAGATCCAAAGACAACACAACGTTATTTTGAACCACGGTCAAATGACGTGATCACACCTGAGCTGGCATTCCACTCTCCATATTTTCACCACACGCCAACGCGAGGACATTTGTGGCCACAACAGATTTAATATACACCACCCCTTTACAAGGCCATCAATGGTTGGTTGGGTTGGTGTGGAAGTTTGGAGAGTGGGGTGCCAGCTCAGGTGTTGCTTCGTCATCTGACCGTGGTTCAAAATTACGAGGTGTTGTCCTCGGATCTTTCCCTTAAGGGACTGATCCCGGACCGTCGTCAATAGCCCGTTGTGTTGCTCTAGTACGACGTTAACTAAAATTACCAATTACCATCAATGGTTGGATACGAGGGTCCACGGTAACATGGTTGGAGGAGTTACGGAGGGTAACGAGTTCGAATCCAATCAAAGACCGTCGTGTATAAAAGGGGTTGGTACACATTAAATCTGTTGTTGTGGCCTCATATGTCCTCACGTTGGCATTGAAGCTTGGAGAGTGGGGTTCCAGCTCAGGTGTGACCTCGTCATCCGACCGTTGTTGAATGGTAATTTTAGTTAACGTCGTACTAGAGCAACACAACGGGCTATTGACGACGGTCCGGGATCGATCCCTTAAGGGAAAGATACGAGGACAACACCTCGTAATTTTGAACCACGGTCAGATGACGAAACGTGGTTGAAATTGACCTGGTGTTGTTCTCGGATATTTACCTTCGGGTTTGATCCCGGACAGTTGCTTGGTGGTTAAGGTGTTAGCTTCTAGATCGGAAGGTTCCTGGTTCCAAGCCGTCGTGGCCGAAAGTCCTCACGTTGGTTTGGTGTGGAAGTTTGGAGAGTGGGGTTCCATCTCGGGTGTTGCCTCGTCATCTGACCGTGGTTCAAAATGACGTGGTGCTGTCCTCGGATCTTTTCTTTAGGGGATTGATCTCGGAACGTCGTCAATAGCCCGTTGTGTTGTAGTACGACGTTAATAAAAATTACCATTACACGGGCCGTCGCTGATAGCCGGTTGTGTTGCTCAAGTTTGATGTTGATTAAAATACCTACTAACAGCAGAAATGAGTTTTTAACAAACGAAATGTTTGAAAGAAGAGTGTTGAGAAAGTATTAAGACACTAGCAGAAATACCCGGCTTTGCTCGGATTGAATGAACAATACCTTGATTGAAAAGTATCAGGAATTATTTTTAATGTGCATTATTCATAATAAATAATGGCCGACCAACCGGTATAGTGGTTAAGGTGTTAGCCTCTAGATCGGAAGGTTCCTGGTTCGAATCCGGGTCCGGGCATGGATATTTGTAAACGTATGGTGTAGAGGCGGCTGGTGCACTTTAAATCTGTCGTGGCCGAAAGTCCTCACGTTGGGTTGGCGTGGAAGTTTGGAGAGTGGGGTGCCAGCTCAGGTGTTGCTTCGTCATCTGACCGTGGTTCAAAATTACGAAGTGTTGTCCTCGGATCTTTCCCTTCAGGGACTGATCCCGGACCGTCGTCGATAGCCCGTTGTGTTGCTCTAGTACGACGTTAACTAAAATTACCATTACCATTACCATAATAAATAATTTTTCAATTTTTTCATAAAATAATGTTAGCATCATTAAGTGTACGGAAAAAAAAATTTAATATCCACTTGAACTTCTCCCATCGCTTCTACAGTTTACTTCGGACGTAAATATACATACATGTGTATTAATCCATATAATCCATTTCATATTCGTTGCACTTCTGCTGAAAGTTTTTTTTCTAATGTAATTACATAGTCACATTTCTAATGTGACAATAACAGAAGTTGATTTTGTGTTTTAGAGTGACTACGAATATTTTCGGGCATTCATTTTCAGTAAAAATAGCGAATTTTTGGGGATAATCTTGCACTTAATTATCCTATGAATGTGTTTTTCTTGTGCCATTCTTACACTTAGTATGCGATATTTTTGAATTTCATCATCAATATGAGGATGGTAAATTAAATTGTTACGGTATTCGTGGCTAATTTAGTTTAAGCAAACGCAATTTTTCTTGAAAATTCCATTCAGCTGCAGGTGGACTAACATAACTTCCGTTAGATATATAAAGCAAAGTTGACGTTTGTCTGCTTCTCTAACCTTAACTAACCTTACTTACACTTATATTATGGTAACCCTGTAGGTATGATAGGCTACACATTTCCCGCGTTTTAATTGCCCAAGGGGGCTAAAAATTTACAGCATTCGTGACTTATTTAGTTTGAAGCACACGCACTTATTCATGAAAATTCCATTTAGCGGCATGTGGAATAACGGATCTTGTGATAGAAATGAATATCATCAGTGTAGACAAATTAAACTCAATCGATAACAACTTTTTAATAAACAGAAGGTTGATTTTACAGCGCTTTTACAAAGCTAAAAGCACTGCATTCAACGAAAGATTCACATGTATCTAAGTTGGGTACGAACAGCTTCAATATGTAGAGTAAGCAACTTCGATTTTCTGTCACTTAAGACAAAAAATTTCAATATTTCAAAATTACTGAATGTGATATTATTCCAATATCTTGTTTAAAATTCCCTTTTTTTCAACAGACATACAGTTTTAAATTCAACTCTTGTGATACTTTTTTAAATTCACAGAAATTGGGTTTCTAAATGGTAAAAAATGGTAATTTTTAGTTTACGTCGTACTAGAGCAACACAATGGGCTATTGACGACGGTCCGGGATCAGTCCCTTAAGGGAAAGATCCGAGGACAACATCTCGTAATTTTGAACCACGGTCAGATGACGAAGCAACACCTGAGCTGGCACCCCACTCTCCAAACTTCCACGCCAACCCAACGTGAGGACTTTCGGCCACGACAGATTTAAGGTGCACCAGCCGCCTCTACACCATACGTTTACAAACATCCATGCCCGGACCCGGATTCGAACCAGGAACCTTCCGATCTAGAGGCTAACACCTTAACCACTATACCGGTTGGTCGGCGCTAAATGGAAAGCACGTACCTATTTAGAATGATAGATGTAGTTACTTGACTATGAAGTACAGCTTTCAATAACACCCAATGAAACACGAAATTTAAAGGATTTTAATCGTCTTTCAATGAAAAGCTATGTCAAAATTTTGAAATACACTCTATAACAAAAAAAAAATCGACGCAGCAAGAAGGAATCATCCGATTGCTTTGAAATTTCGTATGCAAAAATGTTTTGACCAAATATGCAAATGATTAAAATTTGGTGTCCAATGAATGAATAGTGCGATCTCCAGCGCATCGGAACTGCGTATCCAGCAGATGTATACAGGGTGGTCCCGAATTCATGGTACAAACTTTAATGGTAGGTACAGGACATTGTAACAATTATTTATTGTATAGGAATGTATAGTCGCAAGTGACGCGGTGAGGCGTAAACAGGGGAAATAAAAGGAAAGAGAAATGGAGTGATCGGTTGGTATCATTGCCGGTAGAGGGCAGTAGATGTCTAGCCGCTGTTGAACATGATGCATCGCAGTAGGGAAAAGCGCCATTCACAATTGTGCTGCCGTAGACGATGGGTGACTTTACGTATGCAGAAAAAGCAGACATGCATTACATGTACGGCCGTGCAAATGGTAACGGCAGAGCTGCGTTACGAATGTATCGCGCGGAGTATCCTGATCGACGAATGCCGGATCATAGAATTTTTCAACGGTTACATCGTCAACTTTGTGAAACAGGTGCGTTCGACGTCAACAGACATGGCGCTGGTCGAGTAAGAGCTGTACGCACTCCAAGGCTGGAAGAAAGCATCTTGAACATTGTGGCTGATAGACCCGAGTCAAGCACAAGAACTGTTGCGCGTGACGTAGGTGTGAGTCATCAGACTGTATGCAGAGTGTTAAACGAAAATCGCTTACACCCCTTCCATTTTCAGAAAGTACAAGCATTGAATCCGGCAGATTATCCTCGCCGCGTGAACTTCTGCCTGTGGATGATGCAGCAATGTGCGTTGCAGCCGGATTTCGTAGATTATGTGCTATTTACAGATGAAGCGACATTTTCACGCGAGGGTGTCTTTAATGCGCACAATTCCCATGTGTGGGCAACCGATAATCCACATGCAACGCGTCGACATGCGTTTCAACAACGTTTCAGTATTAATGTGTGGGCTGGTATTGTGAACGACTTTTTGATTGGCCCATACTTACTACCCACGCGGCTCACTGGCGGAAGCTATCTTATTTTTCTGAAAGAAGTGTTACCACAACTGCTGCATGATGTTCCGATCGCCATTCGTAACCGCATGTGATTTCAGCACGATGGGGCGCCAGCACACTTCAGCATTGATGTACGGAATTACCTGAATGCCACGTTTGGTACTCGATGGATTGGGCGTGGTGGACCAGTCCCTTGGCCACCCCGATCTCCCGATTTATCGAGCCTCGATTACTTTTTATGGGGACATCTAAAGCATCTTGTTTATGAGACTCCAGTTGACTCAGATGAGGATCTCGTCGCTCGCTTATCTGTAGCTGCTGCAGGTGTGCGTGAAATACCAGGCATCTTTGAACGTGTACGCCAATCGCTCCACCGACGCTGTCAAGCATGTATCGATACTGGTGGACGCAATTTTGAACAATTACTGTAAACATGACACTTGTCAACAACGCTTTCAATAAAATCTTTGTTTTTCCTTTCGGCCGTTATTTCCCCTGTTTTCGCCTCACCGCGTCACTTGCGACTATACATTCCTATACAATAAATCATTGTTACAATGTCCTGTACCTACCATTAAAGTTTGTACCATGAATTCGGGACCACCCTGTATAAGGAGTTGTTCTTGAACTGTTGTTACAAATTTCTGTTGCATTGCGATTTAGGATACCTTTCAACGACTGAAAAAATGCCTCGCCGCAGGATTCGAGCTCATTACGAGCAACTTTCAGAGCTTGAAAGAGGTCGTATCATTGGATTAAAAGAGGCAGGTTGGGCAAATCGAAGAATCGCTCGTCGTGTGAGTCGAAGCGATGCGGCGATTAGAACATGCTAGCAAGAGTGGGTGGACAATGGCAGATTTCAGCGTCATGATGGTAGCGGTCGACGTATGGCCACAACAGATCGCGAGGACAGAGTGATTGTCAGATCAGCTGTCACAGCGCCTGATTCATCGCTATCAACCATCAGTCGTGCGACCCACACACGAGTGTCCACCATGACCATTCACAGACGGCTGAGGGAGCGAAATCTACACTCGTACCGACCGTTATGCCACCTGCCACTCACGCCTTTACACTGTCGAGCCATATTACAGTAGTGCTTGGCTCGATCAGGCTGGAATGATACTGACTGGGGACGTATAGTCTTTAGCGACTAATCCCGCTTCCAACTGTGTCCTGACGATCCTCGAAGACGTGTCTGGAGACGCCCAAGGCAGCGTGCCGATACTGATTTCACTATTGCAAGCCGCACGGGCCCTCAACAAGGAGTTATGGTCTGTGGTGCCATTTCCCTTGATAGCCGGACCCCTTTGGTCGTCATTAGAGGTACACTTACTGCACAGCGGTACGTTGACGACATTCTGAGATCTGTTTTGCTACCGTTCCTTTCCCAGTACAATGGGCTTATTTTTCAGCAAGACAATGCCAGACCACATACGGCACGTGTTGCTATGAACTGTCTTCAAGCTTGTCAAACACTTCCTTGGCCAGCCAGATCACCAGATCTCTCTCCCATCGAGCATGTCTGGGATATGATGAAAGGCGACTGCATCCGGTAGGGAATGTTGATGACGTAGGCTGACAATTGGAGCAAATTTGGCAAGAAATACCGCAGGAGATTATCCGGGAGCTTTATCGGTCTATGGCACGCCGTGTGGCAGCTTGCGTCCAGGCTAGAGGCGGGTCAACACCTTATTGTGCTCGTTATTGTAACTCTGAATAAATCATTCAATTGTTCTGAAATTTTAATCATTTTCTATTCTGTACATAATGTTCCTATCCACCAATTTTTATCTCCATCGGACAACTGCTTCTCGGTGAATTGATTTTTTTTTGTTATAGAGTATATACTTGAACTACAGCGTATAACTACCCGTTTCAATTTTTCGTAACCCATCTTATTTTAATTGTTTAAAAAAATTTACTTGTTATTTTAAAATAAGAAATTATACGGTTTAAAAATATTTTGATGTGTATATTTTATTTGTTTTATGATACAGCATTCTAGACAAGATTACGTATTAAACCAGATATTTAAAGAAAGTTGATCGAAATATACATATGCCACCAAGGAATTATCCATGTCTAATATAATATTTTACAGGAAATAAATAAATCATTAAAATCTATCTCCTGAATAATATTTCTGCAAAAGGTAATATACCGGAACACATAATGCAAACAGAAACAAAATTCCAATCCTTGTTAAAAATGCAGAATTCTGAATTTTTGTTTTAACGTGTTAAATTTTGATTTCCTGAATATATTCTGAAATAGAATAATTCGACAAAAGACGAACAATATTGCTAAAAACAATACTGATTTATTATCAAAAAGGATCCTTAAATATGATCGCAACATCTCGCTGTTAACTCAAATACCCAAACAAAGAATTCTAAATCAAAGTTAAAAAATTAAACATTAATACTCACGTTGCCAGATACCGAAAAGCAAAATTATGCTTTTATGATCAATGAGTTTTTCTTATAGGTAATGGTAATGGTAATTTTAGTTAACGTCGTACTGAAGCAACACAACAGGCTCTTGACGACAGTCCAGGAACAGTCTCTTAAGGGAAAGATTCGTGGACAACACCTCGTAATTTTGAACCACGGTCAGATGACGAAGCAACTTCTGAGCTGGCAGCCCACTCTCCAAACTTCCACGCCAACCCAATGTGCGGACTTTCGGCCACGACAGATTTAAGGTGCACCAGCCGCCTCTACACCATACACTTACAAACATCCATGCCCGTACCCGGATTCGAACCAGGAACCTTCCGATCTAGAGGCTAACACCTTAACCACCCTATCAGTTGGTCGGCGAGTATTTCTTATAGGCTTTCGTGTTCCATCACAAAATGTAAGTTATGTAAAATTAAATGCTTCAAATATTCTTTCTTCATCAATCAAATATTTATAAATATTATTTTCATCACGAGAAGAAGTAAAAAGTCTGTTTTAACATGAATATTTTAGTTTAATTTGTCACAAAACAATTGTTTTTCGATCAACACTGGTAAAACAATCTGAGCTGCCTACAGCAATCGTTTTATACTCAATTTTATTTCTATGGCGATATCGAATTGCTTTTGGTTGTTGTTTCTTATGCCTACACTGGCAGACCGGAGGAGTGCCAGGCCCGTCAAAGACGGCAAGAGGCGAGGGGGTTGCGCCTTCCATGTTATTGAGCCCCATTGGGAGGAAGTCCGACTTAGCTCGACATACATGACACATCCGTTTTACAGGAAGGTCCCTTTCATACATCCATTCACTCACACATATCGTAATTTAGATGCCAATCAGAGGCCGATAACCCCCTGATCAGGTACCCCCAGAGGTATTGATTTGGTATGGGAACATGGGGGACTTTGTGACCACGACCTATTTAACGTGCCCCAGTCACCATTAGTGAACACGACGGTCTTTAGCCAGGTCGAAACGCCGATCTCGCAATCGTCAGAATTGCAGGCTCCGCCGAGGACAGAACCCACAACCCTTCTGATGCGAGCCCGATGCTCTACTGACTGAGCTACCGCGGCTCATTGCTTTTGGTTTAGGCCTTAGGTCAATTTTAGGTATCTTCCGAGTCGAATTTTTCAAAATCATTTTTTAGTGCACCCTACGGTATAAGAATCACCCAGCAAAATTTTAGCTTCATGGGACATGTAGTTCTTGAGATACATTGATGAGTGAGTAAGTCAATGAAGGAATAGTATTTGAATTTTATATATATAGATTCAGTTGAGAATAAGGCCCGGTGCACACATCCGGTTTTTTAACGTTCGCAACGTAAGCGCGGTCTGAGATACATTAGATCCTATGGAGCAATGCACACGTGCACACAATGGCAGACCGCACGGTCGCCGCACCTGAGTCTCCGTTCTGAAGTACCTTGTATTCATAAAGAAATGGAACATAAATAATAATTAATAAATCTTTGTATCCAGTAACGTCTATTTAGTTTCAAAATATACTTTTTTTACACCATGTAAGCGAAATAAACACGTTTTATTCGATAGAATATTTATCGCAAATGGCGGGAAATAAGTTCGTGCTTCTTTTATACGTGCATAGTTGGGCTTCGTTGCCGCAGTGGTGTCGCACGTTGATAAACTGGATGTGTGCACCGGGCCTTAATCTTCAAGACAGATCAGGTTCATTTTAATCGAAAAGTTAGACCGGTATAACGTTGGATTCCCATTGCATATTTATTGCAGTCTCTGAATTGCCTCGTCAAATAGGCTGAAGTGAATTCAATTTATTTGACGCTTATGAGCCAGATGTTTTCGTTTACTTCCATAAAAGCAAAAACCTATATGCCCGTTGCAGTTTGCATGCTTCGGGCAAGCTATAAATGCCAATCAGGACACCCCAGGATATGGAGCCCCTCTATGTCTATGACTAAATTAAGAATGTTAGAGATCGGCGTGGTTGTAATACAAAGTACGGCCAACGGTTGGAAAGTTTAAACACAGGCAGAGTGTCACCATTTTCTACAAGACCTCTGAATAGAAAATGGGATGGCATTGTCTGATTGGGGAAGTCAACTACTGGTAGAAAGGACTTTCGTGAATTCATAATTGTTTCACAAACGTTATGTAATAACTTTTAAGGTATTCGGATGATGAAAAAGTACTACCTGTTTTTTTTTTGTTGACAATAATTAAAGAAAAATTGTTTTGTTTATTACAAATTATACTTTAAATCAATATAGTATGTCCCGCGCTCGTACAAATTCCGAGGTTTCTGGCAAAAAACGGATCTACATATATGACGAAACTATCCGCATCACTTGCGGCGCGTGGAATCGTCTCAACAGAATTCTTCCCCTACACAACATACACCACCCTACAATAATGGACTGGACGCCAGCGGATTTGCATAAATCCGACTACTTGTTTGGGGGTGATTTTCTGGTATGGCCTTGGAACTTTGCACGTTGTTCTTGGTCAATTCAACGCCGACGCCTACATGAACATTTTGGACCATCAGATTCTTCCTACGCTCTGCCAATTTTATGGAATGGACGAATGTTACTTCCAGGACGACAACGCTCCATGTCGTGTTGCAACCTCTGTCGAGCAGTGCTATCGAGGTACGGATGTAAAATGTTTTCACTGGCCTGTTCAGAGTCCCGACCTAAACCCCATAGAACATCTGGGGTACGAGTTAGAGCGACGCTGACGGACCAGGGAACCATATTCGAAATCTACAGCTGAGGTGGCGATATTCTTGCAGCAGGAATGGACACCAAATACCCATAGCTGTGTATCAAAACCTTGTTGAAAGTACATGCCCTGAAGACGCCATCCCACCATTGGTATGCTGCCAATCGTCCTGGACTATCAATCTCATGCTGTGGCCCTCGGCCTTTCCAATCGGCCATGGCCAGATTTCAAAGTGGCCATCTTAAATGTATAAAATTTCAGAACGGGGAGAGAATTTTCCCTCCGTGTTCCTGTTCCCTACCTGCCAGTTCTGATCACCTTCTTCTCTGTCTTGGCGCTTCGTATAAGAAGCTGTTGGTTGATCAAGACTTTTTGCAAGTATATGGGGATCTTGCACGACGGGGCCTTCTGGACCTGGTGTAGGCTTTCCTACACCAGGGGGATGTGCAACAACAATATGTCCAGAAGGGTTGCTACTTTAATTGCAGCACGTGGGTCAATTTCCGTATGAAAGCATGAATTCTTACCCTTGTACCATCGCATCTTGCTGTCCGGTCCATTATTGTAGGGCAGTAATTAATATATATATATATATATATATATATATATATATATATACTTTCCTTCTATGTGTCCATAATTTGTCGCCGACCAACCGGTATAGTGGTTAAGGTATTAGCCTCTAGATCGGAAGGTTCCTGGTTCGAATCCGGGTCAGGGCATGGATGTTTGTAAGCGTATGGTGTAGAGGCGGCTGGTGCACCTTAAATCTGTCGTGGCCGAAAGTCCTCACGTTGGGTTGGCGTGGAAGTTTGGAGAGTGAGGTGCCAGCTCAGGTGTTGCTTCGTCATCTGACCGTGGTTCAAAATTACGAGGTGTTGTCCTCGGATCTTTCCCTTAAGGGACTGATCCCGGACAGTCGTCAATAGCCCGTTGTGTTGCTCTAGTACGACGTTAACTGAAATTACCAATTACCTACCATAATTTGTCTTCCTTATTTTTGGCACACTTGTTTCTTGCAATGTCTTGTGCTTGGTGCAGAATGGCCAAATATGACCACGGCACCATTAACCCTCCAAGCGGTTTTGACGAGATATCTCGTTTATCAAGATCTGATCAATTTCGACAAGTTATTTCATCACCTAGAAATGGTTGATTTTTTTACTATGACGAGATCAAGATCAGGTCTAATCATGAGAGATTTCTCGTTCATCACGATCTGTGAACCACGATAACCCGGTTTGAAGTGTGGCAGATTAGAAACCGGAGGTTTGCGAGTTCGAATCCAACCCAAGACCGTCATGTACAAAGGGCGACTGGTGCACGTTAAATCTATCGTCGCCTCAAATCTGTTGGAGTGGCGTTAAAGTTAAGAGAATGGGGTACCTGCTCAGGCATGAGCTCGACTCCTCTGACCGTGGTTCCGTCACCTGACTGGTTCAAAATTACGTGTTGTCCTTTGATCTTTTCACTGATGGATTGATACTGTACCGTCGTCAATAGCCCATTGTGTTGCTCCCGTACGACTTTAATTAAAATAACTACCTACCGGAAGGTAAAGATCCAAGAAGAACGTCTCGTAATTTTGAACCGCGTTCAGATGCCGAGAACAAGACCTGAGGGAATGGGACCCGGAGTGTGGCGAGTTCGAATCGAACCAAATGCCTTCGTGTACAAAGGGGGCTGGCGAACGTCAAGTCCATAGTGGCCTCGAGTGTCCTCATGCTGGCGTGGCGTGGAAGTTCGGAGAGTGGGAAGCCAGCTCAGGTGTGACCTCGTCATCTAACCATGGTTCGATATTACGTGGGATCGTTCTCGGGTCTTTCCTTTGGGATTGATGCCGGACCGTCACCAATAGCCTGATGGGTTGAGTGACTTTAATTAATATTTTGACTACGGCTATAGATATAACCCCAGATGCAGAATTATATTCAGTTTTCTGCAGCACAACTCCAAGCAATTGCAATTGTTCCGCAGGCATTTGGTCCCTATTTTGAAAACTGCAGTAAAATAAAAACGTAAAAAACAATTATCGGCTAAATATGTATCACATATTTATAATAGAACACGTATATCGAAATTAATTAACTTGCTTTATTTAAAACTAAGAAATATTTTCAGAGTTTAGAAATTCTATTGATTTTTTTGAAATTGAATATTTGTCATTCACATAGAAGATGTGTTACTTATAATGTGTTTGTGGTAATTTGGGGCGGTGTAGGGAAGTTGTTCCGTTGCTAGAGAAGATAAAAGGTGTGTCAAGGAGCGCACTTCACACTGCAAAACATCGTAACTGATGATTAAATGTAAAATCGGCCAAAATTTTGATAAAATTAAGGACAAATTATTCTGCAAAGACTTTGTTCTGAGACGTCCGTCATAGTTTTAACCACTTTCTGCTCCCGGGGGGAATAACTGAGGCGATTCTTTCTTGGCGCGATTCTTATAACTTTCAAGGTACGACTGCTGTACTGGCCATGGTCAAAATTCTTTCTTGGTGCGATTACGGTTCAACTGTGCTGTGTACATGCCGTGGTCTAAAGGTTAAAATATCTACCTCCCATCTCGGAATAGTCCGTTTTGCTAACTACGAAATACCTCGTCGATGCAATACCGCGTCGATTAAAATACCCTACATGAAGCAACCCCCTGTCACCTCATGAGTTTATTATTCCGAATGGTTGATTATAGTTAATTTTTTCATTCTCTTTTCGTCGAAAGCAAGAAAACGAATTTTCGACCAGCTGTTGCGTGCAAAAAAAAAGAACAGAGGAAGTGATCATCACGATCATCATCATCACTTCGCTCTCATCAGATCATCTTCAGACATTCCCTCTCATATCGCACTCGTGAGAGAACAAAGCATCTGGTTCCACGAGGGCTCCTTCGCACGTTCCCCCCAAGTTTTTCTCTTTAAAAAACGCAGCGGGGGTCTCCATCCGCGGGGCATATCTTACGGGGATCAGATCGGTTTACAATGTTTACTCACACAAATCAGCTGCGCTTGTTCGCCCGATTGCATCGGTTTTAGAGGTTTGAGGACCCGGCCAAAGCAAAAGGCGCGTGTCAGAGGATGCGCTTTTGTTTTAGAGGGGGAGTGGAGTTTAAAATTTTATTTAGAAACACGCGCGGGGGAAATTCTTATCGGAAGTGCGGCTCCATGTTCGTGATGCATGTGGTGCCAACATTTCATGATGTAACGAAGAGTGATTGGATTTAAAGTTTTTTAAATGCAAGTATGAGGGGGGGGAGACAGAATCGTGGCATTGCTGAATTGGGTTTGATTATTCGTAATTGGTAATATTTACTTATCGTCGTACTAGAGTGGTAATTTGGTAATTTTTAATTAAAGTCCTACCAGAGCAACACAACGGGCTATTGACGACGGTCCGGGATCAATCCTCTAAGGGAAAGATCCGAGGACGACACCACGAAATTTTGAACAACGGTCAGATGACGATCGTACTGGAGTGAATTGGGTTTGGAGAAAGGAGTTAATGCACACATTGATTGGAGACATTGAACTTCTAATGAATGAATCGTTGGTTGGTTGTTTTGGGTGTTTAAAGGCGCAAAGCTCCTATTCGACCATGCTTTCTCCAGCACAAGACATACGATATCAAGTAATTGACATACACATGAGACATAGACACACCATGAGGAATGCACCTGCCAAGAATCGAACCTGTGCCGTCTACAACTCGAAGGTTGCTAGTGCACTGCGAATACCCTCTTAGCCACGACGGCCCCTCCAATGAATGGACAGTGCCATGTGGAGTTTGGTATATTTAATTATCGTCGCAATGATGCAACACAACGGGGTATTGGCAAAGATCCGGACAAAGGGCAAAATTGGGAAAATGATTGAAGTAATGTGACGTGAAACAGGAAAATCTTAAGGAAGGTAATTGATTAACGTCCGACGAGCAACATAACAGGCAATTGAAATCCCTTAAAATGACATAATACTTATACATAAAAGAGAATTTAGACTTATTTAGAATCTGTAGAGATATCAAAAGAAGAATTTTTACATCTTCTTAAGACCCCAAGCAAAACTAAATACAGTAGAATTCCAATTATCCGAACTCCGACTATCCGAATCGCTGATTATCCGAATCGCTTTCAGAATTTCAGAAAAATAATTAAGACGGAAACGTATTGCGATTCGCAAAATAGTGATTCTGGGTTTCAAATTCTAAATGATGATGAACTTATTGAAAGTTTGAGAGAAGAAAGTGTCGTTGAAGAAGATGACCTTACTGTCGAAGTTGAAGCAGACACGGGACCATCAGCTAGTGAAGTATTAGACGGCTTTGAAACTGCGTTGAAGTGGATGGAGCGACAGCCCGAGTGTGACCACATGCAAATTCTCATTGTCAAGCGGATGCGCGACTTGGTTGCCCGAAAACGGATAAAGACAGTCAAACAGCTTACTTTGACCGAGATGTTTAGCAACAATGACTTTCATTTATAGTATGGTACGTACATACTGTACTAATGTACAGCACTTGTAAGTGCGCTTAACATGTAAAAGTGTTGCCTTTCATTTAATTAATTAAGCGCTCTTTTTCTTTAAAAATAGTTTTTTTTCTCCCATTTTCAACATACATACAGTAATTAATTGAAATACATACTAGACCATTTTGTCGGAAACAATCCAATTATCCGAATTTTTGATTATCCGAATGGGGTCCGGTCCCAATTGATTCGGATAATTGGAGTTCTACTGTAGTTTTCTATTTCTACTAGAGTAGCATCAGGGTATTATGCATTAGGGTAAGTAGATAGTTAAATTAACGTCACACACTGATGCAACATAACGGGCTATTGGCGATGGTTTGGTATCAATCCAAATATTTGGTATACATCTAAGGAAAAGATTCAAGGACAGATCCTCATCATTTTGAACCACTTTCAGATCACATTGTCAACCCCTAGCTGGTACCCAACAAACTTCCACACGACGTCAACGTGAGGACATCTGAGGCCACGATAGTTGGTAATTGGTAATTTTTAATTAACGTCGTTCAAGAGCAACACAGCGAGCTATTGACGATGGTAATGGTAATTTTAGTTAACGTCGTACTAGAGCAACACAACGGGCTATTGACGATGGTCCTGGATCCATCCCCTACGGGAAATAATCGAGGACAACACCACGTCATTTTGAACCAACGGTCAGATGACGAGGTGAGCTGGCACCCCACACCAACCCAACGTGAGGACTTTCAGCCACGACAGATTTAAGGAGAATCAGCCGTCTCTACACCATACGCTTACAAACATCCATGCACTGACCCGGATTCAAACCAGGAACCATCCGATCTAGAGGCTAACACCTTAACCACCAGACCAGTGGTCTAAGCGATTATCCAGTTCGATTAAAAGTA
This sequence comes from Metellina segmentata, assembly GCA_947359465.1. Lineage (NCBI taxonomy): Eukaryota > Metazoa > Arthropoda > Arachnida > Araneae > Tetragnathidae > Metellina > Metellina segmentata. The sequence continues at coordinate 124,917,315 of OX375877.1, read as the reverse complement.
CTACCCTGCGACTTCGAGTCAGTCGGCTCAGGGTGATTCGTAAACGCGACCTCCCCTTCCGAGATGTCACGACAGCAACCACCTGCTCCGTCTATTCCATTAGAAGGTCGATGAGACAATCTGAATAGGTGAGTAGGTATTCGACGTCGCACTGGAGCAACACAACGGGGCTACTGGCAACCAAAACATGAATAAACACAAGGGATACAAATAGAATTTCATTCCAGTCCAGACGCCTCGCTGTCCCTCGTCTTCTGTTCCAAAACATCCCAAAATACACCGCTCTCCACACCCCAAAAACACGCACCACCAGTTAACTCCTTCGAACATTCCAGAACGCTTTATCCAACACCCACTGTCCCTCCCATCACGCCCATTTCGTTCCATTCGAACATAGCAATGTCTTTGTAGTGTAAAAATAAAACTCTCGCAGACGGAAGGTGTCCGAATGCCATGACGGGGCGACTTCGAACGTCTTCTTGGCTGCGACGTTCCCAAGTCTGAAAGAGAACCCTTCCTACGACGTAAAACGATACGTCTTCCTCCGAGTTGGCTGCTCTGGGTGGGACATCAAACTTCCACAAAGGACGATCCGTTGCACAATCCTCATCTTTCAGAAGCAGACGGTTCGCACACTAAAAAAAATCGCTTACAATCGTTTTGGTGGTGACTCGTAGCTGTTGATCGGAACTCGATCAATTGAAAGTCTCACGTGCATTGATGCTCAGTGAATCAATGAGTGCGTTATACGCTAGAAATCTTAGCGCATTTGTGACGTAATTATCAGTCGACGTTAACATCTTCTCTTTCGAAGAGAGTTGGTGGCTTTTAGTGGGATGCAAAATCTTTCTTGGTGGCTTTGGTGAGGTTAAGACTTCGCTATCTTTTTGTGGTTTGCAGTCCCATAACTTCGACGCTAAACAAATTTTGCCAAGTCTTATGGTCGATACATTACTTTTAAAGGTTCATTTAGCCTGTAAAATAATATATGCGGCCGGGGAAGTTATGATGTGTGTTATTATGAAACCATACAGTTGAACAGTATCGATTTAACTCAAGGGCGCACTGGGCCGCCCTTCTGTTGACCACGATTGCTCCCCGTCAGTTTCCGTAGTGTCCATGAAAATACGATACTGTTCATTTGCAAGTTAATTAGATTCAGTTCATCCATAAAATAACTGCGTCATTCATCCAAACAGTAGGGGTCCACGATTCCCCCTGGGCAACTGTCCAGAGTGTCCATGAGTTAATTACATTGCAAATGAACAGTATGGTATTATTAGTTTAAATTCATCCATAAAATAATTGTTTCATTCATCCAAATAGTAACAACATGACCAAGGGTTCGCACTTTCCCTTGGGCTGTCCAGAGTGTCCATGAGTTAATTACCTTGCAAATGAACAGTATGGTATTGTTAGTTTAAATTCATCCATAAAATAATTGTTTCATTCATCCAAATAGTAACAACATGACCAAGGGTTCGCAATTTCCCTTGGGCTGTCCAGAGTGTCCATGAGTTGAGACGATAGTTAAAAATTCTTGCCATATCAACCGTCCTACACCGAACTTCTAAAGAGCATTTGAATAGCAGAAGTCAAATCTTCGCTGACCAACAAGGGTTATTTGTTTACACTTCAATTTCCCGAATGATTTTAACAAAAGACATTCGCCACCTTCACGTTACGCCTTCGCAGGACCAAGTTGTTGCAATTTAAATGAGAAGACAATCGCCTATATTTCTTAAAAGTGCGGAGATTACTTTCATCACATCGAGAGAGTGAAAATGCGTGAGAAATATTTAATAAAACTGGGCAATTGGGTCACTTTTGTGAGTGGAAAAAGTTACTCTTCGGAGATAGCATCGTCTTCTCGCTAAGCGATCCTCTAATACATCGCGGTTTTTTTTCTCATCCAGAACAATGACGGGACTCTGCAAAAATGCAACCTTCCCCCAAATGTAGGCCGGGGGACGGAAATTGGAGCCGAACGTCGTTTTTTGCGTGAATGAGTCGAGAAAAAGTGCACGGAAATTGAAATTTTTCTTGTGTTTTATCTCGCAGTTGAAAGTGTTTCGTTGCGAAATATGTTATCCAAGGCAAATGATGATGCGACCTCGTGCTGTGGAATCACTGACGCGATCCGTAATTATCCGAAACAATAACGCACGAAGGTGTTGCGGATGGTGTTTAGATGCAAATCCTTCGGCGGGATTCATCGTGTTGATATTGCTTATCATCTGTTGCATTCATTCAACGCTGAAGACTGGGTTATCAATCACGCAGTTGATCTCAGTTGTCAAAACTCCACGAATGTTGGGTTGGTGTGGAATTGTGGAGAGTGTGTGGTGCAAGCTCAGGTGTTGCATCGTCTTATGACCTTGGTGCAAAATGACGCGGTGTAGTCCTCGATTGTTTCCTTTAGGTGATTGATCCCGGACCGTCGTTAATAGCCCGTTGTGGTGCTCTAGTACGTCGTTAATTAAAATTACGTTACCACAACGGATCTGAGTAATAAAGGGTAGACGGGTGGATTGTTGAATTTACGTCTCACTGGAGCAACACAACGGGTTATTGACGACGCGTCGCGACGGTCTGGGATCCATCCCGAAGAGAAAAATCCGAGGACAACACCACGTCATTTTGGACCACTGTCAGTTGACGAGAACACCCGAGATCAAGCGTGCGTGAGGATATTCGAGGCCACGAAGGATTTGACTTGCGCCAGTCCCCCTTCTCCTAAGGTTGGTTGGTTTGGGTTTTGTGGCGCAAGGTCAAATAGCGGACAAGCTGCGTCTGACACAAGACCTTCTCCCAAGGTGTGGAGGAGCCCACCTATTTGCGTATGCCTGAGATTTGTGCAGCTTAAAGGTTCCTTACAGCAACAACTTGGCCATATAACTAATTTCTTATTATGATAAAATCAATATTTTTAAGCATTCTATCACAAAACATTTTTTTTATTAATTTTCTATTTTTTTCAATTCCAGCCAAACGCCGTCGTGTACATGACAGCTGATGCACGTTGAATCTGTCGTGGCCTCAGATGTCCTCACGTTGGGGTGGAAGTTTGGAGAGTGAGGTGACAGAGCTCAGGTGTGGCTTCGTCATCTGACTAGTTCAATATTACGTGGTGTTCTCGGCTCTTTCTCTTCGAGGGATTATTCCGGACCGTCACCAATAACTCGTTGTGTTACTCCAGTGTGACGTTAATTAAAACTACCATAAAGTACCAATACCTTCCTTGTAGATTGCGAAGGTTCGATTTCTGTCAAATGCATTCCACCCTATGTGTATATCTCTCTTCTGTATCCTTCATCTACAGGGTCTATTACTTGTAAAACCATCTGTGTGGGTCTCTATTACTTGTAATACCTTCATATGTGTGGGTCTATTACTTGTAAAACCATCTGTGTGGGTCTCTATTACTTGTAATACCTTCATATGTGTGGGTCTATTACTTGTAAAACCTTCATCTGTGTGGGCTATTACTGTCTATTACTTGATAGTGTATGTCTTGTGTATGGCGTGGCATGGCCTTTACCCTAGAGCCGTAACAAACCCGTAACTAACCGTTACTCTTCCAACTGTGCTACTCTGAGTAACCACTCAGAGGGGTAAACATAGTAAATTTTACATACTCTCTTTCTAAAGCCTAATACCGACCCCCATGTCCTCTTAATAGTGCTCATATGACCGAATCGAAGAACAGTGACAGCCTTAGAACATTCTCTATGTGGTGCGAGATCTCCTAGTTGCGCCACCACACCACACCATACATTTCAGAGCACCTTCTATGCAGTCGGTTAACCGATCCATTAAGTGACGTATAGGCTACATTTTGTTGTAAGTAGGAATAATGATAAGTGCTTGGGTTAAAAATAACAACCTTTATTCTATAAGTACATTTTTATTAGACGCAACAGTGTGTGTCGATTGTCTCACGATTAGTCCGTTCGATCGAAAGCTTGACTCATCAGCCGGCATTGTTACTCTACCACCAACTCAAACTTTAGCGAGCTTATTTGCACTTATGTATTTAAATGATTTCCACATTCCACTTATATTAAGTCCATCGTACGCTTTTCCTGCCAGAAATATTTGGACACGCAACATACGGTGTTAAAAAAGTAACATTAATCTCATTTTCACCTAAGAAGTTTAGTAATGTTTACTATTGATGTGTTTTGCAAAAATTACACCAACCATACGCACAAACAGCTATAGTTTTCTCTGAGCAGTATTTGATTTCAGCGCCCTCCAAAAGCAGCGCTCGGTACAGTCGCACTGCACACAATGCCCTTAAGGTGCAATTCCTACAGCGTGTCTGACGCATGTCTCTGACCCGGAGCACTGCTACAATGGGATGTTACAGGTTCATTGGGGTCAATTACATAATTCCTCAACCGATTTTTTCACATGATAAATCATATTGGTAATTGGTAATTTTAGTTAACGTCGTACTAGAGCAACACAACGGGCTATTGACGACGGTCCGGGGGTCCCTTAAGGGAAAGATCCGAGGACAACACCTCGTAATTTTGAACCACGGTCAGATGACGAAGCAGCACCTGAGCTGGCACCCCACTCTCCAAACTTCCACGCCAACCCAACGTGAGGACTTTCGGCCACGACAGATTTAAGGTGCACCAGCCGCTTCTACACCATACGTTTACAAACATCCATGCCCGGGCCCGGATTCGAACCAGGAACCTTCCGATCTAGAGGCTAACACCTTAACCACTATACCGGTTGGTCGGCGATAAATCATATTAAAGAAAACAAATACTTATTTAAAATGAGCTGTGAAACATGAAAATCCGTCAATTCATGAATGTGCTGCAATGTTTAAGTCGGAACGATTCAGCTACGGAAGCACCAACTATGCGCCAGCCGTACTGCAATAGACGCACTGCGTCTGCCGCATGCGTCAGACGCGCTATAAGAACTGCACCTTAAGGCCGCCGCCGCTAGGAAAATAACTATTTATGCAAACGTAGGGGTTGAACAAGTTCGTCCTTTTTCTACGTAGTCTCCTTCCTTTACGATGCATTGGGTCCAGCGGTCCACAAGCTCACGTATTCCCTCCAAGAAGAAGGAACGGCGAAAGAAGCTAGTCTAAAAAGAGGACAAAGGCAGCGAAAAAACGCAAAAGAAAGGACCGTCGTCCTCGGCCTGCGTTATTAATACCGAGCCTACCGAGAACCGATTACCCGTCCTCTCCTCATGCTCTCCGAGCCGACCTCATCTGTCAATTGCATTTTAATTATCCCGCTCTCTCAAATGGCGCATAACGGGATCGCAGAGCGGCCCCGGGGGAATTGTGGGAGGATGGGAGAAGAAGACCCCGGAAACGCCAGAGTCGTCGGCAAACACGAGCCGCATTCCTCGGTTACCTCTGAGGAAAAGAAAAGAAGACGAGCTCACGACACAACAGCATGGTGCCCAAAGTGGTAGATCACCGACCTCTGCTGTTGTTGGAACCTCTCACCCTTGCGCCCAGCTCGGCTCTGGGTCAATGTCTAGCGAGTAGGGGGCGGGGGTGGCCGCGTGCAGTTCCAATGGCCAGTGATATTTGTTCTTTGTTTTCTTCGGTTTCTCCAAGTTTCCATGTCTTTGCGAAAAAAAGATTGCTTACTTCTGAGCAGGAATCCAATCCTCCGGTTGGAAGAGAACCGGTATAGTGTTTAAGGTGTTAGCCTCTAGATCGGAAGGTTCCTGGTTCGAATCCGGGTGCGGGCATGGATGTTTGTAAACGTATGGTGTAGAGGCGGCTGGTGCACCTTAAATCTGTCGTGGCCGAAAGTCCTCACGTTGGGTTGGCGTGGAAGTTTGGAGAGTGGGGTGCCAGCTCAGGTGTTGCTTCGTCATCTGACCGTGGTTCAAAATTACGAGGTGTTGTCCTCGAATCTTTCCCTTAAGGGACTGATTCCGGACCGTCGTCAATAGCCCGTTGTGTTGCTCTAGTACGACGTTAACTAAAAATTACCATTACCATTACCTAGATAGGAAGGTTCCTGGTTCGAATCCGGGTCCGGGCATGGATGTTTGTAAGCGTATGGTGTAGAGGCGGCTGGTGCACCTTAAATCTGTCGTGGCCGAAAGTCCTCACGCTGGGTTGGCGTGGAAGTTTGGAGAGTGGGCTGCCAGCTCAGATGTTGCCTCGTCATCTGACCGTGGTTCAAAATGACATGGTGTTGTCTTCGGATATTTCCTTTAGTGGATTGATCATGGACCGTCGTCAATAGCCCGTTGTGTTGCTCTAGTACGAAGTTAACTAAAATTACCATTACCATTACCTTTACCGGTTGGAAGAGTAAAGGACCAGCAAATGAGGGTTGCGAGTTCGAATACAACCAGACCGTCGTGTACAAAGGAGACTGGTGTATGTTAAATTTGTCGTGGTATCGAATGTCCTTACATTGGTGTGGATTGGTTGGTTGGTTCGTTTGCGGTATTATGGCGCAAGGGCAAAATTTGGCCATGCTGCCCCAGACGCAAGACATACAATTCCAGGTAATAGACGCACACGCAATGAACATTTTACAGATACAGAAGTAAGGTGAGGTAATTTTAATTAACGCTGTACTAGAGCAACACAACGGGCTATTGACGACGGTCCGGGATCAGTCCCTTAAGGGAAAGATCCGAGGACAACACCTCGTAATTTTGAACCACGGTCAGATGACGAAGCAACACCTGAGCTGGCACACCACTCTCCAAACCCGACCAACCGGTATAGTGGTTAAGGTGTTAGCCTCTAGATCGGAAGGTTCATGGTTCAAATCCGGGTCAGGGCATGGATGTTTGTAAGCGTATGGTGTAGAGGTGGCTGGTGCACCTTAAATCTGTCGTGACCGAAAGTCTACACGTTGGGTTGGCGTGGAAGTTTGGAGAGTTTGGTGCCAGCTCAGATGTTGCTTCGTCGTTTGACCATGGTTCAAAATTACGAGGTGTTGTCCTCGGATCTTTCCCTTAAGGGACTGATCCCGAACCGTCGTCAATAGCCCGTTTTTTTGTTCTAGTACGGCGTTAACTAACATTACCATTACCGAAGACAACACCATGTCATTTTGAACCACGGTCAGATGACGAGGCAACACACTAGAAGGCACCCCGCTCTCCTTACGTCCACACCAAACCAACGTGAGAACTTTCGACCACAACAGATTTAAGGTACACCAGCCGCCTTTACGCCACACGCGTACAATTATCCATACATTAACTCGTATTCGAACCATGAACCTTCCGATCTAGAGGCTAACAGCTTAGCCACCAGACCGGTTGGTCGGCTATACAGAGGTTGAAAATACTCCCAGCGAGGAATACTCATCAGACAGGAATTACACTAGCGCAGCCAACAACTCGAAGATTGCTAGCGCAGTGGACATACCTATTGAGTCACGGTAGCCCCTTGCGCGATGTGGAAGTTTTAAGAGAGCGGTGCCAGCTCAGGTGTGACCTCGTCATCTGACCGTGGTTCCAAATAAAATGATGTTGTTCTAGGATATTTCCCCTGGGGATTGACCCCGGATCGTCGCCAATTGCCCGTTGTGTTGCTCCAGTGCGACTTTAATTAAATATCTACCGGGTCTTTTCAAAATAGCATAGCTTAATTCTGAGGACGAATCCAATCCTCAAGGGTCCAGTCTGGTGGTTAAGGTGTTAGCCTCTAGATCGAAAGGTTCATGGTTCAAATCCGGGTCAGGGCATGGATGTTTGTAAACGTATGGTGTAGAGGCGGCTGGTGCACCTTAAATCTGTCGTGGCCCAAAGTCCTCACGTTGGGTTGGTGTGGAAGTTTGGAGAGTGTTGTTTCGTCATCGGACCGTGGTTCAAAATTACGAGGTGTTGTCCTCGGACCTGTCCCTTAAGGGATTGATCCCGGACCGTCGTCTATAGCCCGTTGTGTTGCTCTATTACGACGTTAATTAAAAGTTACCAAATTACTGTACACGACGGTCTTTGGTTAGATTCGAACTTGCAACCTTTGTACGGTCCGAGGCGAGATAAGGTCCGGTGCCAGAAGGAGACATCTCCAAGGCTTGTGACGTCAAACCACCTCCATCCGAAGAGGGGAAAGAAGGAGGAAAAGGTGGGGTGCGAGAGGAGAGCAGTTTTTGGCGAGGGACGAAACAACAGCTCGTGTGAAATGGTGTTCTTTGGGGTTTTTTTCAGCCTATGTTCAAGAAATCTAGAGCCGAGATATATCTTGCTCTAAATGTGTACAATTTCGTCTTGTTCGTGTTTTGTTAATTAAACGTTTTGTTTTTCTAAACAACGTTTGTTTGTCTGTCTTCACAAGACAAACACTTTCCATTGACAACATCGGCTTCAATGGCGACAAAAAATTGGGAAGTGGTAAAAAGTTAACTACCTTCCTGTTGATAATCCGTTACCCTACCAATTGGGCTAAAACTGACCCCTCAGCACATGGAACCCGAAAAGTAAGTGTCCGAAATCGACACGCTGCAATGCGCACTTCCTGGTTGCGTAAAAAGACGGCCTTTCTGACTCTCGAGTAATTTCATGGATCCCGGGGTGTTATTTTTAAGTCAAGAAGCGATCGCCTCCTCTGCAAGCCAAATCAGTAAGATAAACACCTCCGTGTCGCCTGATTGGAGAGGTTAGGGGCGCCCCTTGGAATGACCCGCAAAAAGAACGGACGTCGTCCGAGACCCGTTCCGGCCCGCGGGGCACGAGCAAACAGGATCGGAAGAACAAACAGCCGAATGGTCAAGCGAGTCAGAAACGGTGGGAATCAATATGCGGGAATCAGTTGCTGTATTTCCATGACTTGAAAAATGGGGATGATGATGCAATGCTCGCAGAGGTCGTCGTATATGTAATCACTTCCGCGGAAGAGATGGGGGGAAATGTTTCTCAGCGCGATATAACTTCATTTGTTATTCGTGGTGTTCAAAATTTCCACTCTTTCATTTTTTTTGTCAATTTTATGTGGATGGAATTTAACCTTCGAAGGGCGCCTTGCAACCTCCATTCTTGTATGTATTATGAACAAGCATTGACCTTCTTGATCAATATAGTTTTTTTAAAGGATTGTATTCTAAGGAACAAAATAATAGAATTTTTCCAAACGATTCTAGTATAAATAATATGTGGGTTAGAATGGCTACAGAGAGGATTCTATTCTAAAAAACCGAAAATTGAATATTTTGAAAGTATTCTATTCTAGGAAAGACCAATAAAATCTTCACAGACAATTCTATTATAAGGAAAGGACCCATAAAATCTTCTTAGGGAAATCTTTCTAAGGAATGGACTGATAAAATATTACCAATGGATTCCATTCTACAGACTTGGGCAATATAATCGTTCTAGCAAATTCTATTTTAAAGAAATGAGTAATAGATGCTTTCCAAAGCATTCTGTTATAAATATATGCAATAGAATCTCCACAAAGTATCTAATCTAAGGAAAGGAGCAACAGAATCATTCCACGGGATTCTTTTCCGAAAGAAAGGAGTGATGAAATCTTTCTAAAGGATTCGATTCTAGACAGGGGTAATAGAACCATTTCGAAGTATTCTATTCCAAGGAAAGAACCAATAGAATGGTTACAATGATTAAAAAAAAAAGGAAAAGTCTAATAGAATCTTTGCACGGAATGTTTATACTCAATAGACTGAGCCAAAAGAATCGTTTCGAATGATTCTATTCCCATGATTATTCCCAATCTTAATCATTTCCGCGGAAGAGAAATATTTCATGTTTTTCTACGTGATAACACTTTATTCGTTATTCATATTCCAATTTTTCAAGCTTTAATTTTTTTTTTCAGTTTCATGTCGATGGAATTTAACACCAATAAGGTTCACATTATTTTTCCACATTGCAAGCTGCTTTCTTCCCTGCATAACTTAAAGCAAGTTTCGGCTTTCTTGATCAATAGAATCTTTCCATAGGATTCTGTTCTAAAATGAACAATGGAATCTTTCCAAAGGATTCTATTCCAAGAAAACGAACAATAACATATCTCCATAGGATTCTGTTCTAAGAAAATGAACAATATAATCTTTCCATAGGATTCTGTTCTAAGAAAATGAACAATTGAATCTTTCAAATGGATTCTGTTTTAAGATTAACAACAGAATCTTACCAAAGAATAATGTTCTAAGATGAACAACATAATCTTTCCAAAGGATTGTATTCTAATAAAGTGAATAAAATCTTTCCCAGGGATTCTGTTCTAAGAAAGTGAGTAATAGAAGCTTTCTAAAAAGAATTCGATTCTAAGAAAATGTACAATATAAGCTTTTCAAAGGATCATGTTTTAAGAAGAGGAAAAATAGAATCCTTAAAAAGGATTCTATTCTAAGATGAACAACAGAATCTTTCCAAAAGATTCTGTTCTAAGAAAATGAACAACCTAATCCTTACAAAGATTCTGTTGCAAGAAAGTGAGTAATAAAAGCTTTTCAAAGAATTCTGTCCTAAGAAAATGAACAATAGAATCTTTCCAAAGGAAATGAACGCTAGAATCTTTTCTACACCAAGTAAACTTGCAACAGAATCGCTAGTTCATTGATTTATATAAATGTCTGGATTTTCTGAAGAACAGGAGACCTTGTAACACACTCGGGAGAATTATTTTAGGGAAATGTTGACTAGACTATACGACTCATAATCCATTGATCGTTTTTATAGCTCTTAAAGTATATTGCGTTTCATGTTTAAAGCACACATTGTAATGTAGGTGCCAATACACCGCCCTAAATTACCAAGTGGGAAGTTGTTTTAATTAACGTCGCAAAGAAGCAACATACGGGCAAAAACCTACTGTCAGTTATCAAACCCGAAGGGAAAGATCCAAGGACAGCACCACGTAATCCTGATGTATCAGGATGTAACATAATATTTTCATCCAACTTCATTATAGCATTCTTACAAAAGGATTGTTTTGAGTTTCGATATCATTCATGTGTTGACTTAACTCATAGTTTGTTTTTTCATTAAAATCGGATCAGAGATCTACCCGATTCTGCAAGTTTTTAAAGTTTGGAGATTCCATTAGACCACAACCTGTACCGATAGGTAGGTAATTAAAGTCGGATACTGGAGCAGAACAGTGGGTTATTGGCAACAATCCGGGATCAAACTCTGAAGGGAAAGATCGAAAGACGACGCCTAGCAGATTTGAATCTCGTTCAGATGATGAGGTCAACACCTGAACTGGCACATCACTCTGCAAACGTCCACACCATGACAACGTAGTACACAGTCCAGTCACATTAATGTGACCACCACCTACTTTCGACGTCAACGTGAAATAACCAATCACAAAAGGCAGGTGGTAGCACATTGCAGTGGAGTGTATATAAAGGATGTCCTAGAGCATCGGAAAGCATTTCAATCGTTGGCGCAATGCAGAAACGTAGCGATTTATCCGACGTCCGAAAGGGCATGATTATTGGCTTTCGGGCCAAGGGCGGACGCATTTCGGACAGAGCTAATTTTGTGACCTGTTCGCGTGCCGCCGTGGTAAAAGTATACTGTACTTGGCGAAATGGCACTATCCAAAATCAGCGGCGTGGCACATGTTTTGCACCACGGGGTATGAACCAAGGGGCTACCAAGAGTGTATCCTCAACAACGGTTCAGCGAATGTTGCTGCGTATGGGCCTCCGCAGCAGACCCCTGGTTAATGCACCTATCCTGACTGCTGTTCATCGGTGACGAAGGCTGGAATTTGCTGGCCAGTACCGCAACTGGACGTCCACAGAGTTGCGACAGGTGGCTTTTTCCGATGAATCACGTTTTATGCTCCATCGGACAGATTGACGTTGGCGTATACGGCGTGAAACGTCTGAAAGCAAACACCCTGCAACAATTGCCGGAAGGATCCAGGCTGGAGGAGCGAGCATTATGGTTTGGGGAATGTTTTCCTGGCATTCACTGGGTGCAACCATCATTGTGGAAGGCACGATGGATCAGCACAAGTACGCATCTGTCCTAGCAAACCATGTCCACCCCTACATGCCAATTATTTTTCCTCAGAATGATGGCATCTACCAGCAGGACAATGCGAGGTGTCATACAGCTCGCAGTGTATGTGCGTGGTTCGAAGAGCACCAGGATGAGTTTACCGTACTCCCCTGGCCAGCAAACTCACTGGATTTTAACCCAATCGAGAATCTGTGGGACCACCTCGATCGGGTTGTTCGCGTCATGGATCCTCAACCGCGTAATCTAGCGCAGCTGGCCACGGCACTGGAGTCGGCATAGCTCAACATCCCAGTGAACACCTTCAGAAACCTAATTGACTCTCTTCCTGCACGTCTCGCATCGGTCCACTCTGCCAAAGGTGGTTATTCTGGCTTTTGACAGGTGGTCACATTAATGTGACTGGACTGTGTATATCCTTGCAAGATCGTCTTATCTTACCGCTCAATATTTAGCCGCTAGAGAGCAGAAGTAATATTTATTTTCAATACATTTTATTCTACTTTTGAACTTTAAAAATGAATTAAGTTTAATTTAAAATTAAAAAAAACTTAAAACTTTTAAGCCGACCAACCGGTATAGTGGTTAAGGTGTTGGCCTCTGGATCGTAAGGTTCCAGGTTGGAATCCGGGGTCAAGGCATGGATGTAAATTGTGCAGTCCTTTGTTAGGGGCAATGATGGTCCTCTCACTGGGTGCTCCTCCACAAGTGACCATCACTTCCGGCTTTGTAGTGGCCAATGATTAAGTTATATGGGCAGCCATTAAAAAAAAAAAAAAAAGGGCTTGTGAAAAATCAGGTTGTTTGAGATATGATGTTGTTGTAAGGAGTAAGCGATCTGAGACCACAAAGAGAGACAGAAAGTCCTCACGTTGAGTTGGTGTGGACGTTTGGCGAGTGGGGTGCCAGCTCAGATGTTGCCTCGTCATCTGACCGTGGTTCAAAATGACGAGATATAGTCCTCGGAACCTTCCCTTTGGGGACAGATCCCGGAACGTTGTCAATAGCCCGTTGGGTTGCTCTAGTACGTTGCTAATTAAAATACCTACCTACCCAAGTACGAAAGTATCATTTGCAAGTCCATAAAAAGTTTAATTCTCAGATGGCTCCCTCTCGTTCGGAATTGTATTTGGTTCTTTTGCACAGTATTGCCTGATAAGAACAAAGCTAATTCACTTGCAGGACAGTTGCCTCACTTGTTTGGAGGCGTTTCGAAACCGCGTCGGAGCATCAGATTCATTAAGAGAGATGTTCGGAAACCGCTCAGGTGATTCAGTGGCCTCCTCTATCCCAGGGTGCCTCCTGCTACCGATGCCGTTGAGTCAAGCCTTTCAGTTTCAGATGGATCGCAGCTCTGGCGTAACTGCGAGTCGAATTTCCAGTTTGGGAACCCCTGCAAGAGGGTTTGATTGAGATTCTACCTGTTCGATATTTGGCAGTCACCCATGGTTCACCCCCCACGGAGATGGCCCCTCTGCGCATCCTATTACAACTTGGGGCTGTATACAAAGTGCTTGGAATACTAACGAAGCTTCTTTAATCTTCCTGGATGGTTGTCTCGACGAGGTTTCGCGTCATTAGCAAAACTGATCAGATCTGAATGGACGATATACCTCTTTATAAGCAAAACTGACAAGATCTTGATGGATGAGGTATCTCTCCTTTCCAAAACTGACCAGAACTGAATGCACGAAATACTTCTTCAAAGCAAAACTGACCAGATCTAAATGGACGAGATACCTCTTTATAAGCAAAACTGACCAGATCTTGATGGATGAGATATCTCGTCATTACCAAAAACTGATAAGATCTAAATGGACGAGATACTTCTTCAGAGCAAAACTGACCAGATGTATATGGACGAGATACCTCTTCATAAGCAAAACAGACCAGATCTTGATGGATGAGATATCTCGCCTTTCCAAAACTGACCAGATTTAAACAGACGAGATACCTCTTGATAAGCAAAACTAACCAGATCTTGATGGATGAGATATCTCGTCATTAGCAAAACATGACCAGATATGAAGGGACGACATACCTCTTTATAAGAAAAAGTGACCAGATCTTGATGGATAAGATATCTCGGCATTACCAAAAACTGACCAGATAGGAATGGACGAGATACCTCTTCACAAGCAAAACTGACCAGATCTTGATGGATGAGATACCTCGTCATTACCAAATTAGACCAGATCTGGAATGACAAAACAACTAGTCAGTAGCGCAATTGTTCAGATCGTGATTTTCGAGATATCCCATCGAAACCACTTGGAACTTCTAGGGTTAAAGGGAACGCGTAAACGCGTTTTCTGACTGAAACGAAGTACGCATGCACATAAGTGATGCTTTGTTGGGGCTTACCTTGTGGTCAGTTGCAACATCTTTGTCAATTAAAGAGGAAAGATTTTGCTTTTAAAATGAAACGTCGCACGAATCAAGTATACATAATCGAAGCAAATTGGATAGCAAATAAATAACATGGATTTCTATGCCACGTACGTTAGTGAAATACGCAAAGAGATGTTTAAGATCACATATCTTAAATAATGAATAAATCATAATTTTTGAATTTTTTAAATTTCTAGCCTAAGAAAAATTCGGTAGGCAGGTATTTTAATTAACGTCGTACTGGAACAACACAATAGCCTATTGGTGACGTTTCAGGATCAATCCCCGAAGGGAAAGACCACGTTATTTTGAACCATGGTCAGTTGACGAGGTCACACCTGAGCCGGATAAGCACTCAGACTTCCACACCGCGCACAACGTGAGGACATTTCAGGTCACGACACATTCTACGAACACCAGCACCCTCTGTTCACGACGGTCTTTGGTTGGATTCGAACTCGCTATCTTCGGGTTGCTAGTTCGTTAATCTTACAAAAGGGTTATCGCTGCCCGTTGCTGTGTTGAAGACATATGCGTTTAAAGGATTTTTGAAAGTTAGCAGGGTAACTGCACTACCTTACAATAATGGACCGGACTCCAGCGGATTTGCATAAAATCCGACTCCTTGTTTCGGGGTGTTTTTCGTGGTATGGCCTGGGACCCTTGCATGTTGCTCCTGGTCAATAGAACGCCGACGCCTAATGAACATTTTGGACCACCAGGTTCTTCCTACGCTCTGGCAATTTTATGTAATGGACGCATGTTACTTCGAGGACGACAACGCTCCATGTCGCGTTGCAGCCTCTGTCAACCAGTGGTATCGAGATAAGGATGTAAAACGTCTTCCCTGCCCTGCTCAGAGTCCCGACCTAAACCCCTATAGAACATCTTTGGGACGCGTTAGAGCGACGCTTACGGATCCAGGAACCCCGTCCGAAATCTACAGCTGTGGTGGCGGTATTCTTGTAGCGGTAATGGACACAATATACCCATAGCTGTGTATCAAATCCGTGTTGAAAGTATGTCCAGAAGGGTTGCTAGTGCCATTGCATCACGTGGGTAGACCATCTTCCTATTAAAGAATGTATTCTTTCCCTGAAACCGTCACATCTTGCTGCCCTGTCCATTATTGTAGGGTAGTGCATCACACAAACTTTAACGCATGTTTGGCGTGAGACCGTCCTTCGAATAACGGCCGGGAGATGTCTATTTCCTCCCTCAATCTGCGCGAGAACTGCGGGAAACCTCAGCACAAGTCCGCTACCAATCTTTTCCCCAACGCATCCCCGATGCCCACTGCTAATTAAACAGAGGAGGCACAAGAACGCGTTCCTGCGTTATACAAGCCGCAATAAAACGTCGTGTGGGGTTTCACATCTCATGGGGCGCATACGTTACCGGTTCCCTGCCGCCGTTCTTTCATTCCGCCATCTCGACAAATGGGACTGGGGAAGAAAACGAGATGGGTAGGTATGCAACTGAATCCACCTTGCACAGTTGTAACGCGAAGGACTATTGATAGAGAGGGATGGTCCGAAGGTACTGGGTCGTAGGCCCTCTACCTTCTTCCAAAACGTAGCTAGAATCCAGAAAGTTATGAGACACAGAACTTTATAAAGTACTGCAACTTCAATTGTACCAATCAGAGTGGATGGTTGGTTCAGGTGGGAGGGGTCTCAAGATGAGTCAGGTTTTGGCTGCGAAGGACAATTGGCAATGATCTGGGATCAGTCCCGATGGGCAGTTAAGTAGGTAGGTATTTTAATGAACGTCGCACTGGACCAATACAGAGGGCTATTAGAGACGGTCCATGATCAAACTCAAAGGGAAATATCCCAGGACATCACCAGCCGACCAACCGGTATAGTGGTTAAGGTGTTAGCCTCTAGATCGGAAGGTTCCTCGTTCGAATTCGTGTCCGGGCATGGATGTTTGTAAACGTATGGTGTAGAGGCGGCTGGTGCACCTTAAATCTGTCGTTGCCGAAAGTCCTCACGTTGGGTTGGCGTGGAAGTTTGGAGAGTGGGGTGCAAGCTCAGGTGTTGCTTCGTCATCTGACCGTGGTTCAAAATTACGAAGTGTTGTCCTCGGATCTTTCCCTTAAGGGACTGATCCCGGACCGTCGTCAATAGCCCGTTGTGTTGCTCTAGTACGACGTTAACTAAAATTACCAATTACCAATTACCCAGGACATCACCAGTTGGGTTGGTATGGAAGTTTGGAGAGTGGGGTGCCAGCTCAGGTGTTGCTTCGTCATCTGACCGTGGTTCAAAATTGCGAGGTGTTGTCTTCGGATCTTTCCCTTAAGGGACTGATCCCGGACCGTCGTCAATAGCCCGTTGTGTTGCTATAGTACGACGTTAACTAAAATTATCAATTTACCTAGGACATCACCAACTAACCGGTCCGGTGGTTAAGGTGTTAGCCTCTATATAGGAAGATTCCTAATTCGAATCCGGGTCGGTGCATGGATATTTCTAAGCGTATGGTGTAGATGCGGCTAGTACAACTTAAATCTGTCGTTGCCGAAAGGCCTCCCGTTGGTTTGGTGTGGAAGTTTGGAGACTGGGTGTCAGTTCAGTTGTTGCCTCGTCATCTGACCGTGGTTCGAAATGAAGTGGTGCTCTACTCGGATCTTTCCTTTTGGGGATTGACCCGGACCGTCGTCAATAGTTCGTTGTGTTGCTCTTGTACGACGTTAATTAAAATTACCTTACCTTACCGAGGACATCACCACGAAATTTCAAACCACTGTCAGATGACGGGATCAACTCCTGAACTGGCACTCCACTCTGCAAACTTCCGCATCACACTACTTACCATGTCTGGACATGTTAGTTACTGACTATAAAAGAGGGTCGACTGATAAGTAATGCACGGTCTCAGGTAGCTCGCAAATCAAAAGGGGTATTCAAATAAAACAAATTTGGCGTAATACTACATTTAAATGCTACTAAATCTTGCATTTATTTTCCTACGTTGTCTTCATTTATAGCTATACATTACTCCCAACAGTGATCCAGCTGTATCATCACGTCAATGAAGAATGCCGGACGTCTTTCCTTGAGTCATGAGCTCATTATGTCTTTGAGTACATGTGTGGTGAAATATGAATAGGGTTTAAATCCCTCTTTAAATGCAGAAAAAGTGAAAATCGTGGGGCGCCAAATATGGGGAGTTTTAAGGATGTGAAATCAGTTTAAATTTCAAGAACCTTGGCGGTTGCCCGAGATGTATGTGACCGAGCATTACCATGTTGCAGAATTATCGGCTACGTGGACTGTAAAACACAAAATATACGTCCACTAAGATGTTTTAACCTTTTGACAACGGCTATAGATATAACAAGCGCGATTCTTTCTTGGCACAATTCTTATAACTTTGAAGGTACAACTGATGTACTGGCCGTTGTCTAAATTCTTTCTTGGGATGAACATGGTACAACTGCTGTACCGGCAGTAGTCTAAAGGTTAATGTCTATGTAATGTACAGGATCCACTACCAACCCAGCTTCCAGGTAGTCAATAATGTTTGGCATCCCAGAACACTGTGAAAGAAAATTTATTTGAAGAGGGTTGTGTTTTGAATATTAATATTTTTGATTATGACCAACCATAGTGCCGGTATTCCATGCTCTGCCGATTATCTTTTGGGTCGCAATGATGCACCCAGGTTTCATCAGAGCCTCTAAGATACAACTGCTGTACTGGCCGTAATATCTAAAATCCTTTCTTGACGCGATTCTCATAACCTTAAAGGTACAGCTGCTATACTGACAGCAATTTAATTCTTTCTTTGCTTGATTCTTATAACTTTCAGGGTACAACTGCTATACTGGCTCTAGTCAAAATTCTTTCTTGGCGCGATTCTTATAACCTTCAAGGTGCATCTGCTGTACTGACAGTAGCATAAAGGTAAAAAGTATAGGACTAGTTATATTTACAGTTTATTATTAGCTGATTTCTAGAGGGTAATGGTAATGGTAATTTTAGTTAACGTCGTACTAGAGCAACACAACGGGCTATTGACGACGGTCCGGAATCAGTCCCTTAAGGGAAAGATTCGAGGACAACACCTCGTAATTTTGAACCACGGTCAGATGACGAAGCAACACCTGAGCTGGCACCCCACTCTCCAAACTTCCACGCCAACCCAACGTGAGGACTTTCGGCCACGACAGATTTAAGGTGCACCAGCCGCCTCTACACCATACGTTAACAAACATCCATGCCCGGACCCGGATTCGAACCAGGAACCTTCCGATCTAGAGGCTAACATACCGGTTGGTCGGCGATTTCTAGAGGGAGTCCAATGAAGTTGTTTTTGAAAAGTGGGTGTTGAGTCAAAGGAGTTTGGGAAACTTCATCATATCCGAATACTTGACAGTTATAGAAAGTGGTAGCCCGGTGGAAGAGTAAGGGGTTAGTAACCGGAGGTATGCGAGTTCGAAACTCGACCCAACCAAAAGCTTCGTGTAAGAGGGAGGCTGGTGCACTGCACGTTAAATCTGTCATGGTCTCAAATGTCCTCACGCTAGTAGGATGTGGAAGCTTGGAGAGTGGGTTGCCAGCACTGGTGTTGACCTCATCATATGACCGTTGTTCAAAATTGCGATGCGTTGTTCTCGAGAACGGAAGGGACCCCGGACCGTCACCACTATCCCAGTGAGTTGCTTCCGTGCGACGTTAATTCGATTACCTCAATTTAAACAAGTCAACCTGCATTATTGTAGAACATCCCTGTTCCACAAAATTAGTGATCGCCCGAATTAAGTAAATTCAACTACCAACCACAAAATAAGTTTACTGTTGTCATGGGAACCGGAGTGTTGCGAGTTCGAATCAAACCAAAGATCGTCGTGTGCAAAGAGGGCTGGTGCACTTTAAGTCCATCGTGACTTCGAATGTCCTCACATTGACGTGGTGTGGAAGTTCGGAAAAAAGGGCCTAAAGATTCGAAAAAATCCTTTTTGAGATTTTTACTGTTTATGAATGTTTGAATTGTCCTTTTTATAATGATACCTCATTTGTAGAAATCCGTTATTCGGAAGTATTTTTTAAAGTAGATGCACTATTGCCGCGACGTACGTACACGAAGTTTAAAGCCTTTTTTCTCAGAACATACTTTTTTCATGCATGAAGCTTTTTGTGATTGTTTATGAAGTGCTTTTAAACTCTTTAACACAAGAAAAAGAAATTACTTTTTTTTTAATATTTATATAAATTTTACAATTTTTTTTTTTTTAAGTTATAATTTTGTTAATTTAAAAAAAAACTAGCTTTAAAGTCTTTAAGAGAATTTAAACATTACACTGTAAAAATTTCAGATTAATACAGTAATTTATGAATAAATGAGATACTCCCAAAATTTGCGAATTTAACATGGGTGCCTAAGGAGATGCCGGACCCCTTAACTTAACTCTATTGTGGGATACCGACCTTACGAAGGGTTTACAGTAAACAAATTTCCCATACCGTGACAGATGACCAAATGAGAAAAGGAATAAAAATTTGTGTGTGATGCAAAGCAGAGATTTTGAGCTAAGAAATACACACGCCAGGTGCTGCTCTAAAAAAAAATTTCTATGAGGTTAAAGAGGCAATTAAAGTGTCGCAAATCAAAAGGTGAATTTATACTGCTTGATTGAGTTCAAACTCCCTAGAAGCCACAAATCCTCGTCACCTAATCATGATTCAAAATTATGTGGTATCGTCCTAGGATCTTTCCCTTCGGGTTTGATCGAAAATTGCCAACATTTTCTGAGACAATTCCGGGACATATTGCGCAAAACTGAAATATTGATATGGTCACTCAAAGTGCAAAATGTCGTATGTCTAAGGGCTGCATTTTTCAGGAGAGCGAAGAAAACGAATTATTTCCTTATAATTTGATTCCATTATATGCTTTGGGGTTTGTTATTAGTTTATTGAATCAGCTGGATAGAAATCACAAAATGACACAAACAGCAATCATAAAAGAAAAAGTAGAATTTTTTAATATACGACCTTTTACATTTCGAGGGACGATGTATATAGGTACTAAGACGCGTTTACACTGGAGTTGCATATACATTATACATTTCTCTCTTTTTTGTGACGCGGACGTTTTACGTTCCCTTATGTCAGGGGTCGGCAACCTTTTGGAACGTAAGAGCCAAAAGTTACACTTTACAAAATTTCCCAGCTTTTAAAGAGCCACTAAACATTTTCGTTTCAATATTATAGTAATTGCTTATATATATTTGATATTTGATTTAAAATAAACGGCTTTAAATACGGAATAATATTTATTCATATAAAAACTCAAATATAGATAGTTACATCAATGGGAGCATTGGCTTTGCATGCCTTTTGAAAGTTTGATTAAATCTGGCTTATAACTTGTTGTTTTAAGTTTCAAGCACGACTCTAGATTTTTATTTGTTAGTTGATTTCTAACTTTACTTTTTATTACATTCATGCAAGAGAATGCTTGCTCGCACGAATATGTTGACCCGAAGATCGTCAGCACTCCATATGCCAACTTCTTCACCTCACTGTAGCATTCTGGAAGACTATTCCATGCGCCGAATTTGAGGGCCTCAATTAGCGGAATTTCTTTCAGAGCTGCCCACTTGTGCTGCGCGATGTGTATGCATTTCTGGACCTCCAACTCTTTCAACTTGCTCTTGAGTTCTGTGAACTTGCCACTCCACAAGTTTTTGGTTTTCAAATCTAGCAATTGCATTTGAAGCGATCAAGCATCAATTCCAAGTGGCTAAATGTTGATCTCATTTGTATTTGTGTTGAGAGGATTTACTATGAACGCGAGAGTACTTTTGTTTGTTTTGAATTGCTCGAATCTCTCAGCGAATCCATCCTTCATGTTTTTTAAAGCTATGCTGAAGTAATTCGTGTCAATAGTTGCATTGATCTCATCGCGATATTGCTTCAGATTTTTAAAATGAAGTAATTTACCGCTCTCCATAACTTTAACAAAAATAAGTAATTTTTTTTCGAAACAAACTACTTCTTCTATCAAGGCAGTTTCCTTGCAGTTTTAGATTTAGTTCATTTAGTTTCATTGTGGTATCTACCATGAAGTTGAATTTTTGCAGCCATTTGTCTTCTTCCAATTCGGGATGGTCAATGCTTTTTTTCATTGGGGAATGTTTTTATTTCACTCAAGCACAAAGCAAAACGTTGCAATACGTTACCTCTGGAAAGCCATCGCACTTTATTGTGCAGAAGCTATCTAAAACGGCCAACAATTTATTTACCATCATTACTTCGTTTACACGATCCTCAAATATGTAACCCAATTCTGTTACTGATTTTATTATATTATACGCGTACATAACTTACTTTTGAGAAGATAATTCCCTTCTAAATCGTAGTCTTCTTGAAACAACAAGTGAAGAGACACGCAAAACCGCAAGCGATTAAATTAACACACATGCAACGTAACGTCGACCGCGCTATACGAGGATGACTGACTGACAACACGTCTAGCTAGACTCTAGACCAGGGGTGACCAACCTGTGGCGCATGCGCCAAACTTGGCGCATTGGATGATTACAAGTGGCGCATTGCATTATTGTGCCTCCTTATTCTTTTGAAGTAGGCGCCATAACTGATAATATCTTCATAATTTCAACACGATAGTACTCTCAGTTCAATTCATAGAGCTTTCTTACTCCTTATTTCGTCGCAATTTTTTGAGTTTTCAATTTATATTCTGTGTGATACGACGTACTTGTAATCTGTTCTTTTTCAAGATTTTTTGTACTTTTTAATTTTTTTTTACATTCCTGTTATCTATCATTGTGCAAAAGAAAAGAAGCGCAAAAAGTATGAGAGAAAAAGTGAATTTAACGAACAGTAAGAAAATGACTTATTAACAGCAAGTCCATCAGGAAAATCGTTTTTTGAATTGTTTGGGAAACTACTCTTTTACATAATAGAAGACATGATTTTAATAAACGCTATAAAATACAGCATCAGGCTAACATAGAAGGAAAAATTAAACTTGTTCTCGAGTCGGAGTTACGTAAAGAACATGTGACTAAAAAAAGGAAGAAATCAGAAGGCAAAATATTTTTGCTAATGTAAGTTGTGAAGAAGAGGCGATGACTGAAGTGTCCTGTGAAATTGCTTTAGCATTGACGAAAAAACACCTATTCTGACGGAGAAGCCTTATTTCCATCTTGATTATAAAGGTATTGAAAAGAAATTAGATGAAATTGCTATACCAAGGCAGACTAATGCGAGATGTATAATGGAACTCTCTCTGGATGTATTTCAACAACTGGAAGACTTTTCTCTAGTTTTGGATGAATCAATGGACATATTTAATGTAGTCCAGTTGTAAGCATTTTTGTAAGAGGAATTGATTATAATTTTAATGTCTTTGAAGAACTTGCCAGTATGGAGTTATTGCATGATGAAACAAGAGGATCAGAGATATTTAAAATGTAAAATCATGCCAAGAAAATCTAAATTAGATTATTGTACTAATCAGTATGTGTACTGACGGTACGCCGTAAATGGCACTACAACTTTGCTTTAAAATTTTTTAAATCGTACTGCACTAAAATATCAATGTATTATACACCAAGAGGCACAGTGTGTAAAATAAAAATAAAATTCAGCATGTTTTGTTACCGGTTGTGAAATGTGTGATTAAAATTAGAACAAGAGCATTAAACAGTCGAGAATTCAGAGAATATTGAATTATTAGATTTGGAATATGGTGAACCTTTTCTTTATTGTGAGGTGCTTTATTCTTTTTTGAATGCGCTGGCTTTCTAGAGGACAGGTTCTGAGTAGATTTTAGAAATTAAAAAATTTTATTAATTTTTGAGAACAGAAAATTGAACTTTCCTGATGAATGAATCCTACTATTTGGTAACAACTGGCTATTTGAATTGACATTTTTAATTGCTGTACTAGCCATCTCAATTATCTACATTCGACGCTACAACGCAAGAAGAAATTATTTTCTAGCTTAGTAAATAGAATTAATTCATTTAAAATGACATTAAATCTGTTCATCTCTCAGTTAAAAAATCAGGATTTGAGTCAATTTCCACTGTTAAAAGAGCAGAGGGGATGTGTTGCGGATAATAACAATTTGGCCAAATATATTAAAATTAGTTATAACAAGGGTTATTTGAAAGTTGTTTTCTTGATTTGGCTACAGAAGAAAACTACATGCTCGCATTAATAAAGTATTTTCACTTGGTGAACAAAACGTAATGAAGATGCCTAGTAACATACAAATGGTACTTATTGATTTCAAAATAAATTCATTATTGAAGTTGAAGTTTCATGAGCTTTATTATTCATATAAAAATGCTTCTCATATAATTAATTTCTGGCGTTCATTACAATGTAAACACTTTCCGGAACTAAGAAAATTTGCAAAAAGTTATATATGTCGTGTCGGATCGACACTCAGATGTGATCAAGCATTTTCATCTATGAGATTTATTAAAAAGAAAACGAGGTCGCGAATGACTGATTTAAATTTGAAGAATTCTCTGTAATAGACATTGTTTTACATACAATATAGTTAAATCACTTAAAAATGTTAATTATGTCGATAAATATACTTTCATTAAAATGTATGGCGCATCTGAACTCGTATGTGAAAAAATTGGCGCATGGTATGTAAAAGGTTCGCCACCCCTGCTCTAAACGGTGGCTGTTTGGGTGAGACGGAAATAGAATGCAATTGACCGAAAGATAAACATGGTCACAGAGTCTCATCTCTAAGAACAAAACAATAGTTCAAATTTATCTCATTACGGTCATGTTAAACGTAGAAATTTGTAATAAACGATTATGAAAATAAAGCTATTGAAAAATTAAGTACTTAAAAATATATTTTCTTATTTTTTAAGGGTTTTGATAGTAAATTATTAATTTTTTCGTATGGAACTGGAGAGCCGCAACTTTACATCAAAAGAGCCGCAGGTTGCCGACCCCTGCCCTATGTTGACCCTTTTTTTTTCGACCGACTCCAGTGTAAACGCATTGTGGACTTTATCGGCAACCATCCGAGCGCACTCTTCTCACCCCTTTGAGTGATCCTTTTTCATCAAGATGTCGAGTTCCTCACCCATTTCACTACAGGCATTGTTCGTTTTATTTTTGTCTTCGTACTCTGGTGTAGTTTGGTGCCAGATGACAGACCTTCCTCTAAATAGTTCTATTAATGTTATTACCAGCTCTTTCGTCCACGCCATTTAAATCGAATAGGTCGCTCCCTGGCAGTTGGCGGGTCAAGGCAAGCGATGGGTACAAAATATCACAGAGAGCGTACAAAAGACGGCGTGAGCGACCACGGGGGCCAAAGGACAGAAGGAAGCTGTTGTTGTCAAGCAAACATCTCGGAGAAATCTTCCCAAAAAGTTGCAACCCTTAGATCTTTCCCGACTCATAGTGGAAAACAAATTTGGCTCAGCAAACTCTCCAAATCACCAC
The DNA here is from genome assembly GCA_947359465.1 of Metellina segmentata. Lineage (NCBI taxonomy): Eukaryota > Metazoa > Arthropoda > Arachnida > Araneae > Tetragnathidae > Metellina > Metellina segmentata. The sequence continues at coordinate 124,892,497 of OX375877.1, read as the reverse complement.
ACCGACTCGAGATCTTAACGATAAAACTAATGCCGTTTCTCGAAATAGCTTCGATGTTTAGAGGGACAGAAGTTGTGCAAATCCGGTGTAAGCACGGCTTTAGCTTGGAATAGTAGGGGAACGGACGTTTGATGGACACGAAGTCATGTGCAATAGAAAGAATTATTTTGTAGGTGATATGGGTTCATAGCCTTCTTTGAAATTCCGGGACAGTTTAACATTCAACCGGGATTCTGGACAGCAACTTCAATTCCGGGGCTGTTGGCATTCCTAGTTAGATCCTGGACCATCGCCAATAGCCCGTCGTGTTGCCTCAGTACAACGTTTATCCAACTACCCACCAGTAATGGAAAAGGAGTGATGGACAAATCATAAACATTCGAACGGTACGGATTCGAGATCTGTCGGGTGGTCCTCCATTTTCTTGGGCGGTCCTGCCCCCATTTGCGGAAAGCCGTGAGACTAAATCTAGATCACTTCCTTCGAATGCATGCATTCCCTTATTAATCGAGGGATCTGCTCCGTCCTAAAATTAAGCTCCGAACACGGCCATCCCGAGCAACAGTTACCAGTCCAAGGAGGTTAAAAGTCCGATAATGACTCCTTCCGTAAGAGTCTGGAGTTGATGCTAACAGTTTTAGTGCCGAGTCACGGCGCTCGCAGTGACTCCAGAGGTCCTGGATGCATATGTAACTGTAACCGACCCTTGCCGTGCAGATGCATTATCTAACGGAATGTTTCTCCGAGTCGTCTCGCATTGAAATTCTCAGACCACTCATTACATCGGGCTGAATCTGCCTCGGAAGAAAGAGGCTCTCGATGGAGATAAACACTCGCCACAACATGGCGGGACACAAGTTGCCCACACCTACGCCTCCTGCGAGGTAGGTTATGGTTTCCAGGAGCGAATTCGTGACCCGATCTCCTAGACCATGAGTCGATGATAACGACGGGGCAACGCCTTTCTGTGTTCTTGTTCCCGGGGATCTTTCTTTTGGCTTTCGGGAAAACGTGAAGTCGTGCTACCGCGTGCGCGATGTTTCCTTCCGAAGGGGTAATGAGGAAACCGAAGACTGTTGTTCAGGGCGTGATCAGGCATGGGGAACAGATTAGGCCGTGCTCTGGTTGAGGTACAAGAGACGGTTCTGCAGGTTTCGAAAATGAGCTTGGAAATACTTTCAGAATTCCAAGGCTCGGGTGAAAGAGGAATACGAACCACGGCAGTGGTTACAGGGAAAGGGCTAATGCGGTAGTAGGGAATATCGACCCCCAGAGGATGGTATAACACTTTTGGGGTTCGAGTTGGGCGTCTCTAAAAGATATAAGACGTCACTGTAGAGGCAATATTTAATTCGGTTCTCTTGGGTTCCCTCCATCTTGAATAACAGCGCATTTAAGAGTGAGTAGAATTCCGTGGCCATTGAAGACTGAAAGTTACTCATTTTGAATCCAACATTGTTAATCGTGTCAAGAGTCACGAAGCACATCCTGATCATATATATATATCTTAATATATATAAATTACGCGTCACGTTGTTTGTCCGCTATGGACTCCTAAACTACTTAACCGATTTCAATCAAATTTGCGCACCGTGTGCAGTTTGATCTAACTTAAAAGATAGGATAGCCTTCATCTCAATTTATAGCCGCGATATTATTTTATTGCAAATTATTGCGGAATCTGTTGACTGGATTGAGTAAGTATTCTAACAGATGGCGCTGTGTTGAAAGTACCAACGCTTCACATAAGCTACAATTTAATGGCATAACCACCACGTGTTGCTGAGTCTAAAGTATAAGTTAAATTTATTTCGTAGTAAACGCAATACAGTGATTAGCATAGCCGGCCACGTGTTATTTAGACTGAATTATAAACTGAATTCATATTATAGTAAAAGTAATACAGTGGAATTATTCTTGCTTTTTAATTATTAGTGCTTCATTATTCAACAATCTTTAATTAAAATATATACATGTAAGTATTATCACATAGTCATATTATTATATATTTGCTATACATCAAATCACACTGTTTGATATATGTATTTTGATGATTATGAGGTACTTAAGGCTCCAGGATCAAAAGTTAATTAATATATATATATGAAAAAGTGGTACAAAGCTTCTCACACTTTTTCAATAATTGCACAAATAATTTTTTTTTTCATTATTTTTATTTAACCTCTATTAAAAATTATTTTGCACTCCTCATTTCAATGTGTCATAATAGCTCGTTTTTCAGTCCAAATACGCAATGCATTAAACTACCAGACAATTTCTGCACTGTTCTTCAGGGAAAAAACGAATTGATTCAGAGTATTTTTCCGGATATACAGAGTAATTACTTGAATCATAACTGGCTCAGTGATCGGGCTATTTTGGCAGCCAAAAATGTTGATGTTGACGAAATTAACTTCCAGATACAACAGTTGTTACCAGGCGATCTGAAGTCTTTTAAATCAATCGACACTGTTGTTGATGAAAATGATAGTGTAAATTTTCCAATTGAATTTTTAAATTCACTAGATATACCTGGAATGCCACCACATAATCTTCGATTAAAGATTGGTTCACCTATTATTCTCCTGCGTAATTTGAATCCACCTCGATTATGCAATGGTACGCGTTTGGTCATCAAAAAGATCACCGGAAATATTCTTGAAGCTACCATTTTAACTGGAAAGTTTAAAGGAGAAGTGGTCCTGTTGCCACGTATTCCGATGATACCATCAGAATCTACGATACCCTTCAAAAGGTTACAGTTTCCGATTCGTTTAGCTTTTGCCATGTCTATAAACAAGTCTCAAGGCCAAACAATGGCCATTTGTGGTTTAGATTTGGAAAATCAATGTTTTTCTCATGGGCAACTATATGTTGCATGTTCACGTGTAGGAAAACCGTCAAATCTATTTGTGTTAGCTAAAGACAGGTTAACCAAAAATATTGTGCACCGATTAGTGTTAAATTAAATTAAAATTAAAAGTATTTATAATTCAAAATAATAAACATTATTGTTAAAAATTTAAAACTATCTGCCCTACCTACCTCATTAATAAGTTTAAGTGTTACGTGTTATTTACTAACAACTTTGTAATGTACTCATTTGTTACAGACTTGAATACAAAAAATAAAAAAATTTAAATTTATTTCTTTTGTATTGATTTTTGCTCAATATCAACGGAAGTAGAAAATCAATCATGGAGGTCGCCATGTATTTTGACAAATGGCATCTGTGTAAAAAAGCATGGTGGTCCCCATGACTGGTGTTCTCCTACCGTTTCCCTTGAATAATTTACTACTATGTAATATAATAAAAACCGTAGCCACAGCAACGCGTGGCCGGGTCTGCTAGTATATATATATATATATATATATATATATATATATATATATATATATATATATATATATATATATATATATATATATATATATATATATATATATATATATATATATATATATATATTAAACTTTTCTCAATTTTTATATTTAGATAAGTTTCATTCTAAAACACCTGAGTAAGTATACTTAAATCAACTCTAATTTGGGTAGTTTTGGAAAAAATGGAATGTATATTGAGAATTACGATAACTTGGATTGCTTTATCGCGGTACTGCTAAAAAAGCAATTATTTTTTCAAAAATTATTCTTTTGTTTGGAATTTTGGCTCTGATACTTCATTTATTTCGAGTCTAATTTTTGTTCTTTGCGCAATGCAAACGATTTCATAATATTTGGGACTTACGATGTTTTCTAATGAACGAGAATGAAACGGAAACTCGTGTTAGTTGATCGCGTGTAGTGATATTTTCTGTTTCTTTCGCTCTGAATTATTTTCGTATTTCTAAATTGTGGTTTCCATATTACACGTATAAGGGTACGTACACTACGGAACCTGGAGTGGCGCATGTAGCCTTGCTGGTCGCCTACTAGCTTACCGCTTTGTAGAATTGACCAGTGTTTCCATACGGGAGCAAACACTACCGAGCCTGGCGGGTCACCTAGATTGGCGCAGTGAGCAAAGCAGGAAGCTGGATGATTTGTCAATGCGAATGTTTACATAGTAGTGCGCGGGTCAACTGAACGATCGCCTCGATTTTTTCGTCTGTGCATTTTTTGGCGTAAACAATGAAGTAATATTATATTGGTTTGAATTCCATTATTTTTAAAACATAGTTCCTGTTATTAAAATGGTAATAACCAAAAACATAATACATAAAGTGATTAAAAATACTGAATAATGTAGTTCTTTGTAATAAAAATATTTAGACGGTAAAAAACTAAATGCGACTTAGGTTCAAATATATATAAAATACATTACATAAAATATGTTTGTGTGAAACATCCTAATATGTTAAAACAAACTACGGTCTGCAAACGTAAACAAAGAAGAAATCTATTTGCGCATGTGCAACTCCGTTGTCTGCAGGCTCTACGCGTGCAAGATCAGCTCCGTTGTGTTTATACTACACGCTTTAATACTAGGTTACCTTCTAGGCTACCTGCGATCATGACTTGCGACCAGCTAGGCTACATGCGCCCATCCAGGTTCCGTAGTGTACGTACCCTTACAGTCCTTTGCTTTCCATATAACACGGTACCCATTATGACCTCTGAGTTTTGGTTAACATGGTTTCTTTATAACACGACACACAATTCCCATATAACACAGTGCGCAATATCAAAATTTGTGGGACTTGTATGTTTCGAATAACACGGATTCTCTAAAGCATGACACTAATCCACCGGGCTATACGAGGGTTACCTGTATATTGTATTGGGTATAACATTGTTAGGGGTCGATAGAAAATCTAAGATACCATTTTACTGGGAATATTTAATTCGGTTTACTTGTATCACCTCCATCTTGAATGCCAACTCAATTAAGAGTGAATCGTGGGTTCAGACGTGAATAGGACCTGTGCGATAGTCATGAAGCTAGCTACGAGAGGCCAATCAAGTTAGTCAAAATCGCGTATTTACCAATAATTTACTATGATTTTACAAACAAAAAAATAAGATAGATATAGAATTGCGAGAAGGCGACACACACAGCCTTCAATCCGAGACGATTGAAGGCTGAAACGGATTTTGAAATCTACAATACTAAACTTGTCAAGACCTTTATTGTCACACCCTTCTCATCAAACACGTTAGTAAATTGTATACTAAGTTAATAAAAGTCTTACTTTCATTAGAGGAAGATTGTGTTATTGTTATTTTGATATCTAAATGAAATTTTATACATTATTTATCCCTCCTATCCAATATGTAATTTTAAGAAGGACTTCGAAAACAAAAAGTATCCCTTTGACGTTAAGCAATAATGTGTATGCTATATTATACTCACAATAAACACTGTAATTATAGAATAACCAATCTTAAACTCACATAAACGTCTTTTTTGCTTTCCTATTATAATTACGTAATAGTAAAATAGACGGTGTCGATAAAAAGACAAGAAACTTTTGAAGAGGACAGCAGTCAAAGAAATTGGGTGACCACTTTGGCTCGCTTTTCAAAGATTGTTTTCGGTTTTCGTTTCTAAATAACCCAAACTCAATAATAACAAATTTGCAATAGGCTGTTCCTATAACTTTTGAATATCATCCAAATTTTCGTGTCATATGTGCAGTTTTAGAATTTCAAAAATCTAGTTTGGAAACAGAACGACCTGAAACTGAAATTGTATAACTATTTATTAAAATGAAATAAGAAAAATAAATTGCACCTAAAGACCCTATATTGCTCATAATAATAAGGGACATGTCAGTCAAATCAGTGAAATTAAAAATAATAAAAATGAGAAGGTAGGTAGTTAATTAAGGTCGCTCTAGAGCAACACAATGGGATAATCCGTTACCATGTCATTTTGAACATCGGTCAGATGACGAGGTCACATCTGATCTGGCACCCTACTCTCCAAACACTGAGGGATCAGTGATCATAATAAATGGATTAAAATAAGACTTAAAATGTGTGTAAAACGACAATGCCATAAACATATATACTTAGGCAATTAAGAAACTTAATCACAAATATCCTGGACAGATCTGCTAGTCTAATAAATTTTATTTTTTAATATTTATAATACACCAAGAATTAGTTTATTGGTTGGTTAATAGTTGAATTAATGTCGGAATGGATCAATTTTCACGGTCTGTTGTCGACGGTCCGGGATTAGTCAGTCCCGTAGGAAAAGACGCGAGGACACATAATTTTTGAATCGCAGTCAGATGACGAGGTTAACACCTGAGTTGACATTCCACTCTCCAACATGAGGGCAAGACTTAACGTTCACCAGCCCCCTTAGTACACGACGCTCTTTGGTTGGATTCAGTTTTGAATCTCACCCTCTGGTTGCAAATCCGTAACTCTTCCAACTGGGCTACCACGGCTCCCTGTTATAAATGGTAATTATTAGTTAATGTCGTACTAGAGCAACACAACGGGCCATTGACGACGGTCCGGGATCAATCCCTTAAGGGAAAGATCCGAGGACATCACTTCGTAATTTTGAACCACTGTCAGATGACGAAGCAACACCTCAGCTGGCACCCCACTGTCCAAACTTCCCCACCAACCCAACGTGAATCTATTATAAAGGGTTTAAATGAGACGTGAGATGAAACAGACAATAACTGAGAAACTATTACCAGATATCTGCTTGTAGTACAGCTCTGCTGTAACCTCGTCATCTGACCGTGGTGGTCCTCGAATATATTTGCCTTGGAGGGATTGATCCCAGACCTTAGCCGATAGCCCGTTGTGTTGCACCATTGCACGCTAATCAACTACATACCTGCTTGTAGTAACTATTTCTATTTGCTAGTTTCATTTTTTACATATTTGAATGCACCTCGAATCAGTTTAATATTATACTTAAAGAACCCAACACTATTCAGACGTAAATAAATATCCTGTCAGATATCAGGCATTTCAATTAATTCCTAATTCATAACGTTACATCGAAATAAGGGGGAAACGTATTTCCTCCAAAGGCCGTGGGAATCGAAGTGTCCGAAACAGTCACTGCTAAAACGTTTTCACTGAAAATCAGCTTCTTCGTTTCAACTACCCACCACAATCAGATGAAAAAAGACTCTTCATGCTGTTCCCTCGTTCTGGAACACGGCACGAGAATGTCTCACAATTGGAAAATGCGGGTAGGAAATAAATTTACTCTTCCCTTTTTGATTAAGAACAGACATCTTTAATCTTCCCCCCTTTTCAGAAACATCTTCCATGCGCTTGGCGCAGAAAGGGGGAAAAAAGAGATCGTCCCCATCTCATCAGGAATCAAAGTCATTGCACTTCCGAAGAAAACGCACACGGTGATATCCCAGCTAAAAACAGTAGTTGCCATCACACACTCACATAAAGATCCGAGGGGTCAATGCTCCCCCCTCCTGCACTGGAACACTTGTTGCTGCTTCCAAGCCACATCACGACTTGTGAATAATGCCCAAGTCCTCTTGTGCTTCAGGAAGACGAGAGCTTGTGTAAATGAGGTTCTGTGGTCCTCAAATAAAAAGGCACAGAGATAATGAGCAATTTTACACCGACCGAGGCCCTCGCAATCATAGGATCGCCATTTCCTAGTCAGATTTTTGATGAATTGGACAAGAGAAGGTAATTCAGATGGCCGTGGGAAGAATTTCGCCATTTGTTCTTCTGGGATGGATTTCAAGTGAAAGAATCCTTTTGAGGAAGGAAGCGTTTAGGCCGACTATGTTAGGGCAATTTGGGGTTCTCAGCGAAGCTAACTACGTTGAGGAATGGTTCTTTATTTTGCTAAACCGTAACACTTTTCATTTATAAGCCCGACATGCATATTTTTCTAATTTTGCGCAAGTGGTTTCACAATAGAATTTTATAACCGTGATAGATATTAATAAGCAAATGTCGTTAAAGCCCTTTCAGATGGCCTCTTCAGAGGCGAAGAGAAGTCTAGAAGGGTTAAGACCCCAATGCATATAAATACTCTAAGTATATAAGGGCTAGCGTGTTAATATTCTACGTAAATTAAGGCTAGCGTTTAAATATTCTAAACATATTAACCCTAGCATGTACGCAAATATTTTTGGGGCAACGTATAAATATAATAAGTATATTTAGGCTAGCGTATATTTATATTCTTCGTACATTAAGGCTAACGTTATAATATAATATTCCCAGAATATTAAACATATTAGGGCTAGGGCATATTAAGGATATTAAGGGTAACATGTAAGTATTCTAAGTACATTAAGATTAGCGTATAAATATTCCAAGTATTTTAAAACTAGCGTATACATATTCTAAGTATATTAAGATTAGCATATAAATATTCTAAGTATATTAAGACTAGCATATAAATATTTTATGTATATTAAAGTGCATATACTATTTAAATATTGGCATACTGCTAGCCTTAATATTCTTAGTACATTAAGGCAAGCCTATAAATATTTTAAGTATGTTGGGGTAGAATATCACAATATTCTAAGTATATCAAGGCTTGCGTATACATATTCCAAGTGTATATAAGTACATTAGGGCTAACGTATAAATATACTTATATTATGACTAGCATGTCAATATTCTACATATATGATAGATATTCTAGGTTTACTTATGATAATGTATAGAAATATTCTAGGTATAAAAAGGCTAGTGTACGCTATGAAGTGTCAAAACGTATGGGATAGCAATATGCAAATATACAAATGGTAGCTTTGCGTAAGAAATGTATAAATGGGCAGTGCAGTCAGGGCTTTCATTTGTACTCAAGTGATTCATGGGAAACATTTTCTGACTTAATTATGCCCGCACGACGGGAATCAACAGGATTTGAACGCGGAATGCTAGTTGAAGCTAGAAGCATAGGGCATTCCATTTCGGAAATTGTTAGAGAATTCAACATTCCTAGATCCACAGTGTCAAGAGTGTACCGAGAAAATACTAGAATTTCAGACATTATCTCCTTGGACAACGCAGTGACCGAACGCGTCTACTTGATGACCGAGACCAGTGACGTGTGCGTAGAGTAGTCAGTGTTAACAGACAAGCAACACTGCGTCCAATAACAGCAACAATCAATGTGGGACGTACGACGGACGTGTCCGTGAGGACAGTGCAGCGAAATGAGGCGTTGATGGGATATGGCAGCAGAAGACCGACTCGAGTGCAATTGCCAACACCACGCCATAGGCTGCAGCGCCTCTGCTGTGCTGGTGAGTGTCACACTCTTTCATGAGGTATATTTAAAGTACGAGGGTAAGTCAAAAATTACTTACACTTTTTGTTCTACAACTTTATTAAACAAAGATAGGCGTGTGACAGATACATTATTTTTCGATATAGTCTCCGCCTTGAGCAATGCATTTGGTCCAGCAAGGCACAAACTTAAGTATGCCTTCCTGGTAGAAGGTTTTCGGTTGGTCGTGAAGCCACTTTTGCACCGCATCCCGAACGTCCATGTCTGAGGCAAATTGACGACCTCTCAAAGCTTCATTGAGCTGCCCAAAGAGATGAAAACTGAGGGAGCGAGATCTGGGCTGTAGGGAGGGTGTTCCACGGTCTCAAAGCCCAACCTGTTGATTGTTTCTATGGTGTTATGGGCGTGTGTTGTCTTGCAACAACAAAACATTCTTTGAAGCGTTTATTTCGAATTGCTGGTTTCAGCTTATTGGCCAACGGTGCAATCTGATAGCGGAGCTGACTTGCTAACGCTTTTGTAGCTAGAAGACAACTAATGCGATCGTGATTACAGTACATTACACGTGACTAAAGACGCACCAACTCAACGTATGCGGCCGCCACCTATCTTTGTTTAATAAAGTTGTAGAACAAAAAGTGTAAGTAATTTTTGACCTACCCTCGTATATTTATTAAAACATTTCTTGGTCACATATTTATATTACAGAAGTCCAAAATCACATCACCCCTCTAACTCCTTCCTCCTCCATCTCCAATGGTGACCTCCCTCTCGTCTTCTCTGTGTTAATCCTCCTGGCCAGGGTGACCTTGCAAGGACACCCCCGCCAGCGACCCTTGGACCTCCATCGTTCCCTCCGCCAACCATCCATCCCTGTGTTAGTAGAAGAAATTCGCACAAATCATGTTACATACTTTTATTCTGCAATAGAGGAAATCTATTTGGGGGCGTTTTTCGTGGTATGGCTTGGGACCTTTGCATGTTGTTCCTGGTCAATTGAACGCCGACGCCTACATGGACATTTCGGTCAGGTTCTTCCTACGCTCTGCCAATTTTACGGAATGGACGAATGTTATTTCCGGGACGACAACGCTCCGTGTCACGTTGCAACCTCTGTCAAGCTGTGATATCGAGAGACGGATGTAACACTTCTTCCCTGGCCTGCTCAGAGTCCCGACCTAAACCCCATAGAACATTTGTGATACGCGTTAGAGTGACGCTTACGGATCAGGGTATCCCGTCCGAAATCTACAGCTGAGCTTACGACATTCTTGCAGCAGGAATGGACACAAATATCCATCGCTGTGTATCCAAACCTTGTTGAAAGTATGTCCAGAAGGGTTGTTAGTGTCATTGCAGCATGTGGGGGACCCCCCCCCCCCCATTAAAGATTGTATTCATTCCATTATAATCATGCTGTCCGGTTCATTATTGTAGAGTAGGTTATATCATCTTCAAACATCCTTCCCAAAGCCCCTTCGGGCCACGGCAACCCAGTTGGAGGATCAATGGATTAGCAACCAAAGGGTTGCGAGTTCGAAACTAGGTTCAGCCCAAGATCGTCTTGTACAAAGGGGGCTGGTGCACGTTCAGTCTGTAGTGGCTTCAAATGTCCTGATATTGGCTTGGTGTGGAATGCTTAAGAGTGGAGTGCCAGCTCAGGTGCTGATCTCGTCATCTGACCGTGGTTCGAAATGAAGTGGCGTTGTTTCCGGATCTTTTCCTTGGAGATTGATACAGGACTGCTGCCAATAGCCCGTTGCATTGCTCCAGTCCCACGTTAATTAAAATACCTACCTACCTACCAGCCGACACAGCCTATGCAATTTTTTTTTGCGATAAGAGAATCAGAGCTAATGGTAACTAATTAACGGAAAGCTCGAGCAACACAACGGGCTATTGGCGACGGTCGACCCCCGAAGGTAAATATCGGAGGACAACACCACTTCATTTCGAACCACGGTCAGATGACGAGGTCAATACACGAGCAAGCACACCACTCTCTAAAGTTCCACACCAATCCAATGTGAGGCCATTTGAGGCCACGTCAGATTTACGCCCCCTTTCGAAAACGACGGTCGGTGGTTGGATTCGAACTCGCAACCCTTCGGTTGCCAACTTTTCCAACCGGGCCCTCAGAGAATCCAAGATCGACGTCTCTTTTCGTTGCATCGTCTGAAACACAAAACAGGCGGACCGTTCGTGCGTTCCCCCCTCCCCCTGCCGCGAACACCCCACCGATCCATCTTCATGACTCCACATTCCCTTCCAAGTCGTCCCCGGCGCGCTCAAGATGCGGGAGCGCATTGCCGAGCAATCAAAGTCTTCTTGAGCATTTCCGCGTACTCAACCTTCCCGCTGCGGACTCCTCCCCTTTGTTTAGAACCGTGGGTCAGTCGTGACGCTCTCTGATTAGTTTACAAGCCCAATGTACAAGTGCGGAATCATCTAAATGAGACCACTGCTTCCAAGCGCTACCAATGGTCGCGCGATTAAAGGAACGCTTTTTTGTAAATGGCGGTTTTGTGTTAGAGCGCGCCAATTCGTGAGTCGCCGTGTTTGTGGTTTTATATATCTCCGCCATCTCGCTTGGTTGTGGATCGCTTTGCCCTATTTGGGTTGTTGTGGGGATGGGGCAACCTGGTTGTGTGTGTGTGTGTAAATTATCCCCCTGTCGTGTTTTGTGTTTGTGAACAGTTCTTTTAAATTCAGTGACGGATGGACGGGTTGGAGGAAATGGAAGGACGGGCAATTATGGACTATCATCGTGATTGAGCCTGTTTCTCACTTAGATCCCTCTTCGGGTTCGTCATCTGATCGTGGTTCAAAATGAAGTGGTGTTGTCCTCGGTTCCTTCCCTTCGGGAATGGTCCAGAGATGTCAACCTGCGATGAAAGTTTTCAGTAATACCAAAGGAAAAAATCTGTAGTTTACAAAAAAATTTCAGTAGTCAAGTGAAATTTTAAGAAATCGGTTTTAATAACACGCATATTAATAATTCAAATATTTATTACAAATTTGAAACATGCGTGCAAGGCATTATATTAATTATAATTAGTAAGGTATATCATACATGAAAACACATACAATACCCTACAATAATGGACCGTACAGCAAGATGTGATGATATAAGGAAAGAATGCAAGCTTTAATAGGGGGAAGGTCCCCCACTTTCTGCAATTACACTAGCAACCCTTCTGGGCATATTTACAACACGGTTTTGATACACAGCTACGGGTGTCCATTCCTGCTATTTGTGTCCATTCTTACTAGCGCGTCTTTCTTGGAATGGCTCCGTGTTGCGTGGACGATTCTATTTAAGACCGTAGGTAGATCGGTAGATTTTAAACTTGTAAAAAGTGAATAGATTCTTCAGTTCGATTCTTTCGTAACTTGTTTTGATCCACAGTGAGCTATGATTACATTATTCACTTGTTAAAATACTACCAGAACTGGACCCGAAGTGGGGAAATGTATTAATACTCAAAATAATTTGAACACGTTTGTGAATTTACCGTTCCCCTCGTGATGAAAATCGAATTGCATTTCGAATTCAATCATTCAATAAATGTGCTTCAAAATTATTGAAGACACGAAAAAAGACTACCAGACAAGTAAATAATCATAGCTCACTGTAGATCAAAACAAGTTACGAAAGAATCCAACTGAAAATCGATTCACTTTTCACGAGTTTAATATCTACCGACCTACCTACGGTCCTAAATACAGGGTGGTCCCGAATTCATGGTACAAACTTTAATGGTAGGTACAGGACATTGTAACAATGATTTATTGTATAGGAATGTATAGTCGCAAGTGACGCGGTGAGGCGAAAACAGGGGAAATAACGGCCGAAAGGAAAAACAAAGATTTTATTGAAAGCGTTGTTGACAAGTGTCATGTTTACAGTAATTGTTCAAAATTGCGTCCACCAGTATCGATACATGCTTGACAGCGTCGGTGGAGCGATTGGCGTACACGTTCAAAGATGCCTGGTATTTCACGCACACCTGCAGCAGCTACAGATAAGCGAGCGACGAGATCCTCATCTGAGTCAACTGGAGTCTCATAAACAAGATGCTTTAGATGTCCCCATAAAAAGTAATCGAGGCTCGATAAATCGGGAGATCGGGGTGGCCAAGGGACTGGTCCACCACGCCCAATCCATCGAGTACCAAACGTGGCATTCAGGTAATTCCGTACATCAATGCTGAAGTGTGCTGGCGCCCCATCGTGCTGAAACCACATGCGGTTACGAATGGCGATCGGAACATCATGCAGCAGTTGTGGTAACACTTCTTTCAGAAAAATAAGATAGCTTCCGCCAGTGAGCCGCGTGGGTAGTAAGTATGGGCCAATCAAAATGTCTGTTGACGTCGAACGCACCTGTTTCACAAAGTTGACGATGTAACCGTTGAAAAATTCTATGATCCGACATTCGTCGATCAGGATACTCCGCGCGATACATTCGTAACGCAGCTCTGCCGTTACCATTTGCACGGCCGTACATGTAATGCATGTCTGCTTTTTCTGCATACGTAAAGTCATCCATCGTCTACGGCAGCACAATTGTGAATGGCGCTTTTCCCTACTGCGATGCATCATGTTCAACAGCGGCTAGACATCTACTGCCCTCTACCGGCAATTATACCAACCGATCACTCCATTTCTCTTTCCTTTTATTTCCCCTGTTTACGCCTCACCGCGTCACTTGCGACTATACATTCCTATACAATAAATCATTGTTACAATGTCCTGTACCTACCATTAAAGTTTGTACCATGAATTCGGGACCACCCTGTAGAATCGTCCACGCAACGCGGAGCCATTCCAAGAAAGACGCGCTAGTGTCCATTCTTGCCCAAGAATGTTGCCAGCTCAGCTGCAGGTTTCGGACGGAGTTTCCTGGTCCATAAGCTTCGCTCTAACTCGTCACGTAAATGTTCTGTGGGGTTTTGGTCGAAACTCTGAGCAGACCAGGGAAGACGTTTTACATCCATATCTCGATACCACTGCTTGACAGAGGCTGCAACATGACTAGGGATTGCAATCTGGCACGATTTTGAATCCTGATGGTTTTGTCCGGATTGACACTAATCGGATTGGTACTTTGTTAATAAGTATTAAACGATTGATGATGCTCAGTCTTACTAGTTTCCACTAGGGATGCGACATCGATGTCGATGCTTTCACAACATTGATGTTTTAGAAAACAACATTGATGTATTGGATCCGATGTCCCATCACTAGTTGCTAAACCAGTTTTAAGAAATGGGGAAACAAGTTTAAATACACTGAATTTTAAAAACATCGATGGTTTGTTGACGATATGTATTATCAACATCGATGTTATAATTTTCAACATCGATGTTTTGCTGTCGATGTAGCATCACAAGTTGCTAAACCAGTTTTAAGAAATGAGTGGAAAGAGTTTAAATACACTGAATTTTAAAAACATCGATGCTTAAAAACCTCGATGTTTTTGGGTCGATGTATTATCAACATCGATGTTTTGCTATCGATGTCGCATCCCTAGTTTCCACACCAAAAAACATGAGTTTGTTTTATACGTAGTACTTTTATATTCACCTAAAATTAATTTGTCTCTATATCTAATGTCGTTGGGCAAATGGCATATAAATAGTACCTAACTTTGTCTCATACTAACATAAAAATCTAATCTTTGGAAGTTTTTGGTCAACATAACAAACAAGGGAACTCTTAATTCTTCTTAATTGCTTAAATAGAAGTTGTATAGTAATGAAAATCACTTTTGAATTTGAAAAAACGATCTTACGAAACAAATCGCATTAAGTGTGTCATTCCCCAACCTACTTCTCAATAAACTGCAAATATCACCAGCGGCCGAGAAGGCCCTCTCAGTTTCGACATTAATTGGTTTAACCGTCATTAAGTAGTCGTTCATAAAAAAACAAATATTTTCCATTTCATATGCAGTCATTTCTTTCTTCAGTATTTTCTCAAAATTTGTTTCTTTTCTTAAGTTTGTCTTTTTCCAATAGTCTTCATTTTCTTGCAGAATTTGCTTTTCTAATTCCTATTTATTAAAAATTTTTTATTGATATTTTAATTTAATACTTTTGCTAGAATTATCCAAACTGATGATTTAAAAATATATTATAAAATCGATTAATTCACAATCGATTGATTAATGAACGATTTTGCGACATTAAAGTTGGATTTGATCAATCGATTATTTAATTTTTAAGAACCTCGGGTTTATCGGATCCAGACCGGATTTGATAGATGTTGCTGGATCCGGTAGGTAGCTAACAGATGCCGGATCCGCTGGATCGGATTGCAATTCCTGTCTGGGTTAAAGCAAGAATTCTCAATAATAGATTGGTTAAAGTGATTATTCACCGTGATCAGAAACACCAGTCAGCGCTACCATAGCCAATCGGCTATTCGGTTTGTGATTTACCCATAACCTTTTGACTACTGCTATAGATATAACTGGCGTGATTCATATAACATTCAAGGTACAACTGCTGTACTGGTTGTAGTCTAAATTCTTTATTGGCGCGATTCTTATAACTTTCACAACTGTTGTAATAGCTATAGTGTTAATTCGTTCTTGAAGCGATTCTTATAACTTTCAAGGTACAACTGCTGTACTGGTTGTAGTCTAAATTCTTTATTGGCGCGATTCTTATAACTTTCACAACTGTTGTACCAGCTATAGTGTTATTCGTTCTTGCAGAGATTCTTATAACTTTCAAGGTACAAATGCTGTTCCAGCTGTAGTCTAAATTCTTTTTTGAAGTGCTTATAACTTTCAAGCTACAACTGATGTACCGGAAGTTGTCTAAATTCTTTCTTGGCGCGATTCTTATAACTTTCAAGGTACAACTGCTGTACAGGCAGCAGTATAAATTCTTTCTTGGCGCGAACAACGTACAACTGCTGTACCGGATGTAGTCTAAAAGTTAACAGACTTTACGACAGCGACTCTGCCCACACGATCCGTCTATTTCATTACTAGGTCGATGACACACTCTTCCGTCTGACGGGGAGAACGAACGATTATAATCTGATTTGTCCTTGGAAAGAGATATGACGCACATCCGTTGATTCATCATCTGATTGGTCCGCAAGACAGAAGAAAACATAAGCGAATTCAACATTTTTTCACCAGTGTTGCACTAATATAAAATGACCTGTCATAAGATGTAATATCGCCAAGCGAGGCGATAAGATGTATGCCAAATTGACCGACGAAGTCAATGTATCACAGAACAGTCACATGACTACTAGTCAACACGTTGGAGGACATTTTGAAGCTTCTCTTAATAGCGGTGCGCAGTCTATTAAAATTTCAAGTCCATGGTTTAAGCAATCAGCAATGTACGAAAATTGTGAACAAAAATAATGGCAAAATTTGTGTGAGGACGGCCGTACCATGGATGCATTCCGGATTGGGAAAAATTGGGAAAAAATGCGTCGACAGGTATTTGAAAGGTATGGAGTGATAAGAAGAAACGGTCAACTTCATCCAATTTATGTTTAGGGATTACTTGTCAATCCTCCTGATGATTATGCTGACGAAGTATCTCGTCCCATTATCACGACTGACCAGATTTTGATGAACGATATATTTCGTCATTTGAAGAAAACTCATCAGAACTTAATCTCGTCATAATAATAAAAATGGCAGTATCGTGATGACGAGGTGTCTCGTCATAACAAAATTGGATATCGATGGACGACATACCTCGTCATAACCACCTGGAGGGTTAAACATGAATGTCACACGCTGCCATTTTTTCTTCACAAGACATCGAGAGTTAATCCTTTTGTAGATATTCCTCAAATAGCTTCCATTTCACATCTGTTTTGGGTCGTAAATGAAATAATGTTCACTTATAGATGTGCTTTAAAGATATCTGTGTAGCTATTTTCCAAACCCTAATAGATACTACAACTGGGGGCGGGGCTAACCATAACCGCCAATGAGACTGAAATCAACCAAATATAAAATGAAGTCTTCTTTTAAAGAGCTTCTTTTCGTGAAGCAACGATGGCCCAATGGCTAAAGTCACCTACCTTCAGTTTGGCGTTGGCAGCAAAGGATGACTTCCCGAGTACGAACCCAGCTGGTGGAAAAATTTTTAGATCCTCCAAATTGTTTAAAAAAAATTCCAATTTAACTCCTTTTGATTCTAAGTTACTTTTCCAAATTTTTAATACCCTTTTTATATATTTCCAAGCTTTCGTTGATTTTACATAAATAATCTAAGAACCACTCCTGAACTCACTACCAGCTGATATTTTTCCGCCCCTCTGCCGTCCCCTTTGCTTTAGAATGATGGTGTCGTATCCACTCCTGGTTTAGGACCATTCTGATGTAACAAAAAGCATACATAAAACACTAACTTATATAATTATTAACTTATATAATAAAAGGATACAAGTTTCGGCTCCCACCTCTACCCACCCATAGCCATGGATCTGAAAAGAAAAGAAGAAAACAGAAAAATTATTTAACATGTTTCATTTATTACACTACAAACAGGATCAGACAGGATATCAGTTGTCTTAAGCGTAGTGAAGGAGATTCCTATCCAGCGCTCGCGATCATTGGCCGTTACTGTTAGCCCCGCCCCCAGTTGTATTACTTATGAGGGTTTGGAAAATCGCATACGGGTAGTGTATCAATTCCTGACAAGTCTAATTCTTCTCAGGGTGTATTTCAGTCTTCTGAGTCATTAAAATTTTATTCGTGTGTGCGTGTATGTCCTTTACTTGATATTATACGTCTTGTGTCTAGTGAAGCGTGACCAAATGTGGCCGTTGCTTCATAAAATTCCAACCAACTGGGTTGTCTTTAAATTTTTTTAAAAGTGCGCTTTCAATGGTTGCAGAAAACAACTGGCATTGATTTGATAATAAGGACATTCCATGTCTACACTATATTATTTGAGTGCTTCGTTTCATCTCAGATGTATTTAAGGGTTTCATAAGAAATTTCAACAAGCTTACCTATGAGTGAAGAATTGTTTCTTCTAATTGCAGTATTTATTCACCTTCTTAAAGTTTAGCGAAAAATTTGCAACTGCAATTTACCGTTATTACGGAAATTTTAGGTTTTGCCTACGCAGTACCCGCTGCAAGGCAGCTCATCTCCTCATCGAAAATAAAAGTATCGAAAAAAGAAAAGTTCTTAAAAGGGTGTGATTGTCAGAAAGGGGGGTGTTAGGGCTTGTCACAGAACGAGACAGCTAATTCAGAGGCAAGGGGAGCGCAGATCCACGTCCGAAGACGGGGATAGGAGCTGAATAGTTTTTGCTGCCAGCTTATAAAAGCTCACAGCAATATTTGCTGAAAGCTTTAAAATATTATTTCGAGCACTGGTACGACGTTAATTAAAAGTTACCAAACTTCTACAAAACGCCAACGTGATTACATGAGGACATCTGAGGCCACGGCAGATTTAAGGCGCACCAGCCCACTCTGTCTTTGGTTGGATCACCGTTGGGCTACCACGACACAATTTTCCAGATGGTAAGATTGCGCAACTTTTGTAGGTAGGTGTTTTTAAGTAACGTTATAGTGCAGAACGGGCCTTTGACGACTATCCGGGATCGATCCCAATGGGAAAGAACGCGGCAAACATCAGGTAATTAAACAACTTGGGATACTTGGTTGTATTGAAGATATCAAAACATTCAAAGCAATTTCACACCACGTTTCATTAGGACACGATGGATCAGTGGGTATGCCCATTGCCTAGCAACCTTTGAGTTGTAGGCGGCGTAGGTACGATACCTCCCTGTGTGATCTCTTCCTCTCTTCTGTTCAGGAAACATTGCTTGTTGTGTGTACATTCATTACTTGATGTTGTCTGTCTTGTGTTTGTCACAGAATGGCCAAATATATCCTTTCCGTCATTAGTGAGTTGTCATAGAGATATTTATTAGATCATAAAGATATTAATCTGTGAGAGATATTCATTTGCGTCTTTTCTTAAAGAATGTGATTGATTTTTTGACACATTTTTTGCCCTTTTCCTTAAAATAAAATTATTTGGTAAAATTACAATGCCTCTTTCAATCGAATAAAATTCTTGGGAGAGATTCCATTGCCCTAATAGAACCAAACCCTTTGGAGAGATTATATTGCCATGTTAGAACAAAACCCTTTGGAGAGATTACTTTGCCCCTCTTCATACGATAGAATCTCTCAACTACGATCCACTGCCTCTTTCCTTAAAGAATTGAATCCTATGGACATATTTCAATGGCACTTTCCTTAGAAACGAATCTTTAACAAAGATCACACTGTCCCTTTCCTTAGAATAGAATACTTTGGTGAGATCCCATTGCACCTTTCCTTAGAATTGGATCCTTTGGAGAGATTGCATTGCCCCTTTCCATGAAATAAAATTATTCGAGAGATTCTATTACTACTTTAGAATAGAACCTCTTGGAGAAATAACATTTCCCCTTTCTTGGAATAGAACCATTTGGAGTAATTTCTTTGCCTATTTGCTTAGAGTATAATCTTTTGGAGACATATCATTGCCCATTTCCTTAGAATAGAATCATCTGGAGAGATTCCTTTGCCCCTTTCCATAGAATAAATTTTTTGGGAGAGATACCATTTCAACTTTAGAATAGAACCTTTAGAGTGATTCTATTTCCCACTTGCTTAGAATAGAAACCTTTAGAGAGATTCTATTCACCCTTTTTATGTAATACAATCCTTTGGAGAGATTATATTGCCCTTTTCCATAGAATAATATTCTTGGGACAGATTCCATTACCCCTTTAGAGTATAACCATTTGGAGAGATTCTATTGACCCTCACCTTTGAATAAAATCCTTTGGAGAGATTTCATTGCCCTTTTACGTAGAATGAAATCCTTGGGATGGGTTCCATTGTTCCTTTAAAATAGAACCCTTTGGAGCGATTTCATTTCCCCTTTCCGTTGTAGAGAATTATTTTTTTGGAGAAATTCCTTTACACCTTTCCTTACAAAAGAATCTCTTGAAGATATCCATTGCCCTTTTGAATAGAATAAAATTCTTGGGTGAGATTTCGTTGCCCCTTTAATGTAAAACCCTTGGAGAGATAACGTTGCCACTTTTTTTTTTAGGATAGAACATTTTGGAGATTGATACTATTGCCCCTTCTTTTACAGTAGAATCTTTTGGATAAATTCCATTGCCCATTTTTGTACCATAAAATTCTTGTGAGAGATTTCATTTCCCCTTTAGAATAGATTCTTTAGAGATATCCCATTGCCCCTTTCCTTAGAATAAAATCTTCTGGCTAGAATCCATTGCCCCTTAAGATTTAAATGCACTTTTACTAACAATTAAATCGTTTTGATAGATTCCATTGATCCTTTCCATGAAATAAAGTTCTTGTGAGAGATTCCATTGCCCCTTAGAATAGAACCTCTTGGAGAGATAACATTTCCCCTTTCTTTAAAATAGAACACTTTGGAATAATCCCTTTGCCCATTTCCTTGGAGTAGAATCCTTTGGAGAGATGCCATTGTACCTTTCCTTCGAATAGAATACTCTGGAGAGATTGCATTGCCACTTTACATAGAATAAAATGTTTGGGAGAGATGCCATTTCACCTTTAGAATAAAACCTTTGTAGTGATTCCATTGCTCATTTCCTTAGAATAGGATCCTTTAGAGAGATTCCATTAGAATCCTTTGGAGATATTCTATTGCCACTAGAATAATATTCTTGGGACATATTCCATTGCTCTTTTAGAGTAGAACCATTTAGAGAGATTCTATTAATCCTTTCCTTTGAATAAAATCCTTTAGAGAGATTCCATTGACCCTTTCCTTTGAATAAAACTCCTGGAAGAGATTTCCATTGCCATGTTAGAATAGAACACTTTCGAGAGACTACTTTGCCTCTCTCCATATGATAGAATCCCTTAACGATAGTACATTGCCCCTTTCCTTAAAGAATAGAATCCTATGGACATATTTCAATGTCACTTTCCTTAGAATAGAATCTTTAACAAAGATCCCATTGCCCCTTTCCTTACAATATAATTCTTTGGAAAGATCACATTGCTCCTTTCTTCAGAATAGACTAATTTGGTGAGATTCAATCATCCTTTTCCTTACGATCGAATCCCTTAGAGACATTTCATTACCCTTTTCCTGAAATAACCGTTTGTAGAAATTCCATTGCGCTCTGCCTCATAATAGAATCCTTTGAGGAGATCCCATTGCCCCTTTCCTTAGAATAGAATCCTGTAGACAGATTTCTTTGCCCATTTACGTAGAATAAAATTCTTGATTCAGATTTCACTGCACTCTTAGAATAGAACCCCTTTGAGAGAAAACTTTATCACTTTTCTTAGTAAAGAACATTTTGGAGATATTTAATTTCCCCTTCTCTTAAAATAGAGTCTTTTGGATAAATTCCATTGCCAATTTTTATGTAATAAAATTCTTGGGAGAGATTCCGTTGCCCCTTTAGAATAGAACTTTTAGAGAGATTATATTGCCTCTTTCCTTAGAATAGTATCCTTTATAGAGATTCCATTGCCCCCTTTCCTAAAAAAGAATAATTTGGAAAGATTCCATTGCCTTTTCCCCTAAAAAATAACTCTTGGAAGAGATTCCAATGCCCCTTTAGATTAGATCACCTTGGAAAGAAAACACTGCCCTTTTCCTTAGAATAGAACCCTTTCGAGGTATATCATTGCTTCTCTCCTTAGAATAGAATCCTTTGAGATATATTCCATTGCCCATTTCCGTAGAATTAAAATTATTGGGAGAGATTCCATTGCACTTTTCCATAAAATTATTGGGAGACATTCCAATGCCCCTTTAGAATAGAACCCCTTGGAGATTTAACACTGCACCTTTCCTTACAATAGAACCCTTTGGAGAGATTTTATCGTCCCTTAAATTATAATAGGATCTTTTGTACATATTTCATTACACCTTTCCTTAGAATAGAATCTATAAAAGATCCCACCGCTCCTTAAGTTCGAATAGAATCCTTTGCAGAGATTCCATTTCCATCTTCCATAGAAAAGAACTCTTAAAAGATATTTCAATGCACGTTTCTTTAGAATAAAATCCTTCTGAGACATGCCATTGTCTCTTTCCATGGAATAAATTTCTTGGAAGATATTCCATTGCCCATTTGGAATAGAACCACTTGAGAGATAACACTTCCCCTTTCCTACAATAGAACCCTTTGGAACCCTTCTATTGCCAATTTCCTTAGAATAGAATATTTGGAGATATTCCATAGCCCCTTTCTTTAGAATAAAATCATTTAGAGAGATCCCATTGTTTCTTTCCTTGGAATAAAAACTTCTCGGAGATTCCTTTGCCCCTCAGCTAACGATAGAATCAGTATGAGATATTCCATTGCGTCTTTTCTTAAAGAATGTGTTGAATTTTCTACATATTTAATTGCCCTTTTCCTTAGAATATAATTATTTGGTAAGACTTCATTGCCACTTCCCATAAATAAAATTATTGGAAGAGATTCCATTGCACCTTTAGAATAGAACCAATCAGAGAGATTCCATTTCCCCTCCCCTTACGATATAATCCTTTGATGATATTTCATTGCTTTTTTCAGAAAGAATAGAATCCTTTGGAAAGTTCCCATTGTTCCTTTTCTTAGAATATTCGACTTTAGAGATTTCTTTGCCCCTCTTCTAACGATATAATCCTTTTGAGATATTAAATTGCACCTTTCTGAAAGAATATAAGTTTTTGACACATTTCATTGCCCCTCTCATTAGAATATAGTCTTTAGGAAAGATTCAATTGCTCCTTTCTTTAGAATAGACTACTTTCGACAGATTTCATTGCCCCTCTCTTTGCGATAGAATCGATTAAAGATATTTCATTACAAATTTCCGGAAAGAATTCTTTGGAATATGATCCTTTCGAGAGATTGCATTGCCCCGTTCCTTAGAATAGAATCCTTTGGGAAGATCACATTGCCCTTTTTCTTAGAAGAGTCCTCTGGAGAGTTTCCATTGCATCTTTCCTTAGAATGAAATTCTTGTAAGAGATTCCATTGCCCCTTTGAAATAAAACCTCTTGGAGAAATAACATTTCCTCTTTCTTTGGAATAGAACCCTTTGGAGTAATTCCTTTGTACATTTCCTTAGAAGAGAATCCTTT
Source organism: Metellina segmentata (assembly GCA_947359465.1). Lineage (NCBI taxonomy): Eukaryota > Metazoa > Arthropoda > Arachnida > Araneae > Tetragnathidae > Metellina > Metellina segmentata. The sequence goes on along the minus strand of OX375877.1, from coordinate 124,869,140 downwards.
GGAGTGAACCCATTGCCCCTTTCCTCAGAATAGAATCCTCTGGAGAGATTCCTTTGCCCCTTTCCATAGAATAAAATTATTGGGATAGATGACATTGCACCATTAGAATAGAACCTTGGAGTGATTCCATTGCCCATTTCCTTTGAATCGAATACTTTAGAAAAATTCCATTGCCACTTTCGATGGAATGGTATTCTCTAGAAAGATTCTATTGTGCCTTTCCGTTGAATAAAATTCTTGGGACAGATTCCATTGCCCCTTTAGAGTAAAACCATACAAAGAGATTCTGATGCCTCTTTCCTTGGAATAAAATCCTTTGGAGAGATTAAATTGCCCTTTTTGCACTGTATAAAAATCTTGGGATTGATTCCAATGCTCATTTAAAATAGAACCCTTTTGAATGATTTCATTGCCCCTTTCCGGTGAAGAGAATGAACTGTTTGGAGAAATTCCTTTGCCCCTTTCCTTACGAAATAATCTTTTGACGATATTCCATTGCCCCTTCCTTAAAGAATAGAATCATTTGGAAATGTTTCATTGCACCTTTTCTTAGTACAGAATCCTTAGGATAGATCCCATCGCTCCTTTCCTTAGAGTACTTTACTTTGGAGAGATTTTGCCACTTTCCATAGAAAAGATGCAAAGTAGAACCATTTGGAGAGACTCTATTGTCCCTTTCTTTAGAATAGAATCCTCTTTAGAGATTCCTTTGCCCTTTTCCATAGAATACAATTATTGGGAGATAATCCATTGCCCCAATAAAATAGATCCATTTGGAGAGATTCCATTTCCCCTTTAAAATAGAACCATTTGGAGAGATTCCATTGCCTCTAGGTATCTATGTATGTATGATAAACATTTTGATTGAATTTTGTTCCAAATACGACCGAATTTCCCACCTTCATTACAATGAAACACAAAATTGGTGGAGAAGAATTCGATGACTTATCTTTAGAAGATATTGATGAATTGTTAGTCGATAAAGCCCTAGGCTAAGATAATATATTATAGGTTGTCCTTGTGAGATTCCTAATCCCACAGAACGTAGTGATAATGAAGAAAATAATCCTGTTTTAAATACAGATTTAATAAAAGACGGCCTGGAACTGGCCAGAAAATTGGGTAATCATTTTGTCAAACATGAACCTAATAAGGAACGCGATGGGAAGTTTCAAAGTGAACTGAAGTTGTTGTTAGCCTCTTAGCGGCCTAAGTAAAACCAGTGAAACATGAGCACCAGAGGAGACTCGTGTTGAATTTTCTCAAGAGATCACAAAAAAACCTTATTTATAGAGGAAGAAGACGATACCACAACATTTCTAATGATAGCAATGGTATTTCAGTCGTACGCAAACGTATGCTTATCAGTATAAAGTGAAAATGAATGAAATCTTGTTTTGTGTAAAACCGAATGTTTTGTTCATGAAGAATTTTTTTGAATTCAAATGCAAATTTACTTGAAAACCTTTTCATTACATATTATTACGTGTGTATTTTGTTAAAATAAAATAATAACCTTAAAACGAATACTTTCATATGTTTCTTTTTAAATAATTTTTACCGATTTTTGAGATCTGGAACCTATCTTCTTTTCGTCCATAGATGCAATGTCGTTTTTTACATGAATATCTTTTACATGTATTCTTCGGGAACGTATCTTCCAGGTAACATCAGAATTAGGTGTATATAATTGGTCAACACCAATTAGATAAAATACTAAACGTTCCAAAATAGAGATAACCTACATTTTAAAACAAGTCCGATAAGTACCAATGAGTAAAATCTTCGCAGACCGTTTTGTTTACACTGCAAATCTCTCATAATTTAGAAATGTTTTGTTCGGAAATTCATAAATCATATCACGTGTTCCTCCTCAAATATGAAACATGGTGTACAGTGTGTTATGTAAAGCTTTTGAATAAAGCAAGTGCTGAACAAAATAATACAAAAATGAAAAGAAACGATTATGAGCGAAAATTTAGAATTTATTTTTTATCGAAAAATGCATATAATTTTAAACATAAATTTTGCAAATACATAAATTTTATATGAACTAAATTGATTTTTTTTAATTGCATAGAATAAATTGAAAAAATTAATAGTCAAACAATAAATTGAAAAAATTAAGTCAAATAATTTAGAACTGAAACAGAACAGAGCGACAGCGGAAGTGTTTAACATTGAATTGAATAACGAAATGTTTTTTAAATAATTTTTAAAATTTGAGGTTTAATAGATTAAAATAATTACAAATGTTTAGAAGTAGAAATCAGATTCAGAACAGGTGCATGTTATTAAACTGGAATATGAAACTTTTTTTTAAAACAATTTTTTAATTTAAGCTAAACTAGTATTTAATATTCCATTAGAATGCGAAATGTTTTTTTGATATAATATTTAAAAATTGAGGTTTAATGGATTGAATTAATTATAAATGTTCAAAAATAGAAATCCGATAGAGCAAGTAGAAGCTATTGAATTGGAATATAGAATTTATTTTATTGCGTGGTTTCCCACTTGCGACGATATTATGAAATAGCTATTGAAACGTACTATGAAATGTTTAATGAATAGATATTTAAGTTCAAGAAAAGAAAGTTCATTGAGAAATTTTGAATTGAAAAAAATTGAATTTATCAATGAAATTCTAGAATAAACTGGTGTAAGCATATCGGCAACATATTCTGTAATGTTCTCCTCTCAAGAATAGGTTGTGGTAAGCTGTGATGATCCCAACGTGTCCCCTTATCGCATGACAGGCAAGACAATACACATGCACAAGGTGCTTTGTATTCCTTTTAAGAATCTGTGTGTGTTCGTTGTGTGGGTTCCTGCGTCTGTGCTAGTGTATCTGCTTGTATGTGAGAATGTATTTGCACCGTGTGTGCCAAACAAGCACAAACACACAGTCACACATAAATAAACACACATACACGGATACACGAGCACACACAAACACACACAGATTCCTAAAAGCTGCTTAAAACACTCGTGTGTGTGTGTCAGGTCTACGTTTCATGTGTCACGGGAACTCGGTTCGACCGGCACAAACTCGCCACAATTTTGTCCTGAGCGGATAAAATGACAGAATATGTTGCCGCCATTTATGCAATCTCTCAGTAAATGCCTCCTTAAAAACCATTGATGTTGTTGTCTATTGTTTTCAGCATGAAAAGGCGTAAGAATATTCTTTAAATCCTATCTCTAGCTGTGTTGTAATTAAAATACCATGAGTAATAGCTATTGATGAAAGTACCTGCGTATTTTGATGAGTATTTTAATGTTGCAAAAATATTATTGCAATATCAGAATTAATATTTTTAAACTATTTCCAATGAGATTGAAGTAAAGTGAAAATGAAGCATTTCATTGAAACGTTGATGAGAATTGCAATAGTAAAATTAAATATTTATTTAAAAGTTCTGTCTATTGAATTGCAGCAAAGTAAATATGAAATATTGATTTGCAAAGTTTTTTGCTAGTGAATTAATTATAGTAGTAATGCCAGGATACCGATTAAGAAAGTTTTGCTTTTGAGATTTAGTAATACAGTTAAAGGGTTGTTTTAAAAACTATGGCTATTAACATGTAGTTGTAAAAGTAGTATATGATTTTAAAAATATTGCCATAGAGAATTGCAGTGAAGTAAGATTGAAGTATGATTATTTTCCTTTTGATGTTGAATATAAAACGCTGATGCTCTGCCTGTTGATATAATGGTGTTTTAAATATTCATTTAGATGATCCTCCTTTCTGTTATTTAATTACTGTCTGAGGCTTCTTCCTGAAACAGAAATAACTCATGTTATAGCATGCATCGTTGACAGCGTAATGAATTAGAATAATCAGCAGAGTGCAATTATTAATAAATTATGTATTCTTAAGAATCTCTTTCATCAATTTGCATGCAAAACTATTGATTACCCTTGCTGTAACAAATTTCAGAAAATCCCCAATTTTACAATTATTTACAATATAGAAGATTCTAAATTTATAGTTTTCAACCATGCACTTACTAATTCTGTATGGAATTCTAGTGGTACAGAGTCCTAGGCATACACATCTTATATACCTAGGAAAATATACCTAGGAAAAACAGCTTTTGTGTTTTTTACATCTTTACGGATTTCCGATTCTAGCGTGTTTTGTTTTACGTTGTTGATTAGTATTACTTTTTTGCTAGCAATTTCAACTTTGTCCAGGCAAAGACCTTTTCAGGTTTTCTATCTTCGCGATCGTGAAAGATAGAGGGAAAATTTCAACGGATTTGAAATCTGCGGAAAATTTTACATCAGATAGATGCCTTTAATGTGATTTTATTTAAGTAAATAATTTTTCAATTGTAACCCGCGTAATATCGGATGAAGGTGGGTCTCATTCTTTAATTTATTGTTTGTCCTTTTTAATGTTTTCAGTATCAGAAAGATTTAATGTGTCCAACCCGACTTATAAATTTTAATCTAAAATATTTTGTAAATAATTTATTAGCATTTATTTATTACTAGCCACTTTAAGGCCCTCACGGCGTTGCTTGTGGTGTTGGCACAGGAACCAAACCAAATGGGAATGCGCAGCAATCAACGGGGGTTAGCGAGCAGTGGTCACACCTGACCCCACGAAAAGAACTGTCACGGGCAACGCCGTGCTGGCCACGTATTGGCTAGTTTCTAATAAAGTTGGAGTTGCAATTCAGGGCTTTTGCTTTCGGGCTTATTTTCAGATATTTCACATTTACCCTCCAAGGGAGCTCGAGACGATACCTCGTCTATTTAGACAAGACCAATTTTGCTAATGACGACCTATCCTACAAAATCGATGTATTACCTAATTTTCGTACGACGGGGAGATCAATATTTGGTCTACTTTCTTCTAAGGACGACATATCTTCAGACAACCACCAGGAGGATTAAAATAACGTTTCGTAGATTAAATATATTGTTACAGGAAGAATCTGATAATCGGAAGAGACTTGTTTCTTCTTACCGTTTGAATAGTTTGCCGATTTTCGTCTTGGATAATTGCTTTTTGATTTTTCTTCCAATTCCCTTTTTCTTGACTACCGGTTCAAATGGTTCTTGAAATTCTTCTTCTGACAGATATGGCGGTGATGAGAGTCCAGAATGTCTGTATTTATTTCCTGATATTTTATCTGAGGCGTCATTCCAGTCTCGAATGTATTGAAGCATTTCGGATTCAGACGATATCCAGCGGGGTGGAGGATAGGTAGGTGCAGGTTCGATGTCGTTTCGTGTTGCGCTATTGCAATGATAGTAATTTTCCAATTCATTTTCCATTATGGAAATTTTTTTATTGATCAGTATTTCAAGACTTTCCATAGAAGTTGTAGACAAGGATGGGGCTAGAACTGTTGATTTATCTTGTCCTGGAGTAGGTGTTTGCTGTTTGCAATCCGTTTGCGTCACTGCATCATCGGTTGTTGTATCTTGTCTTGGAATAGCTGTTGTTGGATAAGGTGTTTGCTGTTTGCAATCCGTTTGCGTCTCTGCATCATCGGTTGTTGTATCTTGTCTTGGAGTAGCTGTTGTTGAATAAGGTGTTTGCTGTTTGCAATCTGTTTGCGTCTCTGCATCATCGGTTGTTGTATCTTGTCTTGGAGTAGCTGTTGTTGAATAAGGTGTTTGCTGTTTGCAATCCGTTTGCGTCTCTGCATCATCGGTTGTTGTATCTTGTCTTGGAGTAGCTGTTGTTGAATAAGGTGTTTGCTGTTTGCAATCCGTTTGCGTCTCTGCATCATCGGTTGTTGCACTGGTTTGGATGATCTTTTCTGTGGTAATTTTTACAGTGGACCTTTGGTTTGTCTTCCGTTTTTTATGTCCAGTGGTTTTTCGTTTTGCCAAATTTGTAAGAAAATATACTATTACAATTTGAGAAAGGAGGCTTGAAATATTTGAATTGAAAAGGATATTCCATCCATTGATCAAAACCGTTATTAAAATAAATGCTGGGATAATCTCCTTTGAAAACATTTTGAAGATCTAAAAGAAAAGAAATTTATGTATAAATACACATGATAATTTTACTATACAACACAAATAATTTGATCGAAGTTAACACACCTATAAGTACACCATACTTTTTGTGTTCAGTGAATTTGGATAGGGTCATACACTTGTATAATACAAGTAAAATTATTAAATGTTACATCTAAAAAGAGAGAAATGTACAACGAAACTGTGAATCTGAAGTTTGTTCAAGAGATAGACATGAAGCTTCACGCTCTTCTTAAATTGCTATGGAAAGAATTGTTTCAAATGAACCAATGAACTAAAACGACAGTTAAGGGGATTTTGAAAGAACTTTCTATTATATTCAAAATGAAAATTTAAACTTTCCGCTTGTCGGAGGTTGCCATAAAAACTTCAACAACCGTAATGCAGATGGGTTGCTTTAACCAACAATAACTCGCTACTAGAAGTGTGCCATAAAAAGCGCTAAGGCCGTTGCCACTGCTATAAACGTAGACTGAATCTGTACCTAAGAAGCCTCCCCATCCCCGAAAGTATTGGTTTTTATCGTTTAAATAAATCTACAAATTCAATACTATGTAATAATCAAATACCTTTTTTGTAAATTTGAAAATACAATTTTGACTTAAAGAATATGCTTTTGCTCCATTCACAATATTATGACATTGCAAACAAGAAATCGATCCACTGTATGCACTGGCCCTATCCTATGGGGCAAGTGCAACCCCATAAAATAACAGTGGAAAGAATTAGGTACAGCTTCAGTTTGCGTTTGTAGCGGTGGCAACGGCCTTAGCGCTTTTTTTTTTTTTTTTTGGCAAACTTCTAGTTGCGAGTAGTGCCAGGTTATGGCGACCCATCTGTATAACGGTTATTGCGGTTTTTATGGCAACCTCGGAAAGCGGAAAGTTTACAATTTTATTTTAAATATTCTCGAAAGTTCTTTCAAAATCCGTTAAACGGTCATTTGATTTCATTGGTTCATTTGAAATAATTCTTTCGTTGGTGACTTTAGAAGTGCGCCAAAAAAAGCGCCAAAGCTGTTGCCACCGCCATTAATTTAGACTGAAGCTTACTGCGAAGTATTTGTCTCACTTCACCGTGCATAATTTTTCTCTAGAATTCCCGGTCACATAAAGGATGAAAGGTGATATCAGCATCTTTTACATCCGGCCCCACAAAGTATTTAAAGTACTTCGACTCTGAATACAATAGTGTTTAGCCTATATACTGTTAGCCTATATACTAATACAGGGTGTTTCAGTGAACTGTTTCAGAACTTCTAAGAGGGGTAGGGTACATCCTGACGAACCAAAATCATATACCAATGGGCAGTCAGAAATGCTTTCCTGACGCGGTAGATGGCGTCGTGCGAAAATCCCGAGCTTTCGTGTAGTGAATCTTCATTTCGAACAAGAACGCCAAGTTAGTAGGATGGATGATTACACGATCGCAGATTTAGCCGATATGCATTTGGCGTACGGGGCTGAAAATTGTAGTGGGCCAGCCACACAGCGTTTGTACGCGGAACGATATCCGACGAGGCGTATCCCCAGTCATAATTTCTTTGCAAGACTGCACCAGAGGTTAGCTGAGACAGGTTCATTAGAAAGAGCTGACAGAGACAGGGTAAGAACAGCACGGACTGCAGACGTTGAACAGAATGTTCTGCAGCATGTACAGGGGAATCCAAGAACGAGTACACGAAGTGTAGCAAACGCAGTAGGGGTTTCCCATTGCAGCGTCTGGAGGATTCTCCGAGAAGAAGACATGCATCCGGTTCACGTGCAGCGTGTCCAGACACAGCAACCGGAGGATTATGCACCTCGTATTGCTTTCGCACAGTGGTACCTTGGAAAATGTGCTACAAATCCCCTTTTTCCTGCTGAAGTGTTGTTTTCCGATGAGGCATCCTTCACAAGGGAAGGAATTTTCAACACGCATAACGACCCTATCTGGGCGGTCGAGAACCCGCATGCAATACGACGTCGTGCAGCACAGATTCAATTTTCGGTCAATGTATGGGCCGGTATTATGGGAGATCACCTCATCGGACCTTACCTGTTACCGTCTCGTCTAACCGGACTAACTACTTGCTCTTTCTGCAGCAAGTATTGCCACAACTTTTGAGAGATGAACAGATTTCTGCATCGACGCAACAGACAATGTGGTTCCAACACGATGGAGCCCCTGCCCATTATAGCGGAGATGTTCGTAACTACCTGGATGTCACATTTGGTCAGCAGTGGATCGAACGTGGTGGTCCCGTGCGTTGGCCTGCTCGGTCACCCGACCTATCATGTCTTGATTTTTATTTCTGGGGTCATCTGAAATCGCTAGTTTATGACACCCCTGTTGACAATGTTGAGGAGCTGGTTGCAAGAATTGCAGTAGCTGCCGGAGAAATTCGAGATATGCCTGGAGTATTCCAGAATGTTCGGATGTCCATGCGTCGGAGATATGAGGCGTGCATTGTAGCCCGTGGAAGAAACTTCGAACACTTACTTTAATCCATGTACCTTTTGCTTCTTTTCATGTATTATTAAAACGATTTCTCACTTACGGTCTCTTTTCTTTACGGTGTTTCTGTGTACAAACACCGCTTCAGGAAAGCATTTCCGACCCCACATTGCTATATGATTTCGAGTTTTCAGGATGTACCCTACCCCTCTTAGAAGTTCTGAAACGGTTCACTGAAACACCCTGTATATATATTTATTTATATCAATCAAATATGCGAATTAACGAAAGAACAACTTCTTAAGCTTTAGCCTTTATCTCCAAAGGGTTAGGGAACGTCTTCAAAGTGACAAAGTGAGAATTTTATTAAATTGTGACTTTATTTTTCACGTGCATCTGTTTCTGAGAGAAATTTGTTTGAGCCAAAATTTCAATTCAAACAATTCCTCGAAACAAAATTTTTTTGCATTTGACAAATTGAACGTGGCGAAACAGTTCAATTAAAAATTTCACAATTAAGATACAATACAATCAAGAGTTTCATTGAAAAAAACTTTTTGTGTAAAACTTAAGAAATGGAACTGGAATTTGTACCAGGGTTCAATCCTTGCTTTTAGTGGAAGTTGTATGTTTAAAACATTTTAAGGAATCTTAATCATCTGTATAGCGGCGGAAGAAAATGCCTCATGTATGCTAGTTACGAAGATTAAAAATTTCAGACTTAATTTTTTAAAACAGCTAATGTTTTAAGATTGTATAATACTTACATAATGAGATCCAAAAGATAGCTTAGTAGAGCCTTGTAAATACTTTGATGTTGATGAATTCTATACAATTCGCATTAGATATATTCCGCAAAAAGTTATACGTCTCATCTCATTCAAAGTTCATAAAGTTGTGATTGTTTCAGCTTAAAATATGTTCTGTTATCGTTCAAAAATACGTTTACAACAGTACATTTAGGTGCACCATTGTTTTAACTAAACAAAGGATTTCTTTTTTACATTGTTATTCTTGTAATTAAATTATTAGAATAACAATATAAAATTACAAGAATGAATAATAAACTTCGAAATTCGAAATTTTCCGTCATGAATTTTCACAAACATTATTCTACATATATGCCACAAAATCGTGAAATAAATTTAAAAACATAGAATAAAAGTACAATTGTATTTCACACCAGTGCTTGTGTTAATAACCGAAGTAACTTTTATAAAATTTAGTCCTTAAAATAAAAAAATAACGATAATTGGGATAAAATGAATTCCATTGATCAATATGAAGTATTTAAATCAGATGCATATTTCAGTATATAAAATAAATAGTTTTTGTAAAAAATTACATAACACATCCTTTCAGTGTTTAAAACTCCTAAACATATTTGTGATGAGATGACCATTACATATTTGCCCCTGTGTTATTTAAAAATATTGGAATATGAAAGCAGTTCCTATCTTATCTGTTTAAAAAATTGATCTTTTATTACTACCGAAAGTTATTTCTGTCTAATGATTGTGGTTTATTTTATGTTGAAAAATTGATAGAGTAAATATTTTTTTAGTAGATATTTATTCAAACAGATCAATCCATTACATTTTCAAAGTATTATCATGTTTCTATCATTTTTATTGGCATTTGGGTATTTATTTACATAAACTGTTAGTTTCAGCACTCATTTATGTACTCAGTATAGAAAACACTTCATATATCGTGGAGTCACCATTTCCCCCGTTCAGGTTCACCTTTGAACCAAAGGTCGAACTCAGAGTTAAGAATGGTTACACGAAATAGGATTGGAAATTATAAGAAATTGTCATATATTATATATATCTCTAGGGAAAAAAACAATACTATTCCTTCTTTGGTATTCGTTACAATGCATTTTAATGCAAGATATGACAAACATATTCAAACACACACACACACACCTCAACTTTCAACAAAAAGCATTTTTTGAACTTATGAATACTGGAATGTGTGTGAAAAAACAAAAAACGAGACTTTATATTGCAAATGGAAAACATTGATTTGTACTTTTGTACTATGTAACCTCGACAACCACCTTTCCCAATTGTCGTCATTAGCACGGGATTTTGCTTCGTTCGGGGCCGAAAGCGTTAGATGTAACGCGTTGGTGGGGAGAAAACATCCACTACCTTCACCATTCATGCTTTTGAGTATGGCACTCTTTTTATCTTTTTCTTTTTCTTTATCTTTTTCAAAAAAATCGACTGATCCAAGGTCAACTGCCTTCTCGTCGGAGCCGCTCTATACCCACCAGGGTAACGACACAAAACCAATCCTGTCGCTCAATTGCATTTTCATTTTCTGCTTCGTATTAATGCGGATGGTCAGGAGAGACGATTTCATCTATGGGTTGATGCTGGAAGACTTCATTGGCACAACAAACCACTTCGCATTTCCAGAAAGCTCCTAAAAGGATTGATATAATTAAATCGAAACAATTTTAATCTATATTTTACACAAATGTAACACTTTTAAGTTAAATTGGCAGTTAAATTGCACTAAACCCCCACATAAAAATTTCCAGTAATTGCTATGAACCACTTTGAAATTACATAAAACTGTTATAAGGATCGATGCATGATAATATTATAACAATTTCATTCGATGCTGTACACAATTATATCATCTTCCTTGTCTAATTTACGGAGATCCTTCTAGACTGGTATTACTTTTGCTTCTAAGACCAAAATGGTAGGTAAGTATTGAATTAATGGAACAACACAACAGGTTATTATATTATAGCATCCCTAGAATCATAAAATAAAGTCGTACGGTCTTACACTTTCAATTTCAAAAGTAGACTGTCATGTAACCGCACGTTACTAGTAATTGTCAAGCTGTGAATAAAAACGAAATTTTTGAACATACTAGCGCAATTTTAACATTCATTTTCATAAATCAGAAAAATTACTAAGGACTTTTCGAGAGGCGCGAGTATTTACCGATGACCCCCGAAGGTGAAATAGACGCAGCACGTGCCCACAGCTTCATGCAATTTCTTCCAGTTGCTCGGATACAAGATGTGTCACGTGGGTGTGGGTAAAAACAAGAATCCTCAATAATATATTGGTATAAGTGATTATCCACCGTGATCAAAACACCAGTCAGCGCTACCATAGCCAATCGGCTAATCGCTTTGTGAATTACCCTTAACCTTTAAACTTCGGCTACAGATATAACAGGCGCGATTCTTATAACTTTCAAGGTACAACTGCTGTACTGGCCGTAGTCTAAATTCTTTCTTGGCGTGATTCTTATAACCTTTACAACTGTTATATCGTCCAAAGTCTAAATTTGTTCTTGCAGCCATTCTTATAACTTCCAAGGTACAGCTGCTGAAATGGTTGTTGTTTAAGTTCTTTTAAGAAGTGCTTATAACTTTCAAGGCAGGGGCGTATATAAGTGAGGGGCCGAGGGGGCCCGGTCCCCTCCCGAAATCTTCGGCTATGTTCAATCATGATAACATTTTATTTTGAACTTTTTGAAATCTAATTTGTATTTCTGGCGGAAACAATTTTCTTAAAAATTTTTATTATTTGGACACAATTAAAACTGGACAGAGAAGCTATTTCCTTTCCACAGTAAAGTAAACACAGTGGGCTGGACACAGGTATCACCAATATTTATGATGGTTGATGAAAGATGTGCTGTGACCACGTGGTTGTGAGAGTGCAACTCAACAGATAACATTTTCTTCCTCCGCTGTCCGCGAAATCCAATGGACACCCCTGACAGTTTTACGACTTTACGAGATAAGAGACCCTCTGTCTAGCTTCCCAAACAACCCCTTGGGCATCGGTGAAAAGTCAATCCTCCATTCAAAACTTTTTTACAAAAAGACGAAATAACACTGATGGAACCGCAATCAGCTGCAGTCCCCCACTGAAGATTCTTCAAGATCCAATGACAAACAAATTGTCAAAGTAAGCTTAGTAATGAAAAATATTTATGATATTGGGAATCATTATCTTAAAAGTTCTCTAAAATCTTTAACAAATGAAGAAATTTTTAAGTTTAGCTAAAAATTTGCAACTGCAATTGATCGCTATTACGGAAATTGTAGGTTGTGCCATGTGCTGAATAGGAATGGACTGGGTTGGACATACCACTTACTGAGCTATAAAAGCTCACAGCAATATTTGCTGAAAGCTTTAAAATATTATTTCGAGCACTGGTACGACGTTAATTAAAAGTTACCAAACTTCTACAAAACGCCAACGTGATTACATGAGGACATCTGAGGCCACGGCAGATTTAAGGCGCACCAGCCCACTCTGTCTTTGGTTGGATCACCGTTGGGCTACCACGACACAATTTTCCAGATGGTAAGATTGCGCAACTTTTGTAGGTAGGTGTTTTTAAGTAACGTTATAGTGCAGAACGGGCCTTTGACGACTATCCGGGATCGATCCCAATGGGAAAGAACGCGGCAAACATCAGGTAATTAAACAACTTGGGATACTTGGTTGTATTGAAGATATCAAAACATTCAAAGCAATTTCACACCACGTTTCATTAGGACACGATGGATCAGTGGGTATGCCCATTGCCTAGCAACCTTTGAGTTGTAGGCGGCGTAGGTACGATACCTCCCTGTGTGATCTCTCCCTCTCTTCTGTACAGGAAACATTGCTTGTTGTGTGTACATTCATCACTTGATGTTGTCAGTCTTGTGTTTGTCACAGAATGGCCAAAAATATCCTTTCCGTCATTAAATCTAATCCAACTATACGCGTAAATTAACAATACAAAAATGTTGGGTTGAATGGCTATTTAATCGTTACCGAAAAAAACGAAAATGAAAATGGTGTCTGAGAAAGTAGGAACCAAGAAGATCACTGTAATAAATGCTCTTCCTAGAGATCATTTCCAAATAATGGTAGTATGGAGTCAACACAGGAAGGGCTCTGCAACTATTACTTGATGTGGTGTGTGTTTGGATCTAAATTCTCTTGTTTTCAAATACAACATTTATTGGTATAATAATGAAGACGGTGCACATTAATTATCACATTGATGTCCTCATGGAACTAATCACCTGCTTGAAACGTCCAGTGTTCTAATGCGTGTAAATCCACATAGGAGGATACACAGTTACTCAGTAGATGGGAGGAATTCCCAATTTAGTCCACAGAGGATAAAGGTGAGCCTTAAAGGTCTCACAAGTTTTTTGAAGAACACACGGACGAGTGGCCACGAAGGTCGCTTCTCGCTCCGATCCTTTTGAAAAACTGAAGACACTCCGCGGAGGGCAGGCTCAAGCTTTTTCTTCCTTAGCGTTCGTGGTGATCCGTCGCCTTGATGAAATACATAGTTCCCTTCTCCTTTCGGTAGTAGGTGGGTAGACGAGAGTGGTCCATCTTTACAGTAGTTACGTAGTTCAATTGACGTGGAATTGAGCAGCACAAAACATGAGAGAGAAAAAGTTTTTAATGATTTTACAACGCTTAATTTGGAAAGAAAAATAACTGCACACGTCTTGCAATGCGGAAGCGTTTCAAAAGCGTCTTTAACCACTTGGACAAGTTGTTTCTAATGCCTTGATTCGATGATAAATCTGAATATGTTACACTAATATTTGATATCGTCAACTGAAACAAGTTATTTAGTATTGGATTGATGGCAAAATTTACGTCCCGTTTTTTTGACAAATATGCAAGAAAAATTATTTTATTCACTATTTATTACTCATTGAATCAGTGTATTACGAGATCCATACCTGAGTTGGCACCCCATTTTCCAAACTTTCGCACCACTCCATCACGAGGATATTTGACGCCACGACAGATTTAACGTGCACTAGTCCCCACGTAAAAGACTGTCCTTGGCTGGATCGAGTTGGTATACACTCAAGTCCAAAATTATCTTTACATACTCCAAAATAATTATATTCCATGAAATACCCAATCGATGTAATGCATTTTTGCAGGGAATCTGTGAAAGAAAAGCTTAATTAGAATTATCCAATCGAAAGTGTTAAAACGGTTTCTGATGTACAAGTCAAGGCTTTACGTCATCCGACGGTGAATCAAGCGCTTTGCACAAAGTGAATATCTAAGTGAATTTCTGCAATACCAAGTTTTATTTCAGTGTGTAAATACTCAAAACGGTTTGTTATAGCTCCGAAGTATCATTTGGAAGAATCTGTGAAGAGGCACATTATCGGCTGTTTAGAAGCAGGGCAGACAACCACGGGAGCAGCGAGATGTGTGAATATTTCAAGACAGACAGTCTCTGCGCTATGGTATGGGGCGATATAATGATCGATGGACGTATGCACCTATACGTTTTTAACAGAGGATCAGACTGGCTAGAAATATACTCAGGAACATTGAAAATAGCGCACCAAGAAGGAAGCATCGGATTGAAATAAAATTTAGCACACATAATGATACAGATGAGAGATTCACTTGATCCCAAAATCAAGACAATTAACCAAATACAGTGTGTACAATTAGACAAATACAGTGCAACTTCAATAGCGAATCGGACCGCCTCCTGCTGCAATACATGCCGCAACACAGTCCGGCATTGAGTTGATTATACATCTGATGTTGTCCTGAGGCAGATGGGCCCACAAATCTAAAACAGCCACCACCAAATCACGTATAGAGGGACACGGCGGCATCTGGTGTTTCAGCTGTTCCACAAATGCTCTATTGGAGACAAGTCCGGGGAGCGTGCTGGCCATGGAAGAGTCTGAACATGACGTAGGCTGTCTTGAAGCACTCGAGGTGTATGCGGACAAGCGTTATCTTTCTGGAAAATTGCCCCTGGAGGATCATATAGGAAAGGTCTCACGTGGGGTCTAAGAAGGTCATCAACATAACGCTTTTATGGTTTCATGCTACAGTTTTATATCATATGTAGTGTTCTTAATTTTTTCCGTTGTATTTATGTGTTATGATATTATGTCTCCTTCTAGACCAATTCATAAAATTATAGTTCAGTTTCTGAGAAATCCGAGATTTTTGGACACCAGGGCCTCGGAAGTCCGGTTGGAAAAGTAACGGATTAGCAATCGAGGGGCTGTGAGTTTGAATCCATCCAATCCGTCGTGAACTATAGGGGCTGGCACACGTTAGATCTACCGTGGCACCAAATGTCCTCATGTTGGATGGTGTGGAAGTTTGGAGAGTGGGGTGCCGCCTCAGGTTTGACTGTCATCTGACCGTGGTTCAAAATGACGTCGTGTTGTCTTCGGACCTTCCCCTTCGGTTTGGACCTCGCTACCAATAACCCATTGCGTTGCTCCAGAGCGACGTTAATTATAGCTACCTATCTACCCAGACAATTATTTTTTTTTAACATTTTGTCGCTAGCAGCTTCTCGAGGTAAGAAAATAAGACCATAGACTTGGCCTTCGCTATGAGGACCTCAATTTCCCAGGATCGGTGATGCTCTTCGATAAAAAAAATGACCTCTCCTGCGTTTTTTCACTTGTAAATTTGGGTAATCTGGAAGTCAATTCTGACGCTTCCTCTGTTTCCGATAATCACTTATCTAAGGAAGAAAGAAGTTCCTAATGGGGATAGGGACTTGACTAAACCTGAGATAGTCTGAAAATCTCTACTGTCGTTTATTGCATCTTAAAAAATAGTTAGACATAGTGAAATACAATAGCAAGTAGGGATTACAATCCGGCCGATCGGGACCGGATTGACGCTAATCCGGCTGGATCCGCCCGGATGGGTACTTTCTTAATAAGACTATCTAATCAGTATTTATTTTTTTAAATCGTTTGAGTGAAAATAGGTAAAAAGTATACTATTTCAAATTGACGAACAAAGCGTTTATTTTAGTTCTAGAAAATCCACTTTATTAATAATTATCCATAGGTAGGAAATCATTCACCAACAATTAATTATAGTAACTACTAGTAATAAGGAGCTAGGCTACGTACTGGACATTTCAAAGGCATGAAGATTTCACGAACTAATATAAAATCCTATCCCATCTGCAGGTACTGTCCCCAATCGCAACTAACTCCAGATCATGTTTTCGACTGCCAGGCCATTATCGGTTCCCTCTTTCAACTTGGAGCACCCCCAATCGAAATCATCCATAGCCATCGAGCTCCAGAACTTGCAGATCTTGTCACCAAGGCTTTTGGAGGACTCTAAACTTTTGCACTAGTACTGTATGCATAGACATGACAACAACAACACTAGTAATAAGTATTAGAGGAATTGATGATGATCAGTCTTATTAGTTTTAGTTTTATTTTAGCATTAGAGAATCAACTTTATTAATAATTATCCATAGGTAGGAAATCAGTCACCAACAATTAATAATAGCGACTATTAGTACTGCTAGTAGTAAGTATTAAACGATTGATTATGATCAGTCTTACTAGTTTCCACCCCAAAAAACATCAGTTTGTTTTATACGTAGTACTTTTCTATTTACCTGAAATTAAGTAGTCTCTATCTCTAATGTCGTTGAGCAAATGACATATAAATTGTACCTAACCTTGTCTCATACTAACATAAAAATCTAATTATTGGCAGTTTTTGGTCAACATAACAAAAAAGGGGAACTCTTAATTCATCTTAATTGCTTAAACCGAAGTTATATAGTAATGAAAATCACTTTTGAGTTTGAAAAAACTATCTAAGGAAACAAATCGTATTAACTGTGTCATTCCCCAACCTACTTTTCAATGAACTGCAAATATAACCAGCGGCCGAGAACACTTCAGCTTCGACACTAGTTAGTTTAGCCGTCATTAAGTAGTCGTACATAAGAGACAAATATTTTCCTTTGACTCCATTTCATATATATGGAGTCATTTCTTTCTTCAGTATTTTCTCAAAATCTGTTTCTTTTCTGAAGTTTGTCTTTTTGCAATAGTCTTCATTTTCTTGCAGAATTTGCTTTTCTAATTCCTATTTATTAAAAAAATATTGCTGATCACTTAATTTATTATTTTTGCTAGAATTCTCCAAACTGATGATTGAAAAATAAAAAATCGAATTATTCACAATCGATTGCTTAATAAACGATTTTCGACTTTAAAGTTGGGTTTGAATAAGCGATTATTTCTTTTAAAAAATTCGGGTTTATCGGATCCAGACAGGATTCGATATATGTTGCTGGATCCGATAGGTGACCAAATGATGCGTATTACCGGATACGCCGGATAGGATTGCAATCCTTAAACATGCCATGTAGCGTTGTCGTCCTGGAAGTAACATTCGCCCATTTCATAAGATTGCCAGAGCGTAGGAAGAACCTGATTGTCCAAAAAGTTCATGTAGGCGTCGACGTTCAACTGTCCAGGAACAACCTACAAAGGTCCTAGGTCATAGCACGAAAAACACCCCCAAACAAGCAGTCGGATTTTATGCAAATACGCTGGCGTCTGCTCCATTGTTGTAGGGTACTGTATATAGAACAAATAATTGTAATAAATAAGAATTATATATAAAAAACATTTAATAATTTAATTTAAGCACTCTCTCCCATTTACCTAAAAATATATAATAATAATGAAAAAAATACAGAAATAAGTAAACTAACTGATGTGTTATGAAAAATAAATAAAATTGAATTTTTCCGTAGAAAAAATTAGCGATTCCGTACCCGATTCACTTCCGTAGAAACTACGGGTGATCCGTAGTAATTGGAATCTCTGTATGGTCGCGGAACGGCGCCAAGAACCCATCGTGTTGCTTCAGTGTGAATTGGCTGCGTTCGTAAACAATTCTTTGAAAAATTTGGAACCAGAAAATAATCCGTTATGTGACCTCCATTTCACCAGTTCTGAAGTTACATTTACAAACACTTGCATACATTATAACAGGAACTGATGAAACACAGAGCAATCTCGGTTCATTTCCATCGATTTTTTTTTCTCGCTTCTAATGGCTTATGATACGGCTAGGTTTCAGACAAGAAAAACTGAAAGGATTTTCGAACGATTTGTTCGAATAACTCATACAACCGGTGCGATTTATTCGCGTTTACGAACGCGACCATTAATTAAAAAAGTATCAAAATACCGTCACCAATAGCACGTTGTGTTGCTTCAGTGCAACGTTAATTAAAGTATCTACCTACCAGGGCTCACTTAGGGGAATGGTCCCGGACCGTCGTCAATAGCCCGTTGTGTTGCTCAAGTACGACGTTAATTAAAATTACCATTATCATTACCTACCAGGGCTCGAAATAAGATTTTGAAGCTGGCAGTAAATATTGCTGTGAGCTTTTATAAGCGCTGGCAGTAAATATTGCTGTGAGCTTTTATAAGCGCTGGCAGCAAAAACTATACAGCTCATGGCATACAATTTCCTTAATAATGGTAAATTAAAGTTGCAAATTTTTCTATCAACTTAAAAAAAATTTAATAATTAATGGCAAAGAGAAGGGAAAAAAATACTTCACTTTTCTTGTAAGCTTTCTGTAATTTCATAAGAAGAAACCCTAAAATACATCCGAGATAAAATAAAAAAAAGAAACACTCAAATAAAATAATTTAGCCACACGTTTATTTCCTTACTATCAAGTTTACGAAGGCATCGGTCAATAATTTTTATTATTTTTTTATATTTCCAATGGCAAGGCTGGGTACAGATTGCACATACAAATACAATACATAATACAATACACAGAAATACAATACAGTACAGAATTGACCGAAGTCATCGTAGCCTTATACAATTCCAGAAGTGATGGTCACTTGTGAAGGGGCACCCAGTGGGTGGACCATCATTGTCCTTAACAAAGGACAGAACAATTTACATCCATACCCTGACCCGGATTCGAACCAGGAACCTTCCGATCCAGAGGCCAACACCTTGACCACTAGACCGGTTGGTCGGCTTGGTCAATAATTAGGCTAAAGAAAATTGCAGTTCTTTCATAACTACAGAGCTAAAAGCAAGGTCTGCGATCACATGCACGAAACCATTTCTGAACTGCTCGATCAGCCTTAAAATCTGAAAGCGAGGGACCATCCGCTCTTATCCTCATTAAGGCACATAGTTTTTTCTTTTTAACTTTTTTTAACAGCTGGTATTTGAAAGAGAAATAATGAAACATTCGGTTTCAAATCCTCGCAGCAAAACTTGCCGTGAGAACCGTTGATCGTCGCGGCGATTTAAGCTAAGCTCACGGCATTTACCGTGGTTGCCACGACTTATTTCCTGCCATGCTACCTGCCTATCAATGCGAAACAGAAAACGTTAAACTTAGATCTAACAAGACTTTGAAAACTAACATGAAGAGTTGGTAGGTTGTTGAATCAACGTCACACTGGAGGAATGGAAAGTGCTATTGGTGGCGGTCCGGTATCCATCGCGACGGGAGAGATCCGACGACAACACCTCGTCATTTTGAACCACGTTCAGAAGATGAGGTCACACCTGAACTGACACCCTACTCTCCAAACTTCCATATCACGCGAATGTGAAAACATTAGATGTCACAGACAGACTGAACATGCACCAATCCCCACGGTCTTTGGCTGGACCGGGTTTCGAACTCATACCTCATCGATTGCTAATCCGCTACCCTTCCCTCTGGACTACCACAGCCCAAAACGGTACAAAGGATGAATGTAACTAAACAGTTTTGAATAGAAAATACTCTATAGCAAAAAAATCGACGCACCAAGGAGTTGTGCCGGACTCGATCCACTTGGAACGGAGCTGACTGGGGACATATAGTCTTTAGTGACGAGTCCCGTTTTAAATTGTGTCCTGACGACAACCTCAGACTTGTAATGGAGACGTCCAGGTCAGCGTGGGGATCCTGCCCTTATTATCGCACGCCAAACATGCCCACAACATGGCGTTATGGTCTGGGGTGCCATCTCATTCGATAGCCGGGCCCATTTGGTAGTCATTTCTGGCACACTTACATCTCAGCGGTACGTAGACATCCCAGCGGTACATCCCAGCGGTTACATCCCAGCGGTACGTGTCTGGAGACGTCCAGGTCAGCGTGGGGATCCTGCCCTTATTATCGCACGCCACACATGCCCACAACATGGCGTTATGGTCTGGGGTGCCATCTCATTCGATAGCCGGGCCCATTTGGTAGTCATTTCTGGCACACTTACATCCCAGCGGTACGTAGACATCCCAGCGGTACATCCCAGCGGTTACATCCCAGCGGTACGTGTCTGGAGACGTCCAGGTCAGCGTGGGGATCCTGCCCTTATTATCGCACGCCACACATGCCCACAACATGGCGTTATGATCTGGGGTGCCATCTCATTCGATAGCCGGGCCCATTTGGTAGTCATTTCTGGCACACTTACATCCCAGCGGTACGTAGACATCCCAGCGGTACATCCCAGCGGTTACATCCCAGCGGTACGTGTCTAGAGACGTCCAGGTCAGCGTGGGGATCCTGCCCTTATTATCGCACGCCACACATGCCCACAACATGGCGTTATGGTCTGGGGTGCCATCTCATTCGATAGCCGGGCCCATTTGGTAGTCATTTCTGGCACACTTACATCTCAGCGGTACGTAGACATCCCAGCGGTTACATCCCAGCGGTACGTGTCTGGAGACGTCCAGGTCAGCGTGGGGATCCTGCCCTTATTATCGCACGCCACACATGCCCACAACATGGCGTTATGGTCTGGGGTGCCATCTCATTCGATAGCCGGGCCCATTTGGTAGTCATTTCTGGCACACTTACATCCCAGCGGTACGTAGACATCCCAGCGGTACATCCCAGCGGTTATATCCCAGCGGTACGTGTCTGGAGACGTCCAGGTCAGCGTGGGGATCCTGCCCTTATTATCGCACGCCACACATGCCCACAACATGGCGTTATGGTCTGGGGTGCCATCTCATTCGATAGCCGGGCCCATTTGGTAGTCATTTCTGGCACACTTACATCCCAGCGGTACGTAGACATCCCAGCGGTACATCCCAGCGGTTACATCCCAGTGGTACGTGTCTGGAGACGTCCAGGTCAGCGTGGGGATCCTGCCCTTATTATCGCACGCCACACATGCCCACAACATGGCGTTATGGTCTGGGGTGCCATCTCATTCGATAGCCGGGCCCATTTGGTAGTCATTTCTGCCACACGTACATCCCAGCGGTACGTAGACATCCCAGCGGTACATCCCAGCGGTTACATCCCAGCGGTACGTGTCTGGAGACGTCCAGGTCAGCGTGGGGATCCTGCCCTTACTATCGCACGCCACACATGCCCACAACATGGCGTTATGGTCTGGGGTGCCATCTCATTCGATAGCCGGGCCCATTTGGTAGTCATTTCTGGCACACTTACATCCCAGCGGTACGTAGACATCCCAGCGGTACATCCCAGCGGTTACATCCCAGCGGTACGTGTCTGGAGACGTCCAGGTCAGCGTGGGGATCCTGCCCTTATTATCGCACGCCACACATGCCCACAACATGGCGTTATGGTCTGGGGTGCCATCTCATTCGATAGCCGGGCCCATTTGGTAGTCATTTCTGGCACACTTACATCCCAGCGGTACGTAGACATCCCAGCGGTACATCCCAGCGGTTACATCCCAGCGGTACGTGTCTGGAGACGTCCAGGTCAGCGTGGGGATCCTGCCCTTATTATCGCACGCCACACATGCCCACAACAAGGCGTTATGGTCTGGGGTGCCATCTCATTCGATAGCCGGGCCCATTTGGTAGTCATTTCTGGCACACTTACATCCCAAAGGTACGTAGACATCCCAGCGGTTACATCCCAGCGGTACGTGTCTGGAGACGTCCAGGTCAGCGTGGGGATCCTGCCCTTATTATCGCACGCCACACATGCCCACAACATGGCGTTATGGTCTGGGGTGCCATCTCATTCGATAGCCGGGTCCATTAGGTAGTCATTTCTGGCACACTTACATCCCAGCGGTACGTAGACATCCCAGCGGTACATCACAGCGGTTACATCCCAGCGGTACGTGTCTGGAGACGTCCAGGTCAGCGTGGGGATCCTGCCCTTATTATCGCACGCCACACATGCCCACAACATGGCGTTATGGTCTGGGGTGCCATCTCATTCGATAGCCGGGCCCATTTGGTAGTCATTTCTGGCACACTTACATCCCAGCGGTACGTAGACATCAGCGGTACATCCCAGCGGTTACATCCCAGCGGTACGTGTCTGGAGACGTCCAGGTCAGCGTGGGGATCCTGCCCTTATTATCGCACGCCACACATGCCCACAACATGGCGTTATGGTTTGGGGTGCCATCTCATTCGATAGCCGGGCCCATTTGGTAGTCATTTCTGGCACACTTACATCCCAGCGGTACGTAGACATCCCAGCGGTACATCCCAGCGGTTACATCCCAGCGGTACGTGTCTGGAGACGTCCAGGTCAGCGTGGGGATCCTGCCCTTATTATCGCACGCCACACATGCCCACAACAAGGCGTTATGGTCTGGGGTGCCATCTCATTCGATAGCCGGGACCATTTGGTAGTCATTTCTGGCACACTTACATCCCAGCGGTACGTAGACATCCCAGCGGTTACATCCCAGCGGTACGTGTCTGGAGACGTCCAGGTCAGCGTGGGGATCCTGCCCTTATTATCGCACGCCACACATGCCCACAACATGGCGTTATGGTCTGGGGTGCCATCTCATTCGATAGCCGGGCCCATTTGGTAGTCATTTCTGGCACACTTACATCCCAGCGGTACGTAGACATCCCAGCGGTACATCCCAGCGGTTACATCCCAGCGGTTACATCCCAGCGGTTACATCCCAGCGGTACGTGTCTGGAGACGTCCAGGTCAGCGTGGGGATCCTGCCCTTATCATCGCACGCCACACATGCCCACAACATGGCGTTATGGTCTGGGGTGCCATCTCATTCGATAGCCGGGCCCATTTGGTAGTCATTTCTGGCACACTTCCATCCCAGCTGTACGTAGACATCCCAGCGGTACATCCCAGCGGTTACATCCCATCGGTTACATCCCAGCGGTACGTGTCTGGAGACGTCCAGGTCAGCGTGGGGATCCTGCCCTTATTATCGCACGCCACACATGCCCACAACATGGCGTTATGGTCTGGGATGCCATCTCATTCGATAGCCGGGTCCATTAGGTAGTCATTTCTGGCACACTTACATCCCAGCGGTACGTAGACATCCCAGCGGTTACATCCCAGCGGTACGTGTCTGGAGAAATCCAGGTCAGCGTGGGGTTCCTGCCCTTATTATCGCACGCCACACATGCCCACAACATGGCGTTATGGTCTGGGATGCCATCTCATTCGATAGCCGGGCCCATTTGGTAGTCATTTCTGGCACACTTACATCCCAGCGGTACGTAGACATCCCAGCGTTACATCCCAGCGGTTACATCCCAGCGGTTACATCCCAGCGGTTACATCCCAGCGGTACGTGTCTGGAGACGTCCAGGTCAGCGTGGGGATCCTGCCCTTATCATCGCACGCCACACATGCCCACAACATGGCGTTATGGTCTGGGGTGCCATCTCATTCGATAGCCGGGCCCATTTGGTAGTCATTTCTGGCACACTTACATCCCAGCTGTACGTAGACATCCCAGCGGTACATCCCAGCGGTTACATCCCATCGGTTACATCCCAGCGGTACGTGTCTGGAGACGTCCAGGTCAGCGTGGGGATCCTGCCCTTATTATCGCACGCCACACATGCCCACAACATGGCGTTATGGTCTGGGATGCCATCTCATTCGATAGCCGGGTCCATTAGGTAGTCATTTCTGGCACACTTACATCCCAGCGGTACGTAGACATCCCAGCGGTTACATCCCAGCGGTACGTGTCTGGAGACGTCCAGGTCAGCGTGGGGTTCCTGCCCTTATTATCGCACGCCACACATGCCCACAACATGGCGTTATGGTCTGGGATGCCATCTCATTCGATAGCCGGGCGTATTTGGTAGTCATTTCTGGCACACTTACACCCCAGCGGTACGTAGACATCCCAGCGGTACATCCCAGCGGTTACATCCCAGCGGTACGTGTCTGGAGACGTCCAGGTCAGCGTGGGGATCCTGCCCTTATTATCGCACGCCACACATGCCCACAACAAGGCGTTATGGTCTGGGGTGCCATCTCATTCGATAGCCGGGCCCATTTGGTAGTCATTTCTGGCACACTTACATCCCAGCGGTACGTAGACATCCCAGCGGTACATCCCAGCGGTTACATCCCAGTGGTACGTGTCTGGAGACGTCCAGGTCAGCGTGGGGATCCTGCCCTTATTATCGCACGCCACACATGCCCACAACATGGCGTTATGGTCTGGGGTGCCATCTCATTCGATAGCCGGGCCCATTTGGTAGTCATTTCTGCCACACTTACATCCCAGCGGTACGTAGACATCCCAGCGGTACATCCCAGCGGTTACATCCCAGCGGTACGTGTCTGGAGACGTCCAGGTCAGCGTGGGGATCCTGCCCTTACTATCGCACGCCACACATGCCCACAACATGGCGTTATGGTCTGGGGTGCCATCTCATTCGATAGCCGGGCCCATTTGGTAGTCATTTCTGGCACACTTACATCCCAGCGGTACGTAGACATCCCAGCGGTACATCCCAGCGGTTACATCCCAGCGGTACGTGTCTGGAGACGTCCAGGTCAGCGTGGGGATCCTGCCCTTATTATCGCACGCCACACATGCCCACAACATGGCGTTATGGTCTGGGGTGCCATCTCATTCGATAGCCGGGCCCATTTGGTAGTCATTTCTGTCACACTTACATCCCAGCGGTACGTAGACATCCCAGCGGTACGTAGACATCCCAGCGGTACATCCCAGCGGTTACATCCCAGCGGTACGTGTCTGGAGACGTCCAGGTCAGCGTGGGGATCCTGCCCTTATTATCGCACGCCACACATGCCCACAACATGGCGTTATGGTTTGGGGTGCCATCTCATTCGATAGCCGGGCCCATTTGGTAGTCATTTCTGGCACACTTACATCCCAGCGGTACGTAGACATCCCAGCGGTACATCCCAGCGGTTACATCCCAGCGGTACGTGTCTGGAGACGTCCAGGTCAGCGTGGGGATCCTGCCCTTATTATCGCACGCCACACATGCCCACAACAAGGCGTTATGGTCTGGGGTGCCATCTCATTCGATAGCCGGGCCCATTTGGTAGTCATTTCTGGCACACTTACATCCCAGCGGTACGTAGACATCCCAGCGGTTACATCCCAGCGGTACGTGTCTGGAGACGTCCAGGTCAGCGTGGGGATCCTGCCGTTATTATCGCACGCCACACATGCCCACAACATGGCGTTATGGTCTGGGGTGCCATCTCATTCGATAGCCGGGTCCATTAGGTAGTCATTTCTGGCACACTTACATCCCAGCGGTACGTAGACATCCCAGCGGTACATCCCAGCGGTTACATCCCAGCGGTACGTGTCTGGAGACTTCCAGGTCAGCGTGGGGATCCTGCCCTTATTATCGCACGCCACACATGCCCACAACATGGCGTTATGGTCTGGGGTGCCATCTCATTCGATAGCCTGGTCCATTAGGTAGTCATTTCTGTTACACTTACATCCCAGCGGTAAATAGACATCCCAGCGGTACATCCCAGCGGTTACATCCCAGCGGTACGTGTCTGGAGACGTCCAGGTCAGCGTGGGGATCCTGCCCTTATTATCGCACGCCACACATGCCCACAACATGGCGTTATGGTCTGGGGTGCCATCTCATTCGATAGCCGGGCCCATTTGGTAGTCATTTCTGGCACACTTACATCCCAGCGGTACGTAGACATCCCAGCGGTACATCCCAGCGGTTACATCCCAGCGGTTACATCCCAGCGGTACGTGTCTGGAGACGTCCAGGTCAGCGTGGGGATCCTGCCCTTATCATCGCACGCCACACATGCCCACAACATGGCGTTATGGTCTGGGGTGCCATCTCATTCGATAGCCGGGCCCATTTGGTAGTCATTTCTGGCACACTTACATCCCAGCTGTACGTAGACATCCCAGCGGTACATCCCAGCGGTTACATCCCATCGGTTACATCCCAGCGGTACGTGTCTGGAGACGTCCAGGTCAGCGTGGGGATCCTGCCCTTATTATCGCACGCCACACATGCCCACAACATGGCGTTATGGTCTGGGATGCCATCTCATTCGATAGCCGGGTCCATTAGGTAGTCATTTCTGGCACACTTACATCCCAGCGGTACGTAGACATCCCAGCGGTTACATCCCAGCGGTACGTGTCTGGAGACGTCCAGGTCAGCGTGGGGTTCCTGCCCTTATTATCGCACGCCACACATGCCCACAACATGGCGTTATGGTCTGGGATGCCATCTCATTCGATAGCCGGGCCCATTTGGTAGTCATTTCTGGCACACTTACACCCCAGCGGTACGTAGACATCCCAGCGGTTACATCCCAGCGGTACGTGTCTGGAGACGTCCAGGTCAGCGTGGGGATCCTTCCCTTATTATCGCACGCCACACATGCCCGAAACAAGGCGTTATGGTCTGGGGTGCCATCTCATTCGATAGCCGGGCCCATTTGGTAGTCATTTCTGGCACGCTTACATCCCAGCGGTACGTAGACATCCCAGCGGTTACATCCCAGCGGTACGTGTCTGGAGACGTCCAGGTCAGCGTGGGGATCCTGGCCTTATTATCGCACGCCACACATGCCCACAACATGGCGTTATGGTCTGGGGTGCCATCTCATTCGATAGCCGGGTCCATTAGGTAGTCATTTCTGGCACACTTACATCCCAGCGGTACGTAGACATCCCAGCGGTACATCCCAGCGGTTACATCCCAGCGGTACGTGTCTGGAGACTTCCAGGTCAGCGTGGGGATCCTGCCCTTATTATCGCACGCCACACATGCCCACAACATGGCGTTATGGTCTGGGGTGCCATCTCATTCGATAGCCGGGTCCATTAGGTAGTCATTTCTGGCACACTTACATCCCAGCGGTACGTAGACATCCCAGCGGTACATCCCAGCGGTTACATCCCAGCGGTACGTGTCTGGAGACGTCCAGGTCAGCGTGGGGATCCTGCCCTTATTATCGCACGCCACACATGCCCACAACATGGCGTTATGGTCTGGGGTGCCATCTCATTCGATAGCCGGGCCCATTTGGTAGTCATTTCTGGCACACTTACATCCCAGCGGTACGTAGACATCCCAGCGGTACATCCCAGCGGTTACATCCCAGCGGTTACATCCCAGCGGTACGTGTCTGGAGACGTCCAGGTCAGCGTGGGGATCCTGCCCTTATCATCGCACGCCACACATGCCCACAACATGGCGTTATGGTCTGGGGTGCCATCTCATTCGATAGCCGGGCCCATTTGGTAGTCATTTCTGCCACACGTACATCCCAGCGGTACGTAGACATCCCAGCGGTACATCCCAGCGGTTACATCCCAGCGGTACGTGTCTGGAGACGTCCAGGTCAGCGTGGGGATCCTGCCCTTACTATCGCACGCCACACATGCCCACAACATGGCGTTATGGTCTGGGGTGCCATCTCATTCGATAGCCGGGCCCATTTGGTAGTCATTTCTGGCACACTTACATCCCAGCGGTACGTAGACATCCCAGCGGTACATCCCAGCGGTTACATCCCAGCGGTACGTGTCTGGAGACGTCCAGGTCAGCGTGGGGATCCTGCCCTTATTATCGCACGCCACACATGCCCACAACATGGCGTTATGGTCTGGGGTGCCATCTCATTCGATAGCCGGGCCCATTTGGTAGTCATTTCTGGCACACTTACATCCCAGCGGTACGTAGACATCCCAGCGGTACATCCCAGCGGTTACATCCCAGCGGTACGTGTCTGGAGACGTCCAGGTCAGCGTGGGGATCCTGCCCTTATTATCGCACGCCACACATGCCCACAACAAGGCGTTATGGTCTGGGGTGCCATCTCATTCGATAGCCGGGCCCATTTGGTAGTCATTTCTGGCACACTTACATCCCAAAGGTACGTAGACATCCCAGCGGTTACATCCCAGCGGTACGTGTCTGGAGACGTCCAGGTCAGCGTGGGGATCCTGCCCTTATTATCGCACGCCACACATGCCCACAACATGGCGTTAT
Source organism: Metellina segmentata (assembly GCA_947359465.1). Taxonomy (NCBI): domain Eukaryota; kingdom Metazoa; phylum Arthropoda; class Arachnida; order Araneae; family Tetragnathidae; genus Metellina; species Metellina segmentata. The sequence goes on along the minus strand of OX375877.1, from coordinate 124,840,609 downwards.
GGTCTGGGGTGCCATCTCATTCGATAGCCGGGTCCATTAGGTAGTCATTTCTGGCACACTTACATCCCAGCGGTACGTAGACATCCCAGCGGTACATCACAGCGGTTACATCCCAGCGGTACGTGTCTGGAGACGTCCAGGTCAGCGTGGGGATCCTGCCCTTATTATCGCACGCCACACATGCCCACAACATGGCGTTATGGTCTGGGGTGCCATCTCATTCGATAGCCGGGCCCATTTGGTAGTCATTTCTGGCACACTTACATCCCAGCGGTACGTAGACATCAGCGGTACATCCCAGCGGTTACATCCCAGCGGTACGTGTCTGGAGACGTCCAGGTCAGCGTGGGGATCCTGCCCTTATTATCGCACGCCACACATGCCCACAACATGGCGTTATGGTTTGGGGTGCCATCTCATTCGATAGCCGGGCCCATTTGGTAGTCATTTCTGGCACACTTACATCCCAGCGGTACGTAGACATCCCAGCGGTACATCCCAGCGGTTACATCCCAGCGGTACGTGTCTGGAGACGTCCAGGTCAGCGTGGGGATCCTGCCCTTATTATCGCACGCCACACATGCCCACAACAAGGCGTTATGGTCTGGGGTGCCATCTCATTCGATAGCCGGGACCATTTGGTAGTCATTTCTGGCACAGTTACATCCCAGCGGTACGTAGACATCCCAGCGGTTACATCCCAGCGGTACGTGTCTGGAGACGTCCAGGTCAGCGTGGGGATCCTGCCCTTATTATCGCACGCCACACATGCCCACAACATGGCGTTATGGTCTGGGGTGCCATCTCATTCGATAGCCGGGCCCATTTGGTAGTCATTTCTGGCACACTTACATCCCAGCGGTACGTAGACATCCCAGCGGTACATCCCAGCGGTTACATCCCAGCGGTTACATCCCAGCGGTTACATCCCAGCGGTACGTGTCTGGAGACGTCCAGGTCAGCGTGGGGATCCTGCCCTTATCATCGCACGCCACACATGCCCACAACATGGCGTTATGGTCTGGGGTGCCATCTCATTCGATAGCCGGGCCCATTTGGTAGTCATTTCTGGCACACTTCCATCCCAGCTGTACGTAGACATCCCAGCGGTACATCCCAGCGGTTACATCCCATCGGTTACATCCCAGCGGTACGTGTCTGGAGACGTCCAGGTCAGCGTGGGGATCCTGCCCTTATTATCGCACGCCACACATGCCCACAACATGGCGTTATGGTCTGGGATGCCATCTCATTCGATAGCCGGGTCCATTAGGTAGTCATTTCTGGCACACTTACATCCCAGCGGTACGTAGACATCCCAGCGGTTACATCCCAGCGGTACGTGTCTGGAGAAATCCAGGTCAGCGTGGGGTTCCTGCCCTTATTATCGCACGCCACACATGCCCACAACATGGCGTTATGGTCTGGGATGCCATCTCATTCGATAGCCGGGCCCATTTGGTAGTCATTTCTGGCACACTTACATCCCAGCGGTACGTAGACATCCCAGCGTTACATCCCAGCGGTTACATCCCAGCGGTTACATCCCAGCGGTTACATCCCAGCGGTACGTGTCTGGAGACGTCCAGGTCAGCGTGGGGATCCTGCCCTTATCATCGCACGCCACACATGCCCACAACATGGCGTTATGGTCTGGGGTGCCATCTCATTCGATAGCCGGGCCCATTTGGTAGTCATTTCTGGCACACTTACATCCCAGCTGTACGTAGACATCCCAGCGGTACATCCCAGCGGTTACATCCCATCGGTTACATCCCAGCGGTACGTGTCTGGAGACGTCCAGGTCAGCGTGGGGATCCTGCCCTTATTATCGCACGCCACACATGCCCACAACATGGCGTTATGGTCTGGGATGCCATCTCATTCGATAGCCGGGTCCATTAGGTAGTCATTTCTGGCACACTTACATCCCAGCGGTACGTAGACATCCCAGCGGTTACATCCCAGCGGTACGTGTCTGGAGACGTCCAGGTCAGCGTGGGGTTCCTGCCCTTATTATCGCACGCCACACATGCCCACAACATGGCGTTATGGTCTGGGATGCCATCTCATTCGATAGCCGGGCGTATTTGGTAGTCATTTCTGGCACACTTACACCCCAGCGGTACGTAGACATCCCAGCGGTACATCCCAGCGGTTACATCCCAGCGGTACGTGTCTGGAGACGTCCAGGTCAGCGTGGGGATCCTGCCCTTATTATCGCACGCCACACATGCCCACAACAAGGCGTTATGGTCTGGGGTGCCATCTCATTCGATAGCCGGGCCCATTTGGTAGTCATTTCTGGCACACTTACATCCCAGCGGTACGTAGACATCCCAGCGGTACATCCCAGCGGTTACATCCCAGTGGTACGTGTCTGGAGACGTCCAGGTCAGCGTGGGGATCCTGCCCTTATTATCGCACGCCACACATGCCCACAACATGGCGTTATGGTCTGGGGTGCCATCTCATTCGATAGCCGGGCCCATTTGGTAGTCATTTCTGCCACACTTACATCCCAGCGGTACGTAGACATCCCAGCGGTACATCCCAGCGGTTACATCCCAGCGGTACGTGTCTGGAGACGTCCAGGTCAGCGTGGGGATCCTGCCCTTACTATCGCACGCCACACATGCCCACAACATGGCGTTATGGTCTGGGGTGCCATCTCATTCGATAGCCGGGCCCATTTGGTAGTCATTTCTGGCACACTTACATCCCAGCGGTACGTAGACATCCCAGCGGTACATCCCAGCGGTTACATCCCAGCGGTACGTGTCTGGAGACGTCCAGGTAAGCGTGGGGATCCTGCCCTTATTATCGCACGCCACACATGCCCACAACATGGCGTTATGGTCTGGGGTGCCATCTCATTCGATAGCCGGGCCCATTTGGTAGTCATTTCTGTCACACTTACATCCCAGCGGTACGTAGACATCCCAGCGGTACGTAGACATCCCAGCGGTACATCCCAGCGGTTACATCCCAGCGGTACGTGTCTGGAGACGTCCAGGTCAGCGTGGGGATCCTGCCCTTATTATCGCACGCCACACATGCCCACAACATGGCGTTATGGTTTGGGGTGCCATCTCATTCGATAGCCGGGCCCATTTGGTAGTCATTTCTGGCACACTTACATCCCAGCGGTACGTAGACATCCCAGCGGTACATCCCAGCGGTTACATCCCAGCGGTACGTGTCTGGAGACGTCCAGGTCAGCGTGGGGATCCTGCCCTTATTATCGCACGCCACACATGCCCACAACAAGGCGTTATGGTCTGGGGTGCCATCTCATTCGATAGCCGGGCCCATTTGGTAGTCATTTCTGGCACACTTACATCCCAGCGGTACGTAGACATCCCAGCGGTTACATCCCAGCGGTACGTGTCTGGAGACGTCCAGGTCAGCGTGGGGATCCTGCCGTTATTATCGCACGCCACACATGCCCACAACATGGCGTTATGGTCTGGGGTGCCATCTCATTCGATAGCCGGGTCCATTAGGTAGTCATTTCTGGCACACTTACATCCCAGCGGTACGTAGACATCCCAGCGGTACATCCCAGCGGTTACATCCCAGCGGTACGTGTCTGGAGACTTCCAGGTCAGCGTGGGGATCCTGCCCTTATTATCGCACGCCACACATGCCCACAACATGGCGTTATGGTCTGGGGTGCCATCTCATTCGATAGCCTGGTCCATTAGGTAGTCATTTCTGTTACACTTACATCCCAGCGGTAAATAGACATCCCAGCGGTACATCCCAGCGGTTACATCCCAGCGGTACGTGTCTGGAGACGTCCAGGTCAGCGTGGGGATCCTGCCCTTATTATCGCACGCCACACATGCCCACAACATGGCGTTATGGTCTGGGGTGCCATCTCATTCGATAGCCGGGCCCATTTGGTAGTCATTTCTGGCACACTTACATCCCAGCGGTACGTAGACATCCCAGCGGTACATCCCAGCGGTTACATCCCAGCGGTTACATCCCAGCGGTACGTGTCTGGAGACGTCCAGGTCAGCGTGGGGATCCTGCCCTTATCATCGCACGCCACACATGCCCACAACATGGCGTTATGGTCTGGGGTGCCATCTCATTCGATAGCCGGGCCCATTTGGTAGTCATTTCTGGCACACTTACATCCCAGCTGTACGTAGACATCCCAGCGGTACATCCCAGCGGTTACATCCCATCGGTTACATCCCAGCGGTACGTGTCTGGAGACGTCCAGGTCAGCGTGGGGATCCTGCCCTTATTATCGCACGCCACACATGCCCACAACATGGCGTTATGGTCTGGGATGCCATCTCATTCGATAGCCGGGTCCATTAGGTAGTCATTTCTGGCACACTTACATCCCAGCGGTACGTAGACATCCCAGCGGTTACATCCCAGCGGTACGTGTCTGGAGACGTCCAGGTCAGCGTGGGGTTCCTGCCCTTATTATCGCACGCCACACATGCCCACAACATGGCGTTATGGTCTGGGATGCCATCTCATTCGATAGCCGGGCCCATTTGGTAGTCATTTCTGGCACACTTACACCCCAGCGGTACGTAGACATCCCAGCGGTTACATCCCAGCGGTACGTGTCTGGAGACGTCCAGGTCAGCGTGGGGATCCTGCCCTTATTATCGCACGCCACACATGCCCGAAACAAGGCGTTATGGTCTGGGGTGCCATCTCATTCGATAGCCGGGCCCATTTGGTAGTCATTTCTGGCACGCTTACATCCCAGCGGTACGTAGACATCCCAGCGGTTACATCCCAGCGGTACGTGTCTGGAGACGTCCAGGTCAGCGTGGGGATCCTGGCCTTATTATCGCACGCCACACATGCCCACAACATGGCGTTATGGTCTGGGGTGCCATCTCATTCGATAGCCGGGTCCATTAGGTAGTCATTTCTGGCACACTTACATCCCAGCGGTACGTAGACATCCCAGCGGTACATCCCAGCGGTTACATCCCAGCGGTACGTGTCTGGAGACTTCCAGGTCAGCGTGGGGATCCTGCCCTTATTATCGCACGCCACACATGCCCACAACATGGCGTTATGGTCTGGGGTGCCATCTCATTCGATAGCCGGGTCCATTAGGTAGTCATTTCTGGCACACTTACATCCCAGCGGTACGTAGACATCCCAGCGGTACATCCCAGCGGTTACATCCCAGCGGTACGTGTCTGGAGACGTCCAGGTCAGCGTGGGGATCCTGCCCTTATTATCGCACGCCACACATGCCCACAACATGGCGTTATGGTCTGGGGTGCCATCTCATTCGATAGCCGGGCCCATTTGGTAGTCATTTCTGGCACACTTACATCCCAGCGGTACGTAGACATCCCAGCGGTACATCCCAGCGGTTACATCCCAGCGGTTACATCCCAGCGGTACGTGTCTGGAGACGTCCAGGTCAGCGTGGGGATCCTGCCCTTATCATCGCACGCCACACATGCCCACAACATGGCGTTATGGTCTGGGGTGCCATCTCATTCGACAGCCGGGCCCATTTGGTAGTCATTTCTGGCACACTTACATCCCAGCTGTACGTAGACATCCCAGCGGTACATCCCAGCGGTTACATCCCAGCGGTTACATCCCAGCGGTTACATCCCAGCGGTTACATCCCAGCGGTACGTGTCTGGAGACGTCCAGGTCAGCGTGGGGATCCTGCCCTTATTATCGCACGCCACACATGCCCACAACATGGCGTTATGGTCTGGGATGCCATCTCATTCGATAGCCGGGTCCATTAGGTAGTCATTTCTGGCACACTTACATCCCAGCGGTACGTAGACATCCCAGCGGTTACATCCCAGCGGTACGTGTCTGGAGACGTCCAGGTCAGCGTGGGGTTCCTGACCTTATTATCGCACGCCACACATGCCCACAACATGGCGTTATGGTCTGGGATGCCATCTCATTCGATAGCCGGGCCCATTTGGTAGTCATTTCTGGCACACTTACACCCCAGCGGTACGTAGACATCCCAGCGGTACATCCCAGCGGTTACATCCCAGCGGTACGTGTCTGGAGACGTCCAGGTCAGCGTGGGGATCCTGCCCTTATTATCGCACGCCACACATGCCCACAACAAGGCGTTATGGTCTGGGGTGCCATCTCATTCGATAGCCGGGCCCATTTGGTAGTCATTTCTGGCACACTTACATCCCAGCGGTACGTAGACATCCCAGCGGTACATCCCAGCGGTTACATCCCAGTGGTACGTGTCTGGAGACGTCCAGGTCAGCGTGGGGATCCTGCCCTTATTATCGCACGCCACACATGCCCACAACATGGCGTTATGGTCTGGGGTGCCATCTCATTCGATAGCCGGGCCCATTTGGTAGTCATTTCTGCCACACTTACATCCCAGCGGTACGTAGACATCCCAGCGGTACATCCCAGCGGTTACATCCCAGCGGTACGTGTCTGGAGACGTCCAGGTCAGCGTGGGGATCCTGCCCTTACTATCGCACGCCACACATGCCCACAACATGGCGTTATGGTCTGGGGTGCCATCTCATTCGATAGCCGGGCCCATTTGGTAGTCATTTCTGGCACACTTACATCCCAGCGGTACGTAGACATCCCAGCGGTACATCCCAGCGGTTACATCCCAGCGGTACGTGTCTGGAGACGTCCAGGTCAGCGTGGGGATCCTGCCCTTATTATCGCACGCCACACATGCCCACAACATGGCGTTATGGTCTGGGGTGCCATCTCATTCGATAGCCGGGCCCATTTGGTAGTCATTTCTGGCACACTTACATCCCAGCGGTACGTAGACATCCCAGCGGTACATCCCAGCGGTTACATCCCAGCGGTACGTGTCTGGAGACGTCCAGGTCAGCGTGGGGATCCTGCCCTTATTATCGCACGCCACACATGCCCACAACATGGCGTTATGGTTTGGGGTGCCATCTCATTCGATAGCCGGGCCCATTTGGTAGTCATTTCTGGCACACTTACATCCCAGCGGTACGTAGACATCCCAGCGGTACATCCCAGCGGTTACATCCCAGCGGTACGTGTCTGGAGACGTCCAGGTCAGCGTGGGGATCCTGCCCTTATTATCGCACGCCACACATGCCCACAACAAGGCGTTATGGTCTGGGGTGCCATCTCATTCGATAGCCGGGCCCATTTGGTAGTCATTTCTGGCACACTTACATCCCAGCGGTACGTAGACATCCCAGCGGTTACATCCCAGCGGTACGTGTCTGGAGACGTCCAGGTCAGCGTGGGGATCCTGCCCTTATTATCGCACGCCACACATGCCCACAACATGGCGTTATGGTTTGGGGTGCCATCTCATTCGATAGCCGGGCCCATTTGGTAGTCATATCTGGCACACTTACATCCCAGCGGTACGTAGACATCCCAGCGGTACATCCCAGCGGTTACATCCCAGCGGTACGTGTCTGGAGACGTCCAGGTCAGCGTGGGGATCCTGCCCTTATTATCGCACGCCACACATGCCCACAACAAGGCGTTATGGTCTGGGGTGCCATCTCATTCGATAGCCGGGTCCATTAGGTAGTCATTTCTGGCACACTTACATCCCAGCGGTACGTAGACATCCCAGCGGTATATCCCAGCGGTTACATCCCAGCGGTACGTGTCTGGAGACTTCCAGGTCAGCGTGGGGATCCTGCCCTTATTATCGCACGCCACACATGCCCACAACATGGCGTTATGGTCTGGGGTGCCATCTCATTCGATAGCCGGGTCCATTAGGTAGTCATTTCTGGCACACTTACATCCCAGCGGTACGTAGACATCCCAGCGGTACATCCCAGCGGTTACATCCCAGCGGTACGTGTCTGGAGACGTCCAGGTCAGCGTGGGGATCCTGCCCTTATTATCGCACGCCACACATGCCCACAACATGGCGTTATGGTCTGGGGTGCCATCTCATTCGATAGCCGGGCCCATTTGGTAGTCATTTCTGGCACACTTACATCCCAGCGGTACGTAGACATCCCAGCGGTACATCCCAGCGGTTACATCCCAGCGGTTACATCCCAGCGGTTACATCCCAGCGGTACGTGTCTGGAGACGTCCAGGTCAGCGTGGGGATCCTGCCCTTATCATCGCACGCCACACATGCCCACAACATGGCGTTATGGTCTGGGGTGCCATCTCATTCGATAGCCGGGTCCATTTGGTAGTCATTTCTGGCACACTTACATCCCAGCTGTACGTAGACATCCCAGCGGTACATCCCAGCGGTTACATCCCATCGGTTACATCCCAGCGGTACGTGTCTGGAGACGTCCAGGTCAGCGTGGGGATCCTGCCCTTATTATCGCACGCCACACATGCCCACAACATGGCGTTATGGTCTGGGATGCCATCTCATTCGATAGCCGGGTCCATTAGGTAGTCATTTCTGGCACACTTACATCCCAGCGGTACGTAGACATCCCAGCGGTTACATCCCAGCGGTACGTGTCTGGAGACGTCCAGGTCAGCGTGGGGTTCCTGCCCTTATTATCGCACGCCACACATGCCCACAACATGGCGTTATGGTCTGGGATGCCAACTCATTCGATAGCCGGGCCCATTTGGTAGTCATTTCTGGCACACTTACACCCCAGCGGTACGTAGACATCCCAGCGGTTACATCCCAGCGGTACGTGTCTGGAGACGTCCAGGTCAGCGTGGGGATCCTGCCCTTATTATCGCACGCCACACATGCCCACAACAAGGCGTTATGGTCTGGGGTGCCATCTCATTCGATAGCCGGGCCCATTTGGTAGTCATTTCTGGCACGCTTACATCCCAGCGGTACGTAGACATCCCAGCGGTTACATCCCAGCGGTACGTGTCTGGAGACGTCCAGGTCAGCGTGGGGATCCTGGCCTTATTATCGCACGCCACACATGCCCACAACATGGCGTTATGGTCTGGGGTGCCATCTCATTCGATAGCCGGGTCCATTAGGTAGTCATTTCTGGCACACTTACATCCCAGCGGTACGTAGACATCCCAGCGGTACATCCCAGCGGTTACATCCCAGCGGTACGTGTCTGGAGACTTCCAGGTCAGCGTGGGGATCCTGCCCTTATTATCGCACGCCACACATGCCCACAACATGGCGTTATGGTCTGGGGTGCCATCTCATTCGATAGCCGGGTCCATTAGGTAGTCATTTCTGGCACACTTACATCCCAGCGGTACGTAGACATCCCAGCGGTACATCCCAGCGGTTACATCCCAGCGGTACGTGTCTGGAGACGTCCAGGTCAGCGTGGGGATCCTGCCCTTATTATCGCACGCCACACATGCCCACAACATGGCGTTATGGTCTGGGGTGCCATCTCATTCGATAGCCGGGCCCATTTGGTAGTCATTTCTGGCACACTTACATCCCAGCGGTACGTAGACATCCCAGCGGTACATCCCAGCGGTTACATCCCAGCGGTTACATCCCAGCGGTTACATCCCAGCGGTACGTGTCTGGAGACGTCCAGGTCAGCGTGGGGATCCTGCCCTTATCATCGCACGCCACACATGCCCACAACATGGCGTTATGGTCTGGGGTGCCATCTCATTCGACAGCCGGGCCCATTTGGTAGTCATTTCTGGCACACTTACATCCCAGCTGTACGTAGACATCCCAGCGGTACATCCCAGCGGTTACATCCCAGCGGTTACATCCCAGCGGTACGTGTCTGGAGACGTCCAGGTCAGCGTGGGGATCCTGCCCTTATTATCGCACGCCACACATGCCCACAACATGGCGTTATGGTCTGGGATGCCATCTCATTCGATAGCCGGGTCCATTAGGTAGTCATTTCTGGCACACTTACATCCCAGCGGTACGTAGACATCCCAGCGGTTACATCCCAGCGGTACGTGTCTGGAGACGTCCAGGTCAGCGTGGGGTTCCTGACCTTATTATCGCACGCCACACATGCCCACAACATGGCGTTATGGTCTGGGATGCCATCTCATTCGATAGCCGGGCCCATTTGGTAGTCATTTCTGGCACACTTACACCCCAGCGGTACGTAGACATCCCAGCGGTACATCCCAGCGGTTACATCCCAGCGGTACGTGTCTGGAGACGTCCAGGTCAGCGTGGGGATCCTGCCCTTATTATCGCACGCCACACATGCCCACAACAAGGCGTTATGGTCTGGGGTGCCATCTCATTCGATAGCCGGGCCCATTTGGTAGTCATTTCTGGCACACTTACATCCCAGCGGTACGTAGACATCCCAGCGGTACATCCCAGCGGTTACATCCCAGCGGTACGTGTCTGGAGACGTCCAGGTCAGCGTGGGGATCCTGCCCTTATTATCGCACGCCACACATGCCCACAACAAGGCGTTATGGTCTGGGGTGCCATCTCATTCGATAGCCGGGTCCATTAGGTAGTCATTTCTGGCACACTTACATCCCAGCGGTACGTAGACATCCCAGCGGTATATCCCAGCGGTTACATCCCAGCGGTACGTGTCTGGAGACTTCCAGGTCAGCGTGGGGATCCTGCCCTTATTATCGCACGCCACACATGCCCACAACATGGCGTTATGGTCTGGGGTGCCATCTCATTCGATAGCCGGGTCCATTAGGTAGTCATTTCTGGCACACTTACATCCCAGCGGTACGTAGACATCCCAGCGGTACATCCCAGCGGTTACATCCCAGCGGTACGTGTCTGGAGACGTCCAGGTCAGCGTGGGGATCCTGCCCTTATTATCGCACGCCACACATGCCCACAACATGGCGTTATGGTCTGGGGTGCCATCTCATTCGATAGCCGGGCCCATTTGGTAGTCATTTCTGGCACACTTACATCCCAGCGGTACGTAGACATCCCAGCGGTACATCCCAGCGGTTACATCCCAGCGGTTACATCCCAGCGGTTACATCCCAGCGGTACGTGTCTGGAGACGTCCAGGTCAGCGTGGGGATCCTGCCCTTATCATCGCACGCCACACATGCCCACAACATGGCGTTATGGTCTGGGGTGCCATCTCATTCGATAGCCGGGTCCATTTGGTAGTCATTTCTGGCACACTTACATCCCAGCTGTACGTAGACATCCCAGCGGTACATCCCAGCGGTATATCCCAGCGGTTACATCCCAGCGGTACGTGTCTGGAGACTTCCAGGTCAGCGTGGGGATCCTGCCCTTATTATCGCACGCCACACATGCCCACAACATGGCGTTATGGTCTGGGGTGCCATCTCATTCGATAGCCGGGTCCATTAGGTAGTCATTTCTGGCACACTTACATCCCAGCGGTACGTAGACATCCCAGCGGTACATCCCAGCGGTTACATCCCAGCGGTACGTGTCTGGAGACGTCCAGGTCAGCGTGGGGATCCTGCCCTTATTATCGCACGCCACACATGCCCACAACATGGCGTTATGGTCTGGGGTGCCATCTCATTCGATAGCCGGGCCCATTTGGTAGTCATTTCTGGCACACTTACATCCCAGCGGTACGTAGACATCCCAGCGGTACATCCCAGCGGTTACATCCCAGCGGTTACATCCCAGCGGTACGTGTCTGGAGACGTCCAGGTCAGCGTGGGGATCCTGCCCTTATCATCGCACGCCACACATGCCCACAACATGGCGTTATGGTCTGGGGTGCCATCTCATTCGATAGCCGGGTCCATTTGGTAGTCATTTCTGGCACACTTACATCCCAGCTGTACGTAGACATCCCAGCGGTACATCCCAGCGGTTACATCCCATCGGTTACATCCCAGCGGTACGTGTCTGGAGACGTCCAGGTCAGCGTGGGGATCCTGCCCTTATTATCGCACGCCACACATGCCCACAACATGGCGTTATGGTCTGGGATGCCATCTCATTCGATAGCCGGGTCCATTAGGTAGTCATTTCTGGCACACTTACATCCCAGCGGTACGTAGACATCCCAGCGGTTACATCCCAGCGGTACGTGTCTGGAGACGTCCAGGTCAGCGTGGGGTTCCTGCCCTTATTATCGCACGCCACACATGCCCACAACATGGCGTTATGGTCTGGGATGCCAACTCATTCGATAGCCGGGCCCATTTGGTAGTCATTTCTGGCACACTTACACCCCAGCGGTACGTAGACATCCCAGCGGTTACATCCCAGCGGTACGTGTCTGGAGACGTCCAGGTCAGCGTGGGGATCCTGCCCTTATTATCGCACGCCACACATGCCCACAACAAGGCGTTATGGTCTGGGGTGCCATCTCATTCGATAGCCGGGCCCATTTGGTAGTCATTTCTGGCACGCTTACATCCCAGCGGTACGTAGACATCCCAGCGGTTACATCCCAGCGGTACGTGTCTGGAGACGTCCAGGTCAGCGTGGGGATCCTGGCCTTATTATCGCACGCCACACATGCCCACAACATGGCGTTATGGTCTGGGGTGCCATCTCATTCGATAGCCGGGTCCATTAGGTAGTCATTTCTGGCACACTTACATCCCAGCGGTACGTAGACATCCCAGCGGTACATCCCAGCGGTTACATCCCAGCGGTACGTGTCTGGAGACTTCCAGGTCAGCGTGGGGATCCTGCCCTTATTATCGCACGCCACACATGCCCACAACATCGCGTTATGGTCTGGGGTGCCATCTCATTCGATAGCCGGGTCCATTAGGTAGTCATTTCTGGCACACTTACATCCCAGCGGTACGTAGACATCCCAGCGGTACATCCCAGCGGTTACATCCCAGCGGTACGTGTCTGGAGACGTCCAGGTCAGCGTGGGGATCCTGCCCTTATTATCGCACGCCACACATGCCCACAACATGGCGTTATGGTCTGGGGTGCCATCTCATTCGATAGCCGGGCCCATTTGGTAGTCATTTCTGGCACACTTACATCCCAGCGGTACGTAGACATCCCAGCGGTACATCCCAGCGGTTACATCCCAGCGGTTACATCCCAGCGGTTACATCCCAGCGGTACGTGTCTGGAGACGTCCAGGTCAGCGTGGGGATCCTGCCCTTATCATCGCACGCCACACATGCCCACAACATGGCGTTATGGTCTGGGGTGCCATCTCATTCGACAGCCGGGCCCATTTGGTAGTCATTTCTGGCACACTTACATCCCAGCTGTACGTAGACATCCCAGCGGTACATCCCAGCGGTTACATCCCAGCGGTTACATCCCAGCGGTACGTGTCTGGAGACGTCCAGGTCAGCGTGGGGATCCTGCCCTTATTATCGCACGCCACACATGCCCACAACATGGCGTTATGGTCTGGGATGCCATCTCATTCGATAGCCGGGTCCATTAGGTAGTCATTTCTGGCACACTTACATCCCAGCGGTACGTAGACATCCCAGCGGTTACATCCCAGCGGTACGTGTCTGGAGACGTCCAGGTCAGCGTGGGGTTCCTGACCTTATTATCGCACGCCACACATGCCCACAACATGGCGTTATGGTCTGGGATGCCATCTCATTCGATAGCCGGGCCCATTTGGTAGTCATTTCTGGCACACTTACACCCCAGCGGTACGTAGACATCCCAGCGGTACATCCCAGCGGTTACATCCCAGCGGTACGTGTCTGGAGACGTCCAGGTCAGCGTGGGGATCCTGCCCTTATTATCGCACGCCACACATGCCCACAACAAGGCGTTATGGTCTGGGGTGCCATCTCATTCGATAGCCGGGCCCATTTGGTAGTCATTTCTGGCACACTTACATCCCAGCGGTACGTAGACATCCCAGCGGTACATCCCAGCGGTTACATCCCAGCGGTACGTGTCTGGAGACGTCCAGGTCAGCGTGGGGATCCTGCCCTTATTATCGCACGCCACACATGCCCACAACAAGGCGTTATGGTCTGGGGTGCCATCTCATTCGATAGCCGGGTCCATTAGGTAGTCATTTCTGGCACACTTACATCCCAGCGGTACGTAGACATCCCAGCGGTATATCCCAGCGGTTACATCCCAGCGGTACGTGTCTGGAGACTTCCAGGTCAGCGTGGGGATCCTGCCCTTATTATCGCACGCCACACATGCCCACAACATGGCGTTATGGTCTGGGGTGCCATCTCATTCGATAGCCGGGTCCATTAGGTAGTCATTTCTGGCACACTTACATCCCAGCGGTACGTAGACATCCCAGCGGTACATCCCAGCGGTTACATCCCAGCGGTACGTGTCTGGAGACGTCCAGGTCAGCGTGGGGATCCTGCCCTTATTATCGCACGCCACACATGCCCACAACATGGCGTTATGGTCTGGGGTGCCATCTCATTCGATAGCCGGGCCCATTTGGTAGTCATTTCTGGCACACTTACATCCCAGCGGTACGTAGACATCCCAGCGGTACATCCCAGCGGTTACATCCCAGCGGTTACATCCCAGCGGTTACATCCCAGCGGTACGTGTCTGGAGACGTCCAGGTCAGCGTGGGGATCCTGCCCTTATCATCGCACGCCACACATGCCCACAACATGGCGTTATGGTCTGGGTTGCCATCTCATTCGATAGCCGGGTCCATTTGGTAGTCATTTCTGGCACACTTACATCCCAGCTGTACGTAGACATCCCAGCGGTACATCCCAGCGGTATATCCCAGCGGTTACATCCCAGCGGTACGTGTCTGGAGACTTCCAGGTCAGCGTGGGGATCCTGCCCTTATTATCGCACGCCACACATGCCCACAACATGGCGTTATGGTCTGGGGTGCCATCTCATTCGATAGCCGGGTCCATTAGGTAGTCATTTCTGGCACACTTACATCCCAGCGGTACGTAGACATCCCAGCGGTACATCCCAGCGGTTACATCCCAGCGGTACGTGTCTGGAGACGTCCAGGTCAGCGTGGGGATCCTGCCCTTATTATCGCACGCCACACATGCCCACAACATGGCGTTATGGTCTGGGGTGCCATCTCATTCGATAGCCGGGCCCATTTGGTAGTCATTTCTGGCACACTTACATCCCAGCGGTACGTAGACATCCCAGCGGTACATCCCAGCGGTTACATCCCAGCGGTTACATCCCAGCGGTACGTGTCTGGAGACGTCCAGGTCAGCGTGGGGATCCTGCCCTTATCATCGCACGCCACACATGCCCACAACATGGCGTTATGGTCTGGGGTGCCATCTCATTCGATAGCCGGGTCCATTTGGTAGTCATTTCTGGCACACTTACATCCCAGCTGTACGTAGACATCCCAGCGGTACATCCCAGCGGTTACATCCCATCGGTTACATCCCAGCGGTACGTGTCTGGAGACGTCCAGGTCAGCGTGGGGATCCTGCCCTTATTATCGCACGCCACACATGCCCACAACATGGCGTTATGGTCTGGGATGCCATCTCATTCGATAGCCGGGTCCATTAGGTAGTCATTTCTGGCACACTTACATCCCAGCGGTACGTAGACATCCCAGCGGTTACATCCCAGCGGTACGTGTCTGGAGACGTCCAGGTCAGCGTGGGGTTCCTGCCCTTATTATCGCACGCCACACATGCCCACAACATGGCGTTATGGTCTGGGATGCCAACTCATTCGATAGCCGGGCCCATTTGGTAGTCATTTCTGGCACACTTACACCCCAGCGGTACGTAGACATCCCAGCGGTTACATCCCAGCGGTACGTGTCTGGAGACGTCCAGGTCAGCGTGGGGATCCTGCCCTTATTATCGCACGCCACACATGCCCACAACAAGGCGTTATGGTCTGGGGTGCCATCTCATTCGATAGCCGGGCCCATTTGGTAGTCATTTCTGGCACGCTTACATCCCAGCGGTACGTAGACATCCCAGCGGTTACATCCCAGCGGTACGTGTCTGGAGACGTCCAGGTCAGCGTGGGGATCCTGGCCTTATTATCGCACGCCACACATGCCCACAACATGGCGTTATGGTCTGGGGTGCCATCTCATTCGATAGCCGGGTCCATTAGGTAGTCATTTCTGGCACACTTACATCCCAGCGGTACGTAGACATCCCAGCGGTACATCCCAGCGGTTACATCCCAGCGGTACGTGTCTGGAGACTTCCAGGTCAGCGTGGGGATCCTGCCCTTATTATCGCACGCCACACATGCCCACAACATGGCGTTATGGTCTGGGGTGCCATCTCATTCGATAGCCGGGTCCATTAGGTAGTCATTTCTGGCACACTTACATCCCAGCGGTACGTAGACATCCCAGCGGTACATCCCAGCGGTTACATCCCAGCGGTACGTGTCTGGAGACGTCCAGGTCAGCGTGGGGATCCTGCCCTTATTATCGCACGCCACACATGCCCACAACATGGCGTTATGGTCTGGGGTGCCATCTCATTCGATAGCCGGGCCCATTTGGTAGTCATTTCTGGCACACTTACATCCCAGCGGTACGTAGACATCCCAGCGGTACATCCCAGCGGTTACATCCCAGCGGTTACATCCCAGCGGTTACATCCCAGCGGTACGTGTCTGGAGACGTCCAGGTCAGCGTGGGGATCCTGCCCTTATCATCGCACGCCACACATGCCCACAACATGGCGTTATGGTCTGGGGTGCCATCTCATTCGACAGCCGGGCCCATTTGGTAGTCATTTCTGGCACACTTACATCCCAGCTGTACGTAGACATCCCAGCGGTACATCCCAGCGGTTACATCCCAGCGGTTACATCCCAGCGGTACGTGTCTGGAGACGTCCAGGTCAGCGTGGGGATCCTGCCCTTATTATCGCACGCCACACATGCCCACAACATGGCGTTATGGTCTGGGATGCCATCTCATTCGATAGCCGGGTCCATTAGGTAGTCATTTCTGGCACACTTACATCCCAGCGGTACGTAGACATCCCAGCGGTTACATCCCAGCGGTACGTGTCTGGAGACGTCCAGGTCAGCGTGGGGTTCCTGACCTTATTATCGCACGCCACACATGCCCACAACATGGCGTTATGGTCTGGGATGCCATCTCATTCGATAGCCGGGCCCATTTGGTAGTCATTTCTGGCACACTTACACCCCAGCGGTACGTAGACATCCCAGCGGTACATCCCAGCGGTACGTTTCTGGAGACGTACAGGTCAGCGTGGGGATCCTGCCCTTATTATCGCACGCCACACATGCCCACAACATGGCGTTATGGTCTGGGGTGCCATCTCATTCGATAGCCGGGTCCATTAGGTAGTCATTTCTGGCACACTTACATCCCAGCGGTACGTAGACATCCCAGCGGTACATCTCAGCGGTTACATCCCAGCGGTACGTGTCTGGAGACGTCCAGGTCAGCGTGGGGATCCTGCCCTTATTATCGCATGCCACACATGCCCACAACATGGCGTTATGGTCTGGGGTGCCATCTCATTCGATAGCCGGGTCCATTAGGTTGTCATTTCTGGCACACTTACATCCCAGCGGTACGTAGACATCCCAGCGGTTACATCCCAGCGGTACGTGTCTGGAGACGTCCAGGTTTAGCGTTGGGATCCTGCCCTTATTATCGCACGCCACACATGCCCACAACATGGCGTTATGGTCTGGGATGCCATCTCATTCGATAGCCGGGCCCATTTGGTAGTCATTTCTGGCACACTTACATCCCAGCGGTACATCCCAGCGGTTACATCCCAGCGGTACGTGTCTGGAGACTTCCAGGTCAGCGTGGGGATCCTGCCCTTATTATCGCACGCCACACATGCCCACAACATGGCGTTATGGTCTGGGGTGCCATCTCATTCGATAGCCGGGTCCATTAGGTAGTCATTTCTGGCACACTTACATCCCAGCGGTACGTAGACATCCCAGCGGTACATCCCAGCGGTTACATCCCAGCGGTACGTGTCTGGAGACGTCCAGGTCAGCGTGGGGTTCCTGCCCTTATTATCGCACGCCACACATGCCCACAACATGGCGTTATGGTCTGGGGTGCCATCTCATTCGATAGCCGGGCCCATTTGGTAGTCATTTCTGGCACACTTACATCCCAGCGGTACGTAGACATCCAAGCGGTACATCCCAGCGGTTACATCCCAGCGGTTACATCCCAGCGGTACGTGTCTGGAGACGTCCAGGTCAGCGTGGGGATCCTGCCCTTATCATCGCACGCCACACATGCCCACAACATGGCGTTATGGTCTGGGGTGCCATCTCATTCGATAGCCGGGCCCATTTGGTAGTCATTTCTGGCACACTTACATCCCAGCTGTACGTAGACATCCCAGCGGTACATCCCAGCGGTTACATCCCATCGGTTACATCCCAGCGGTACGTGTCTGGAGACGTCCAGGTCAGCGTGGGGATCCTGCCCTTATTATCGCACGCCACACATGCCCACAACATGGCGTTATGGTCTGGGATGCCATCTCATTCGATAGCCGGGTCCATTAGATAGTCATTTCTGGCACACTTACATCCCAGCGGTACGTAGACATCCCAGCGGTTACATCCCAGCGGTACGTGTCTGGAGACGTCCAGGTCAGCGTGGGGTTCCTGCCCTTATTATCGCACGCCACACATGCCCACAACATGGCGTTATGGTCTGGGATGCCATCTCATTCGATAGCCGGGCCCATTTGGTAGTCATTTCTGGCACACTTACATCCCAGCGGTACATCCCAGCGGTACATCCCAGCGGTACGTGTCTGGAGACGTCCAGGTCAGCGTGGGGATCCTGCCCTTATTATCGCACGCCACACATGCCCACAACAAGGCGTTATGGTCTGGGGTGCCATCTCATTCGATAGCCGGGTCCATTAGGTAGTCATTTCTGGCATACTTACACCCCAGCGGTACGTAGACATCCCAGCGGTTACATCCCAGCGGTACGTGTCTGGAGACGTCCAGGTCAGCGTGGGGATCCTGCCCTTATTATCGCACGCCACACATGCCCACAACAAGGCGTTATGGTCTGGGGTGCCATCTCATTCGATAGCCGGGTCCATTAGGTAGTCATTTCTGGCATACTTACATCCCAGCGGTACGTAGACATCCCAGCGGTTATATCCCAGCGGTACGTGTCTGGAGACGTCCAGGTCAGCGTGGGGATCCTGCCCTTATTATCGCACGCCACACATGCCCACAACATGGCGTTATGGTCTGGGGTGCCATCTCATTCGATAGCCGGGCCCATTTGGTAGTCATTTCTGGCACACTTACATCCCAGCGGTACGTAGACATCCCAGCGGTACATCCCAGCGGTTACATCCCAGCGGTACGTGTCTGGAGACTTCCAGGTCAGCGTGGGGATCCTGCCCTTATTATCGCACGCCACACATGCCCACAACATGGCGTTATGGTCTGGGGTGCCATCTCATTCGATAGCCGGGTCCATTAGGTAGTCATTTCTGGCACACTTACATCCCAGCGGTACGTAGACATCCCAGCGGTACATCCCAGCGGTTACATCCCAGCGGTACGTGTCTGGAGACGTCCAGGTCAGCGTGGGGATCCTGCCCTTATTATCGCACGCCACACATGCCCACAACATGGCGTTATGGTCTGGGGTGCCATCTCATTCGATAGCCGGGCCCATTTGGTAGTCATTTCTGGCACACTTACATCCCAGCGGTACGTAGACATCCCAGCGGTACATCCCAGCGGTTACATCCCAGCGGTTACATCCCATCGGTTACATCCCAGCGGTACGTGTCTGGAGACGTCCAGGTCAGCGTGGGGATCCTGCCCTTATCATCGCACGCCACACATGCCCACAACATGGCGTTATGGTCTGGGGTGCCATCTCATTCGATAGCCGGGTCCATTTGGTAGTCATTTCTGGCACACTTACATCCCAGCTGTACGTAGACATCCCAGCGGTACATCCCAGCGGTTACATCCCATCGGTTACATCCCAGCGGTACGTGTCTGGAGACGTCCAGGTCAGCGTGGGGATCCTGCCCTTATTATCGCACGCCACACATGCCCACAACATGGCGTTATGGTCTGGGATGCCATCTCATTCGATAGCCGGGTCCATTAGGTAGTCATTTCTGGCACACTTACATCCAAGCGGTACGTAGACATCCCAGCGGTTACATCCCAGCGGTACGTGTCTGGAGACGTCCAGGTCAGCGTGGGGTTCCTGCCCTTATTATCGCACGCCACACATGCCCACAACATGGCGTTATGGTCTGGGATGCCAACTCATTCGATAGCCGGGCCCATTTGGTAGTCATTTCTGGCACACTTACACCCCAGCGGTACGTAGACATCCCAGCGGTTACATCCCAGCGGTACGTGTCTGGAGACGTCCAGGTCAGCGTGGGGATCCTGCCCTTATTATCGCACGCCACACATGCCCACAACAAGGCGTTATGGTCTGGGGTGCCATCTCATTCGATAGCCGGGCCCATTTGGTAGTCATTTCTGGCACGCTTACATCCCAGCGGTACGTAGACATCCCAGCGGTTACATCCCAGCGGTACGTGTCTGGAGACGTCCAGGTCAGCGTGGGGATCCTGGCCTTATTATCGCACGCCACACATGCCCACAACATGGCGTTATGGTCTGGGGTGCCATCTCATTCGATAGCCGGGTCCATTAGGTAGTCATTTCTGGCACACTTACATCCCAGCGGTACGTAGACATCCCAGCGGTACATCCCAGCGGTTACATCCCAGCGGTACGTGTCTGGAGACTTCCAGGTCAGCGTGGGGATCCTGCCCTTATTATCGCACGCCACACATGCCCACAACATGGCGTTATGGTCTGGGGTGCCATCTCATTCGATAGCCGGGTCCATTAGGTAGTCATTTCTGGCACACTTACATCCCAGCGGTACGTAGACATCCCAGCGGTACATCTCAGCGGTTACATCCCAGCGGTACGTGTCTGGAGACGTCCAGGTCAGCGTGGGGATCCTGCCCTTATTATCGCATGCCACACATGCCCACAACATGGCGTTATGGTCTGGGGTGCCATCTCATTCGATAGCCGGGTCCATTAGGTTGTCATTTCTGGCACACTTACATCCCAGCGGTACGTAGACATCCCAGCGGTTACATCCCAGCGGTACGTGTCTGGAGACGTCCAGGTTTAGCGTTGGGATCCTGCCCTTATTATCGCACGCCACACATGCCCACAACATGGCGTTATGGTCTGGGATGCCATCTCATTCGATAGCCGGGCCCATTTGGTAGTCATTTCTGGCACACTTACATCCCAGCGGTACATCCCAGCGGTTACATCCCAGCGGTACGTGTCTGGAGACTTCCAGGTCAGCGTGGGGATCCTGCCCTTATTATCGCACGCCACACATGCCCACAACATGGCGTTATGGTCTGGGGTGCCATCTCATTCGATAGCCGGGCCCATTTGGTAGTCATTTCTGGCACACTTACATCCCAGCGGTACGTAGACATCCCAGCGGTACATCCCAGCGGTTACATCCCAGCGGTTACATCCCAGCGGTTACATCCCAGCGGTACGTGTCTGGAGACGTCCAGGTCAGCGTGGGGATCCTGCCCTTATCATCGCACGCCACACATGCCCACAACATGGCGTTATGGTCTGGGGTGCCATCTCATTCGACAGCCGGGCCCATTTGGTAGTCATTTCTGGCACACTTACATCCCAGCTGTACGTAGACATCCCAGCGGTACATCCCAGCGGTTACATCCCAGCGGTTACATCCCAGCGGTACGTGTCTGGAGACGTCCAGGTCAGCGTGGGGATCCTGCCCTTATTATCGCACGCCACACATGCCCACAACATGGCGTTATGGTCTGGGATGCCATCTCATTCGATAGCCGGGTCCATTAGGTAGTCATTTCTGGCACACTTACATCCCAGCGGTACGTAGACATCCCAGCGGTTACATCCCAGCGGTACGTGTCTGGAGACGTCCAGGTCAGCGTGGGGTTCCTGACCTTATTATCGCACGCCACACATGCCCACAACATGGCGTTATGGTCTGGGATGCCATCTCATTCGATAGCCGGGCCCATTTGGTAGTCATTTCTGGCACACTTACACCCCAGCGGTACGTAGACATCCCAGCGGTACATCCCAGCGGTACGTTTCTGGAGACGTACAGGTCAGCGTGGGGATCCTGCCCTTATTATCGCACGCCACACATGCCCACAACATGGCGTTATGGTCTGGGGTGCCATCTCATTCGATAGCCGGGTCCATTAGGTAGTCATTTCTGGCACACTTACATCCCAGCGGTACGTAGACATCCCAGCGGTACATCTCAGCGGTTACATCCCAGCGGTACGTGTCTGGAGACGTCCAGGTCAGCGTGGGGATCCTGCCCTTATTATCGCATGCCACACATGCCCACAACATGGCGTTATGGTCTGGGGTGCCATCTCATTCGATAGCCGGGTCCATTAGGTTGTCATTTCTGGCACACTTACATCCCAGCGGTACGTAGACATCCCAGCGGTTACATCCCAGCGGTACGTGTCTGGAGACGTCCAGGTTTAGCGTTGGGATCCTGCCCTTATTATCGCACGCCACACATGCCCACAACATGGCGTTATGGTCTGGGATGCCATCTCATTCGATAGCCGGGCCCATTTGGTAGTCATTTCTGGCACACTTACATCCCAGCGGTACATCCCAGCGGTTACATCCCAGCGGTACGTGTCTGGAGACTTCCAGGTCAGCGTGGGGATCCTGCCCTTATTATCGCACGCCACACATGCCCACAACATGGCGTTATGGTCTGGGGTGCCATCTCATTCGATAGCCGGGTCCATTAGGTAGTCATTTCTGGCACACTTACATCCCAGCGGTACGTAGACATCCCAGCGGTACATCCCAGCGGTTACATCCCAGCGGTACGTGTCTGGAGACGTCCAGGTCAGCGTGGGGTTCCTGCCCTTATTATCGCACGCCACACATGCCCACAACATGGCGTTATGGTCTGGGGTGCCATCTCATTCGATAGCCGGGCCCATTTGGTAGTCATTTCTGGCACACTTACATCCCAGCGGTACGTAGACATCCAAGCGGTACATCCCAGCGGTTACATCCCAGCGGTTACATCCCAGCGGTACGTGTCTGGAGACGTCCAGGTCAGCGTGGGGATCCTGCCCTTATCATCGCACGCCACACATGCCCACAACATGGCGTTATGGTCTGGGGTGCCATCTCATTCGATAGCCGGGCCCATTTGGTAGTCATTTCTGGCACACTTACATCCCAGCTGTACGTAGACATCCCAGCGGTACATCCCAGCGGTTACATCCCATCGGTTACATCCCAGCGGTACGTGTCTGGAGACGTCCAGGTCAGCGTGGGGATCCTGCCCTTATTATCGCACGCCACACATGCCCACAACATGGCGTTATGGTCTGGGATGCCATCTCATTCGATAGCCGGGTCCATTAGATAGTCATTTCTGGCACACTTACATCCCAGCGGTACGTAGACATCCCAGCGGTTACATCCCAGCGGTACGTGTCTGGAGACGTCCAGGTCAGCGTGGGGTTCCTGCCCTTATTATCGCACGCCACACATGCCCACAACATGGCGTTATGGTCTGGGATGCCATCTCATTCGATAGCCGGGCCCATTTGGTAGTCATTTCTGGCACACTTACATCCCAGCGGTACATCCCAGCGGTACATCCCAGCGGTACGTGTCTGGAGACGTCCAGGTCAGCGTGGGGATCCTGCCCTTATTATCGCACGCCACACATGCCCACAACAAGGCGTTATGGTCTGGGGTGCCATCTCATTCGATAGCCGGGTCCATTAGGTAGTCATTTCTGGCATACTTACACCCCAGCGGTACGTAGACATCCCAGCGGTTACATCCCAGCGGTACGTGTCTGGAGACGTCCAGGTCAGCGTGGGGATCCTGCCCTTATTATCGCACGCCACACATGCCCACAACAAGGCGTTATGGTCTGGGGTGCCATCTCATTCGATAGCCGGGTCCATTAGGTAGTCATTTCTGGCATACTTACATCCCAGCGGTACGTAGACATCCCAGCGGTTATATCCCAGCGGTACGTGTCTGGAGACGTCCAGGTCAGCGTGGGGATCCTGCCCTTATTATCGCACGCCACACATGCCCACAACATGGCGTTATGGTCTGGGGTGCCATCTCATTCGATAGCCGGGCCCATTTGGTAGTCATTTCTGGCACACTTACATCCCAGCGGTACGTAGACATCCCAGCGGTACATCCCAGCGGTTACATCCCAGCGGTACGTGTCTGGAGACTTCCAGGTCAGCGTGGGGATCCTGCCCTTATTATCGCACGCCACACATGCCCACAACATGGCGTTATGGTCTGGGGTGCCATCTCATTCGATAGCCGGGTCCATTAGGTAGTCATTTCTGGCACACTTACATCCCAGCGGTACGTAGACATCCCAGCGGTACATCCCAGCGGTTACATCCCAGCGGTACGTGTCTGGAGACGTCCAGGTCAGCGTGGGGATCCTGCCCTTATTATCGCACGCCACACATGCCCACAACATGGCGTTATGGTCTGGGGTGCCATCTCATTCGATAGCCGGGCCCATTTGGTAGTCATTTCTGGCACACTTACATCCCAGCGGTACGTAGACATCCCAGCGGTACATCCCAGCGGTTACATCCCAGCGGTTACATCCCATCGGTTACATCCCAGCGGTACGTGTCTGGAGACGTCCAGGTCAGCGTGGGGATCCTGCCCTTATCATCGCACGCCACACATGCCCACAACATGGCGTTATGGTCTGGGGTGCCATCTCATTCGATAGCCGGGTCCATTTGGTAGTCATTTCTGGCACACTTACATCCCAGCTGTACGTAGACATCCCAGCGGTACATCCCAGCGGTTACATCCCATCGGTTACATCCCAGCGGTACGTGTCTGGAGACGTCCAGGTCAGCGTGGGGATCCTGCCCTTATTATCGCACGCCACACATGCCCACAACATGGCGTTATGGTCTGGGATGCCATCTCATTCGATAGCCGGGTCCATTAGGTAGTCATTTCTGGCACACTTACATCCAAGCGGTACGTAGACATCCCAGCGGTTACATCCCAGCGGTACGTGTCTGGAGACGTCCAGGTCAGCGTGGGGTTCCTGCCCTTATTATCGCACGCCACACATGCCCACAACATGGCGTTATGGTCTGGGATGCCAACTCATTCGATAGCCGGGCCCATTTGGTAGTCATTTCTGGCACACTTACACCCCAGCGGTACGTAGACATCCCAGCGGTTACATCCCAGCGGTACGTGTCTGGAGACGTCCAGGTCAGCGTGGGGATCCTGCCCTTATTATCGCACGCCACACATGCCCACAACAAGGCGTTATGGTCTGGGGTGCCATCTCATTCGATAGCCGGGCCCATTTGGTAGTCATTTCTGGCACGCTTACATCCCAGCGGTACGTAGACATCCCAGCGGTTACATCCCAGCGGTACGTGTCTGGAGACGTCCAGGTCAGCGTGGGGATCCTGGCCTTATTATCGCACGCCACACATGCCCACAACATGGCGTTATGGTCTGGGGTGCCATCTCATTCGATAGCCGGGTCCATTAGGTAGTCATTTCTGGCACACTTACATCCCAGCGGTACGTAGACATCCCAGCGGTACATCCCAGCGGTTACATCCCAGCGGTACGTGTCTGGAGACTTCCAGGTCAGCGTGGGGATCCTGCCCTTATTATCGCACGCCACACATGCCCACAACATGGCGTTATGGTCTGGGGTGCCATCTCATTCGATAGCCGGGTCCATTAGGTAGTCATTTCTGGCACACTTACATCCCAGCGGTACGTAGACATCCCAGCGGTACATCTCAGCGGTTACATCCCAGCGGTACGTGTCTGGAGACGTCCAGGTCAGCGTGGGGATCCTGCCCTTATTATCGCATGCCACACATGCCCACAACATGGCGTTATGGTCTGGGGTGCCATCTCATTCGATAGCCGGGTCCATTAGGTTGTCATTTCTGGCACACTTACATCCCAGCGGTACGTAGACATCCCAGCGGTTACATCCCAGCGGTACGTGTCTGGAGACGTCCAGGTTTAGCGTTGGGATCCTGCCCTTATTATCGCACGCCACACATGCCCACAACATGGCGTTATGGTCTGGGATGCCATCTCATTCGATAGCCGGGCCCATTTGGTAGTCATTTCTGGCACACTTACATCCCAGCGGTACATCCCAGCGGTTACATCCCAGCGGTACGTGTCTGGAGACTTCCAGGTCAGCGTGGGGATCCTGCCCTTATTATCGCACGCCACACATGCCCACAACATGGCGTTATGGTCTGGGGTGCCATCTCATTCGATAGCCGGGTCCATTAGGTAGTCATTTCTGGCACACTTACATCCCAGCGGTACGTAGACATCCCAGCGGTACATCCCAGCGGTTACATCCCAGCGGTACGTGTCTGGAGACGTCCAGGTCAGCGTGGGGTTCCTGCCCTTATTATCGCACGCCACACATGCCCACAACATGGCGTTATGGTCTGGGGTGCCATCTCATTCGATAGCCGGGCCCATTTGGTAGTCATTTCTGGCACACTTACATCCCAGCGGTACGTAGACATCCAAGCGGTACATCCCAGCGGTTACATCCCAGCGGTTACATCCCAGCGGTACGTGTCTGGAGAGGTCCAGGTCAGCGTGGGGATCCTGCCCTTATCATCGCACGCCACACATGCCCACAACATGGCGTTATGGTCTGGGGTGCCATCTCATTCGATAGCCGGGCCCATTTGGTAGTCATTTCTGGCACACTTACATCCCAGCTGTACGTAGACATCCCAGCGGTACATCCCAGCGGTTACATCCCATCGGTTACATCCCAGCGGTACGTGTCTGGAGACGTCCAGGTCAGCGTGGGGATCCTGCCCTTATTATCGCACGCCACACATGCCCACAACATGGCGTTATGGTCTGGGATGCCATCTCATTCGATAGCCGGGTCCATTAGATAGTCATTTCTGGCACACTTACATCCCAGCGGTACGTAGACATCCCAGCGGTTACATCCCAGCGGTACGTGTCTGGAGACGTCCAGGTCAGCGTGGGGTTCCTGCCCTTATTATCGCACGCCACACATGCCCACAACATGGCGTTATGGTCTGGGATGCCATCTCATTCGATAGCCGGGCCCATTTGGTAGTCATTTCTGGCACACTTACATCCCAGCGGTACATCCCAGCGGTACATCCCAGCGGTACATCCCAGCGGTACATCCCAGCGGTACGTGTCTGGAGACGTCCAGGTCAGCGTGGGGATCCTGCCCTTATTATCGCACGCCACACATGCCCACAACAAGGCGTTATGGTCTGGGGTGCCATCTCATTCGATAGCCGGGTCCATTAGGTAGTCATTTCTGGCATACTTACATCCCAGCGGTACGTAGACATCCCAGCGGTTATATCCCAGCGGTACGTGTCTGGAGACGTCCAGGTCAGCGTGGGGATCCTGCCCTTATTATCGCACGCCACACATGCCCACAACATGGCGTTATGGTCTGGGGTGCCATCTCATTCGATAGCCGGGCCCATTTGGTAGTCATTTCTGGCACACTTACATCCCAGCGGTACGTAGACATCCCAGCGGTACATCCCAGCGGTTACATCCCAGCGGTACGTGTCTGGAGACTTCCAGGTCAGCGTGGGGATCCTGCCCTTATTATCGCACGCCACACATGCCCACAACATGGCGTTATGGTCTGGGGTGCCATCTCATTCGATAGCCGGGTCCATTAGGTAGTCATTTCTGGCACACTTACATCCCAGCGGTACGTAGACATCCCAGCGGTACATCCCAGCGGTTACATCCCAGCGGTACGTGTCTGGAGACGTCCAGGTCAGCGTGGGGATCCTGCCCTTATTATCGCACGCCACACATGCCCACAACATGGCGTTATGGTCTGGGGTGCCATCTCATTCGATAGCCGGGCCCATTTGGTAGTCATTTCTGGCACACTTACATCCCAGCGGTACGTAGACATCCCAGCGGTACATCCCAGCGGTTACATCCCAGCGGTTACATCCCATCGGTTACATCCCAGCGGTACGTGTCTGGAGACGTCCAGGTCAGCGTGGGGATCCTGCCCTTATCATCGCACGCCACACATGCCCACAACATGGCGTTATGGTCTGGGGTGCCATCTCATTCGATAGCCGGGTCCATTTGGTAGTCATTTCTGGCACACTTACATCCCAGCTGTACGTAGACATCCCAGCGGTACATCCCAGCGGTTACATCCCATCGGTTACATCCCAGCGGTACGTGTCTGGAGACGTCCAGGTCAGCGTGGGGATCCTGCCCTTATTATCGCACGCCACACATGCCCACAACATGGCGTTATGGTCTGGGATGCCATCTCATTCGATAGCCGGGTCCATTAGGTAGTCATTTCTGGCACACTTACATCCCAGCGGTACGTAGACATCCCAGCGGTTACATCCCAGCGGTACGTGTCTGGAGACGTCCAGGTCAGCGTGGGGTTCCTGCCCTTATTATCGCACGCCACACATGCCCACAACATGGCGTTATGGTCTGGGATGCCAACTCATTCGATAGCCGGGCCCATTTGGTAGTCATTTCTGGCACACTTACACCCCAGCGGTACGTAGACATCCCAGCGGTTACATCCCAGCGGTACGTGTCTGGAGACGTCCAGGTCAGCGTGGGGATCCTGCCCTTATTATCGCACGCCACACATGCCCACAACAAGGCGTTATGGTCTGGGGTGCCATCTCATTCGATAGCCGGGCCCATTTGGTAGTCATTTCTGGCACGCTTACATCCCAGCGGTACGTAGACATCCCAGCGGTTACATCCCAGCGGTACGTGTCTGGAGACGTCCAGGTCAGCGTGGGGATCCTGGCCTTATTATCGCACGCCACACATGCCCACAACATGGCGTTATGGTCTGGGGTGCCATCTCATTCGATAGCCGGGTCCATTAGGTAGTCATTTCTGGCACACTTACATCCCAGCGGTACGTAGACATCCCAGCGGTACATCCCAGCGGTTACATCCCAGCGGTACGTGTCTGGAGACTTCCAGGTCAGCGTGGGGATCCTGCCCTTATTATCGCACGCCACACATGCCCACAACATGGCGTTATGGTCTGGGGTGCCATCTCATTCGATAGCCGGGTCCATTAGGTAGTCATTTCTGGCACACTTACATCCCAGCGGTACGTAGACATCCCAGCGGTACATCCCAGCGGTTACATCCCAGCGGTACGTGTCTGGAGACGTCCAGGTCAGCGTGGGGATCCTGCCCTTATTATCGCACGCCACACATGCCCACAACATGGCGTTATGGTCTGGGGTGCCATCTCATTCGATAGCCGGGCCCATTTGGTAGTCATTTCTGGCACACTTACATCCCAGCGGTACGTAGACATCCCAGCGGTACATCCCAGCGGTTACATCCCAGCGGTTACATCCCAGCGGTTACATCCCAGCGGTACGTGTCTGGAGACGTCCAGGTCAGCGTGGGGATCCTGCCCTTATCATCGCACGCCACACATGCCCACAACATGGCGTTATGGTCTGGGGTGCCATCTCATTCGACAGCCGGGCCCATTTGGTAGTCATTTCTGGCACACTTACATCCCAGCTGTACGTAGACATCCCAGCGGTGCATCCCAGCGGTTACATCCCAGCGGTTACATCCCAGCGGTACGTGTCTGGAGACGTCCAGGTCAGCGTGGGGATCCTGCCCTTATTATCGCACGCCACACATGCCCACAACATGGCGTTATGGTCTGGGATGCCATCTCATTCGATAGCCGGGTCCATTAGGTAGTCATTTCTGGCACACTTACATCCCAGCGGTACGTAGACATCCCAGCGGTTACATCCCAGCGGTACGTGTCTGGAGACGTCCAGGTCAGCGTGGGGTTCCTGACCTTATTATCGCACGCCACACATGCCCACAACATGGCGTTATGGTCTGGGATGCCATCTCATTCGATAGCCGGGCCCATTTGGTAGTCATTTCTGGCACACTTACACCCCAGCGGTACGTAGATATCCCAGCGGTACATCCCAGCGGTACGTGTCTGGAGACGTACAGGTCAGCGTGGGGATCCTGCCCTTATTATCGCACGCCACACATGCCCACAACATGGCGTTATGGTCTGGGGTGCCATCTCATTCGATAGCCGGGTCCATTAGGTAGTCATTTCTGGCACACTTACATCCCAGCGGTACGTAGACATCCCAGCGGTACATCTCAGCGGTTACATCCCAGCGGTACGTGTCTGGAGACGTCCAGGTCAGCGTGGGGATCCTGCCCTTATTATCGCATGCCACACATGCCCACAACATGGCGTTATGGTCTGGGGTGCCATCTCATTCGATAGCCGGGTCCATTAGGTTGTCATTTCTGGCACACTTACATCCCAGCGGTACGTAGACATCCCAGCGGTTACATCCCAGCGGTACGTGTCTGGAGACGTCCAGGTTTAGCGTTGGGATCCTGCCCTTATTATCGCACGCCACACATGCCCACAACATGGCGTTATGGTCTGGGATGCCATCTCATTCGATAGCCGGGCCCATTTGGTAGTCATTTCTGGCACACTTACATCCCAGCGGTACATCCCAGCGGTTACATCCCAGCGGTACGTGTCTGGAGACTTCCAGGTCAGCGTGGGGATCCTGCCCTTATTATCGAACGCCACACATGCCCACAACATGGCGTTATGGTCTGGGGTGCCATCTCATTCGATAGCCGGGTCCATTAGGTAGTCATTTCTGGCACACTTACATCCCAGCGGTACGTAGACATCCCAGCGGTACATCCCAGCGGTTACATCCCAGCGGTACGTGTCTGGAGACGTCCAGGTCAGCGTGGGGTTCCTGCCCTTATTATCGCACGCCACACATGCCCACAACATGGCGTTATGGTCTGGGGTGCCATCTCATTCGATAGCCGGGCCCATTTGGTAGTCATTTCTGGCACACTTACATCCCAGCGGTACGTAGACATCCAAGCGGTACATCCCAGCGGTTACATCCCAGCGGTTACATCCCAGCGGTACGTGTCTGGAGACGTCCAGGTCAGCGTGGGGATCCTGCCCTTATCATCGCACGCCACACATGCCCACAACATGGCGTTATGGTCTGGGGTGCCATCTCATTCGATAGCCGGGCCCATTTGGTAGTCATTTCTGGCACACTTACATCCCAGCTGTACGTAGACATCCCAGCGGTACATCCCAGCGGTTACATCCCATCGGTTACATCCCAGCGGTACGTGTCTGGAGACGTCCAGGTCAGCGTGGGGATCCTGCCCTTATTATCGCACGCCACACATGCCCACAACATGGCGTTATGGTCTGGGATGCCATCTCATTCGATAGCCGGGTCCATTAGATAGTCATTTCTGGCACACTTACATCCCAGCGGTACGTAGACATCCCAGCGGTTACATCCCAGCGGTACGTGTCTGGAGACGTCCAGGTCAGCGTGGGGTTCCTGCCCTTATTATCGCACGCCACACATGCCCACAACATGGCGTTATGGTCTGGGATGCCATCTCATTCGATAGCCGGGCCCATTTGGTAGTCATTTCTGGCACACTTACATCCCAGCGGTACATCCCAGCGGTACATCCCAGCGGTACATCCCAGCGGTACATCCCAGCGGTACGTGTCTGGAGACGTCCAGGTCAGCGTGGGGATCCTGCCCTTATTATCGCACGCCACACATGCCCACAACAAGGCGTTATGGTCTGGGGTGCCATCTCATTCGATAGCCGGGTCCATTAGGTAGTCATTTCTGGCATACTTACACCCCAGCGGTACGTAGACATCCCAGCGGTTACATCCCAGCGGTACGTGTCTGGAGACGTCCAGGTCAGCGTGGGGATCCTGCCCTTATTATCGCACGCCACACATGCCCACAACAAGGCGTTATGGTCTGGGGTGCCATCTCATTCGATAGCCGGGTCCATTAGGTAGTCATTTCTGGCATACTTACATCCCAGCGGTACGTAGACATCCCAGCGGTTATATCCCAGCGGTACGTGTCTGGAGACGTCCAGGTCAGCGTGGGGATCCTGCCCTTATTATCGCACGCCACACATGCCCACAACATGGCGTTATGGTCTGGGGTGCCATCTCATTCGATAGCCGGGCCCATTTGGTAGTCATTTCTGGCACACTTACATCCCAGCGGTACGTAGACATCCCAGCGGTACATCCCAGCGGTTACATCCCAGCGGTACGTGTCTGGAGACTTCCAGGTCAGCGTGGGGATCCTGCCCTTATTATCGCACGCCACACATGCCCACAACATGGCGTTATGGTCTGGGGTGCCATCTCATTCGATAGCCGGGTCCATTAGGTAGTCATTTCTGGCACACTTACATCCCAGCGGTACGTAGACATCCCAGCGGTACATCCCAGCGGTTACATCCCAGCGGTACGTGTCTGGAGACGTCCAGGTCAGCGTGGGGATCCTGCCCTTATTATCGCACGCCACACATGCCCACAACATGGCGTTATGGTCTGGGGTGCCATCTCATTCGATAGCCGGGCCCATTTGGTAGTCATTTCTGGCACACTTACATCCCAGCGGTACGTAGACATCCCAGCGGTACATCCCAGCGGTTACATCCCAGCGGTTACATCCCATCGGTTACATCCCAGCGGTACGTGTCTGGAGACGTCCAGGTCAGCGTGGGGATCCTGCCCTTATCATCGCACGCCACACATGCCCACAACATGGCGTTATGGTCTGGGGTGCCATCTCATTCGATAGCCGGGTCCATTTGGTAGTCATTTCTGGCACACTTACATCCCAGCTGTACGTAGACATCCCAGCGGTACATCCCAGCGGTTACATCCCATCGGTTACATCCCAGCGGTACGTGTCTGGAGACGTCCAGGTCAGCGTGGGGATCCTGCCCTTATTATCGCACGCCACACATGCCCACAACATGGCGTTATGGTCTGGGATGCCATCTCATTCGATAGCCGGGTCCATTAGGTAGTCATTTCTGGCACA
Source organism: Metellina segmentata (assembly GCA_947359465.1). NCBI lineage: Eukaryota > Metazoa > Arthropoda > Arachnida > Araneae > Tetragnathidae > Metellina > Metellina segmentata. The sequence goes on along the minus strand of OX375877.1, from coordinate 124,807,717 downwards.
CTTACATCCCAGCGGTACGTAGACATCCCAGCGGTTACATCCCAGCGGTACGTGTCTGGAGACGTCCAGGTCAGCGTGGGGTTCCTGCCCTTATTATCGCACGCCACACATGCCCACAACATGGCGTTATGGTCTGGGATGCCAACTCATTCGATAGCCGGGCCCATTTGGTAGTCATTTCTGGCACACTTACACCCCAGCGGTACGTAGACATCCCAGCGGTTACATCCCAGCGGTACGTGTCTGGAGACGTCCAGGTCAGCGTGGGGATCCTGCCCTTATTATCGCACGCCACACATGCCCACAACAAGGCGTTATGGTCTGGGGTGCCATCTCATTCGATAGCCGGGCCCATTTGGTAGTCATTTCTGGCACGCTTACATCCCAGCGGTACGTAGACATCCCAGCGGTTACATCCCAGCGGTACGTGTCTGGAGACGTCCAGGTCAGCGTGGGGATCCTGGCCTTATTATCGCACGCCACACATGCCCACAACATGGCGTTATGGTCTGGGGTGCCATCTCATTCGATAGCCGGGTCCATTAGGTAGTCATTTCTGGCACACTTACATCCCAGCGGTACGTAGACATCCCAGCGGTACATCCCAGCGGTTACATCCCAGCGGTACGTGTCTGGAGACTTCCAGGTCAGCGTGGGGATCCTGCCCTTATTATCGCACGCCACACATGCCCACAACATGGCGTTATGGTCTGGGGTGCCATCTCATTCGATAGCCGGGTCCATTAGGTAGTCATTTCTGGCACACTTACATCCCAGCGGTACGTAGACATCCCAGCGGTACATCCCAGCGGTTACATCCCAGCGGTACGTGTCTGGAGACGTCCAGGTCAGCGTGGGGATCCTGCCCTTATTATCGCACGCCACACATGCCCACAACATGGCGTTATGGTCTGGGGTGCCATCTCATTCGATAGCCGGGCCCATTTGGTAGTCATTTCTGGCACACTTACATCCCAGCGGTACGTAGACATCCCAGCGGTACATCCCAGCGGTTACATCCCAGCGGTTACATCCCAGCGGTTACATCCCAGCGGTACGTGTCTGGAGACGTCCAGGTCAGCGTGGGGATCCTGCCCTTATCATCGCACGCCACACATGCCCACAACATGGCGTTATGGTCTGGGGTGCCATCTCATTCGACAGCCGGGCCCATTTGGTAGTCATTTCTGGCACACTTACATCCCAGCTGTACGTAGACATCCCAGCGGTGCATCCCAGCGGTTACATCCCAGCGGTTACATCCCAGCGGTACGTGTCTGGAGACGTCCAGGTCAGCGTGGGGATCCTGCCCTTATTATCGCACGCCACACATGCCCACAACATGGCGTTATGGTCTGGGATGCCATCTCATTCGATAGCCGGGTCCATTAGGTAGTCATTTCTGGCACACTTACATCCCAGCGGTACGTAGACATCCCAGCGGTTACATCCCAGCGGTACGTGTCTGGAGACGTCCAGGTCAGCGTGGGGTTCCTGACCTTATTATCGCACGCCACACATGCCCACAACATGGCGTTATGGTCTGGGATGCCATCTCATTCGATAGCCGGGCCCATTTGGTAGTCATTTCTGGCACACTTACACCCCAGCGGTACGTAGACATCCCAGCGGTACATCCCAGCGGTACGTGTCTGGAGACGTACAGGTCAGCGTGGGGATCCTGCCCTTATTATCGCACGCCACACATGCCCACAACATGGCGTTATGGTCTGGGGTGCCATCTCATTCGATAGCCGGGTCCATTAGGTAGTCATTTCTGGCACACTTACATCCCAGCGGTACGTAGACATCCCAGCGGTACATCTCAGCGGTTACATCCCAGCGGTACGTGTCTGGAGACGTCCAGGTCAGCGTGGGGATCCTGCCCTTATTATCGCATGCCACACATGCCCACAACATGGCGTTATGGTCTGGGGTGCCATCTCATTCGATAGCCGGGTCCATTAGGTTGTCATTTCTGGCACACTTACATCCCAGCGGTACGTAGACATCCCAGCGGTTACATCCCAGCGGTACGTGTCTGGAGACGTCCAGGTTTAGCGTTGGGATCCTGCCCTTATTATCGCACGCCACACATGCCCACAACATGGCGTTATGGTCTGGGATGCCATCTCATTCGATAGCCGGGCCCATTTGGTAGTCATTTCTGGCACACTTACATCCCAGCGGTACATCCCAGCGGTTACATCCCAGCGGTACGTGTCTGGAGACGTCCAGGTTTAGCGTTGGGATCCTGCCCTTATTATCGCACGCCACACATGCCCACAACATGGCGTTATGGTCTGGGATGCCATCTCATTCGATAGCCGGGCCCATTTGGTAGTCATTTCTGGCACACTTACATCCCAGCGGTACATCCCAGCGGTTACATCCCAGCGGTACGTGTCTGGAGACTTCCAGGTCAGCGTGGGGATCCTGCCCTTATTATCGCACGCCACACATGCCCACAACATGGCGTTATGGTCTGGGGTGCCATCTCATTCGATAGCCGGGCCCATTTGGTAGTCATTTCTGGCACACTTACATCCCAGCGGTACGTAGACATCCCAGCGGTACATCCCAGCGGTTACATCCCAGCGGTTACATCCCAGCGGTTACATCCCAGCGGTACGTGTCTGGAGACGTCCAGGTCAGCGTGGGGATCCTGCCCTTATCATCGCACGCCACACATGCCCACAACATGGCGTTATGGTCTGGGGTGCCATCTCATTCGACAGCCGGGCCCATTTGGTAGTCATTTCTGGCACACTTACATCCCAGCTGTACGTAGACATCCCAGCGGTACATCCCAGCGGTTACATCCCAGCGGTTACATCCCAGCGGTACGTGTCTGGAGACGTCCAGGTCAGCGTGGGGATCCTGCCCTTATTATCGCACGCCACACATGCCCACAACATGGCGTTATGGTCTGGGATGCCATCTCATTCGATAGCCGGGTCCATTAGGTAGTCATTTCTGGCACACTTACATCCCAGCGGTACGTAGACATCCCAGCGGTTACATCCCAGCGGTACGTGTCTGGAGACGTCCAGGTCAGCGTGGGGTTCCTGACCTTATTATCGCACGCCACACATGCCCACAACATGGCGTTATGGTCTGGGATGCCATCTCATTCGATAGCCGGGCCCATTTGGTAGTCATTTCTGGCACACTTACACCCCAGCGGTACGTAGACATCCCAGCGGTACATCCCAGCGGTACGTTTCTGGAGACGTACAGGTCAGCGTGGGGATCCTGCCCTTATTATCGCACGCCACACATGCCCACAACATGGCGTTATGGTCTGGGGTGCCATCTCATTCGATAGCCGGGTCCATTAGGTAGTCATTTCTGGCACACTTACATCCCAGCGGTACGTAGACATCCCAGCGGTACATCTCAGCGGTTACATCCCAGCGGTACGTGTCTGGAGACGTCCAGGTCAGCGTGGGGATCCTGCCCTTATTATCGCATGCCACACATGCCCACAACATGGCGTTATGGTCTGGGGTGCCATCTCATTCGATAGCCGGGTCCATTAGGTTGTCATTTCTGGCACACTTACATCCCAGCGGTACGTAGACATCCCAGCGGTTACATCCCAGCGGTACGTGTCTGGAGACGTCCAGGTTTAGCGTTGGGATCCTGCCCTTATTATCGCACGCCACACATGCCCACAACATGGCGTTATGGTCTGGGATGCCATCTCATTCGATAGCCGGGCCCATTTGGTAGTCATTTCTGGCACACTTACATCCCAGCGGTACATCCCAGCGGTTACATCCCAGCGGTACGTGTCTGGAGACTTCCAGGTCAGCGTGGGGATCCTGCCCTTATTATCGCACGCCACACATGCCCACAACATGGCGTTATGGTCTGGGGTGCCATCTCATTCGATAGCCGGGTCCATTAGGTAGTCATTTCTGGCACACTTACATCCCAGCGGTACGTAGACATCCCAGCGGTACATCCCAGCGGTTACATCCCAGCGGTACGTGTCTGGAGACGTCCAGGTCAGCGTGGGGTTCCTGCCCTTATTATCGCACGCCACACATGCCCACAACATGGCGTTATGGTCTGGGGTGCCATCTCATTCGATAGCCGGGCCCATTTGGTAGTCATTTCTGGCACACTTACATCCCAGCGGTACGTAGACATCCAAGCGGTACATCCCAGCGGTTACATCCCAGCGGTTACATCCCAGCGGTACGTGTCTGGAGACGTCCAGGTCAGCGTGGGGATCCTGCCCTTATCATCGCACGCCACACATGCCCACAACATGGCGTTATGGTCTGGGGTGCCATCTCATTCGATAGCCGGGCCCATTTGGTAGTCATTTCTGGCACACTTACATCCCAGCTGTACGTAGACATCCCAGCGGTACATCCCAGCGGTTACATCCCATCGGTTACATCCCAGCGGTACGTGTCTGGAGACGTCCAGGTCAGCGTGGGGATCCTGCCCTTATTATCGCACGCCACACATGCCCACAACATGGCGTTATGGTCTGGGATGCCATCTCATTCGATAGCCGGGTCCATTAGATAGTCATTTCTGGCACACTTACATCCCAGCGGTACGTAGACATCCCAGCGGTTACATCCCAGCGGTACGTGTCTGGAGACGTCCAGGTCAGCGTGGGGTTCCTGCCCTTATTATCGCACGCCACACATGCCCACAACATGGCGTTATGGTCTGGGATGCCATCTCATTCGATAGCCGGGCCCATTTGGTAGTCATTTCTGGCACACTTACATCCCAGCGGTACATCCCAGCGGTACATCCCAGCGGTACGTGTCTGGAGACGTCCAGGTCAGCGTGGGGATCCTGCCCTTATTATCGCACGCCACACATGCCCACAACAAGGCGTTATGGTCTGGGGTGCCATCTCATTCGATAGCCGGGTCCATTAGGTAGTCATTTCTGGCATACTTACACCCCAGCGGTACGTAGACATCCCAGCGGTTACATCCCAGCGGTACGTGTCTGGAGACGTCCAGGTCAGCGTGGGGATCCTGCCCTTATTATCGCACGCCACACATGCCCACAACAAGGCGTTATGGTCTGGGGTGCCATCTCATTCGATAGCCGGGTCCATTAGGTAGTCATTTCTGGCATACTTACATCCCAGCGGTACGTAGACATCCCAGCGGTTATATCCCAGCGGTACGTGTCTGGAGACGTCCAGGTCAGCGTGGGGATCCTGCCCTTATTATCGCACGCCACACATGCCCACAACATGGCGTTATGGTCTGGGGTGCCATCTCATTCGATAGCCGGGCCCATTTGGTAGTCATTTCTGGCACACTTACATCCCAGCGGTACGTAGACATCCCAGCGGTACATCCCAGCGGTTACATCCCAGCGGTACGTGTCTGGAGACTTCCAGGTCAGCGTGGGGATCCTGCCCTTATTATCGCACGCCACACATGCCCACAACATGGCGTTATGGTCTGGGGTGCCATCTCATTCGATAGCCGGGTCCATTAGGTAGTCATTTCTGGCACACTTACATCCCAGCGGTACGTAGACATCCCAGCGGTACATCCCAGCGGTTACATCCCAGCGGTACGTGTCTGGAGACGTCCAGGTCAGCGTGGGGATCCTGCCCTTATTATCGCACGCCACACATGCCCACAACATGGCGTTATGGTCTGGGGTGCCATCTCATTCGATAGCCGGGCCCATTTGGTAGTCATTTCTGGCACACTTACATCCCAGCGGTACGTAGACATCCCAGCGGTACATCCCAGCGGTTACATCCCAGCGGTTACATCCCATCGGTTACATCCCAGCGGTACGTGTCTGGAGACGTCCAGGTCAGCGTGGGGATCCTGCCCTTATCATCGCACGCCACACATGCCCACAACATGGCGTTATGGTCTGGGGTGCCATCTCATTCGATAGCCGGGTCCATTTGGTAGTCATTTCTGGCACACTTACATCCCAGCTGTACGTAGACATCCCAGCGGTACATCCCAGCGGTTACATCCCATCGGTTACATCCCAGCGGTACGTGTCTGGAGACGTCCAGGTCAGCGTGGGGATCCTGCCCTTATTATCGCACGCCACACATGCCCACAACATGGCGTTATGGTCTGGGATGCCATCTCATTCGATAGCCGGGTCCATTAGGTAGTCATTTCTGGCACACTTACATCCAAGCGGTACGTAGACATCCCAGCGGTTACATCCCAGCGGTACGTGTCTGGAGACGTCCAGGTCAGCGTGGGGTTCCTGCCCTTATTATCGCACGCCACACATGCCCACAACATGGCGTTATGGTCTGGGATGCCAACTCATTCGATAGCCGGGCCCATTTGGTAGTCATTTCTGGCACACTTACACCCCAGCGGTACGTAGACATCCCAGCGGTTACATCCCAGCGGTACGTGTCTGGAGACGTCCAGGTCAGCGTGGGGATCCTGCCCTTATTATCGCACGCCACACATGCCCACAACAAGGCGTTATGGTCTGGGGTGCCATCTCATTCGATAGCCGGGCCCATTTGGTAGTCATTTCTGGCACGCTTACATCCCAGCGGTACGTAGACATCCCAGCGGTTACATCCCAGCGGTACGTGTCTGGAGACGTCCAGGTCAGCGTGGGGATCCTGGCCTTATTATCGCACGCCACACATGCCCACAACATGGCGTTATGGTCTGGGGTGCCATCTCATTCGATAGCCGGGTCCATTAGGTAGTCATTTCTGGCACACTTACATCCCAGCGGTACGTAGACATCCCAGCGGTACATCCCAGCGGTTACATCCCAGCGGTACGTGTCTGGAGACTTCCAGGTCAGCGTGGGGATCCTGCCCTTATTATCGCACGCCACACATGCCCACAACATGGCGTTATGGTCTGGGGTGCCATCTCATTCGATAGCCGGGTCCATTAGGTAGTCATTTCTGGCACACTTACATCCCAGCGGTACGTAGACATCCCAGCGGTACATCTCAGCGGTTACATCCCAGCGGTACGTGTCTGGAGACGTCCAGGTCAGCGTGGGGATCCTGCCCTTATTATCGCATGCCACACATGCCCACAACATGGCGTTATGGTCTGGGGTGCCATCTCATTCGATAGCCGGGTCCATTAGGTTGTCATTTCTGGCACACTTACATCCCAGCGGTACGTAGACATCCCAGCGGTTACATCCCAGCGGTACGTGTCTGGAGACGTCCAGGTTTAGCGTTGGGATCCTGCCCTTATTATCGCACGCCACACATGCCCACAACATGGCGTTATGGTCTGGGATGCCATCTCATTCGATAGCCGGGCCCATTTGGTAGTCATTTCTGGCACACTTACATCCCAGCGGTACATCCCAGCGGTTACATCCCAGCGGTACGTGTCTGGAGACTTCCAGGTCAGCGTGGGGATCCTGCCCTTATTATCGCACGCCACACATGCCCACAACATGGCGTTATGGTCTGGGGTGCCATCTCATTCGATAGCCGGGTCCATTAGGTAGTCATTTCTGGCACACTTACATCCCAGCGGTACGTAGACATCCCAGCGGTACATCCCAGCGGTTACATCCCAGCGGTACGTGTCTGGAGACGTCCAGGTCAGCGTGGGGTTCCTGCCCTTATTATCGCACGCCACACATGCCCACAACATGGCGTTATGGTCTGGGGTGCCATCTCATTCGATAGCCGGGCCCATTTGGTAGTCATTTCTGGCACACTTACATCCCAGCGGTACGTAGACATCCAAGCGGTACATCCCAGCGGTTACATCCCAGCGGTTACATCCCAGCGGTACGTGTCTGGAGAGGTCCAGGTCAGCGTGGGGATCCTGCCCTTATCATCGCACGCCACACATGCCCACAACATGGCGTTATGGTCTGGGGTGCCATCTCATTCGATAGCCGGGCCCATTTGGTAGTCATTTCTGGCACACTTACATCCCAGCTGTACGTAGACATCCCAGCGGTACATCCCAGCGGTTACATCCCATCGGTTACATCCCAGCGGTACGTGTCTGGAGACGTCCAGGTCAGCGTGGGGATCCTGCCCTTATTATCGCACGCCACACATGCCCACAACATGGCGTTATGGTCTGGGATGCCATCTCATTCGATAGCCGGGTCCATTAGATAGTCATTTCTGGCACACTTACATCCCAGCGGTACGTAGACATCCCAGCGGTTACATCCCAGCGGTACGTGTCTGGAGACGTCCAGGTCAGCGTGGGGTTCCTGCCCTTATTATCGCACGCCACACATGCCCACAACATGGCGTTATGGTCTGGGATGCCATCTCATTCGATAGCCGGGCCCATTTGGTAGTCATTTCTGGCACACTTACATCCCAGCGGTACATCCCAGCGGTACATCCCAGCGGTACATCCCAGCGGTACATCCCAGCGGTACGTGTCTGGAGACGTCCAGGTCAGCGTGGGGATCCTGCCCTTATTATCGCACGCCACACATGCCCACAACAAGGCGTTATGGTCTGGGGTGCCATCTCATTCGATAGCCGGGTCCATTAGGTAGTCATTTCTGGCATACTTACACCCCAGCGGTACGTAGACATCCCAGCGGTTACATCCCAGCGGTACGTGTCTGGAGACGTCCAGGTCAGCGTGGGGATCCTGCCCTTATTATCGCACGCCACACATGCCCACAACAAGGCGTTATGGTCTGGGGTGCCATCTCATTCGATAGCCGGGTCCATTAGGTAGTCATTTCTGGCATACTTACATCCCAGCGGTACGTAGACATCCCAGCGGTTATATCCCAGCGGTACGTGTCTGGAGACGTCCAGGTCAGCGTGGGGATCCTGCCCTTATTATCGCACGCCACACATGCCCACAACATGGCGTTATGGTCTGGGGTGCCATCTCATTCGATAGCCGGGCCCATTTGGTAGTCATTTCTGGCACACTTACATCCCAGCGGTACGTAGACATCCCAGCGGTACATCCCAGCGGTTACATCCCAGCGGTACGTGTCTGGAGACTTCCAGGTCAGCGTGGGGATCCTGCCCTTATTATCGCACGCCACACATGCCCACAACATGGCGTTATGGTCTGGGGTGCCATCTCATTCGATAGCCGGGTCCATTAGGTAGTCATTTCTGGCACACTTACATCCCAGCGGTACGTAGACATCCCAGCGGTACATCCCAGCGGTTACATCCCAGCGGTACGTGTCTGGAGACGTCCAGGTCAGCGTGGGGATCCTGCCCTTATTATCGCACGCCACACATGCCCACAACATGGCGTTATGGTCTGGGGTGCCATCTCATTCGATAGCCGGGCCCATTTGGTAGTCATTTCTGGCACACTTACATCCCAGCGGTACGTAGACATCCCAGCGGTACATCCCAGCGGTTACATCCCAGCGGTTACATCCCATCGGTTACATCCCAGCGGTACGTGTCTGGAGACGTCCAGGTCAGCGTGGGGATCCTGCCCTTATCATCGCACGCCACACATGCCCACAACATGGCGTTATGGTCTGGGGTGCCATCTCATTCGATAGCCGGGTCCATTTGGTAGTCATTTCTGGCACACTTACATCCCAGCTGTACGTAGACATCCCAGCGGTACATCCCAGCGGTTACATCCCATCGGTTACATCCCAGCGGTACGTGTCTGGAGACGTCCAGGTCAGCGTGGGGATCCTGCCCTTATTATCGCACGCCACACATGCCCACAACATGGCGTTATGGTCTGGGATGCCATCTCATTCGATAGCCGGGTCCATTAGGTAGTCATTTCTGGCACACTTACATCCCAGCGGTACGTAGACATCCCAGCGGTTACATCCCAGCGGTACGTGTCTGGAGACGTCCAGGTCAGCGTGGGGTTCCTGCCCTTATTATCGCACGCCACACATGCCCACAACATGGCGTTATGGTCTGGGATGCCAACTCATTCGATAGCCGGGCCCATTTGGTAGTCATTTCTGGCACACTTACACCCCAGCGGTACGTAGACATCCCAGCGGTTACATCCCAGCGGTACGTGTCTGGAGACGTCCAGGTCAGCGTGGGGATCCTGCCCTTATTATCGCACGCCACACATGCCCACAACAAGGCGTTATGGTCTGGGGTGCCATCTCATTCGATAGCCGGGCCCATTTGGTAGTCATTTCTGGCACGCTTACATCCCAGCGGTACGTAGACATCCCAGCGGTTACATCCCAGCGGTACGTGTCTGGAGACGTCCAGGTCAGCGTGGGGATCCTGGCCTTATTATCGCACGCCACACATGCCCACAACATGGCGTTATGGTCTGGGGTGCCATCTCATTCGATAGCCGGGTCCATTAGGTAGTCATTTCTGGCACACTTACATCCCAGCGGTACGTAGACATCCCAGCGGTACATCCCAGCGGTTACATCCCAGCGGTACGTGTCTGGAGACTTCCAGGTCAGCGTGGGGATCCTGCCCTTATTATCGCACGCCACACATGCCCACAACATGGCGTTATGGTCTGGGGTGCCATCTCATTCGATAGCCGGGTCCATTAGGTAGTCATTTCTGGCACACTTACATCCCAGCGGTACGTAGACATCCCAGCGGTACATCCCAGCGGTTACATCCCAGCGGTACGTGTCTGGAGACGTCCAGGTCAGCGTGGGGATCCTGCCCTTATTATCGCACGCCACACATGCCCACAACATGGCGTTATGGTCTGGGGTGCCATCTCATTCGATAGCCGGGCCCATTTGGTAGTCATTTCTGGCACACTTACATCCCAGCGGTACGTAGACATCCCAGCGGTACATCCCAGCGGTTACATCCCAGCGGTTACATCCCAGCGGTTACATCCCAGCGGTACGTGTCTGGAGACGTCCAGGTCAGCGTGGGGATCCTGCCCTTATCATCGCACGCCACACATGCCCACAACATGGCGTTATGGTCTGGGGTGCCATCTCATTCGACAGCCGGGCCCATTTGGTAGTCATTTCTGGCACACTTACATCCCAGCTGTACGTAGACATCCCAGCGGTGCATCCCAGCGGTTACATCCCAGCGGTTACATCCCAGCGGTACGTGTCTGGAGACGTCCAGGTCAGCGTGGGGATCCTGCCCTTATTATCGCACGCCACACATGCCCACAACATGGCGTTATGGTCTGGGATGCCATCTCATTCGATAGCCGGGTCCATTAGGTAGTCATTTCTGGCACACTTACATCCCAGCGGTACGTAGACATCCCAGCGGTTACATCCCAGCGGTACGTGTCTGGAGACGTCCAGGTCAGCGTGGGGTTCCTGACCTTATTATCGCACGCCACACATGCCCACAACATGGCGTTATGGTCTGGGATGCCATCTCATTCGATAGCCGGGCCCATTTGGTAGTCATTTCTGGCACACTTACACCCCAGCGGTACGTAGACATCCCAGCGGTACATCCCAGCGGTACGTGTCTGGAGACGTACAGGTCAGCGTGGGGATCCTGCCCTTATTATCGCACGCCACACATGCCCACAACATGGCGTTATGGTCTGGGGTGCCATCTCATTCGATAGCCGGGTCCATTAGGTAGTCATTTCTGGCACACTTACATCCCAGCGGTACGTAGACATCCCAGCGGTACATCTCAGCGGTTACATCCCAGCGGTACGTGTCTGGAGACGTCCAGGTCAGCGTGGGGATCCTGCCCTTATTATCGCATGCCACACATGCCCACAACATGGCGTTATGGTCTGGGGTGCCATCTCATTCGATAGCCGGGTCCATTAGGTTGTCATTTCTGGCACACTTACATCCCAGCGGTACGTAGACATCCCAGCGGTTACATCCCAGCGGTACGTGTCTGGAGACGTCCAGGTTTAGCGTTGGGATCCTGCCCTTATTATCGCACGCCACACATGCCCACAACATGGCGTTATGGTCTGGGATGCCATCTCATTCGATAGCCGGGCCCATTTGGTAGTCATTTCTGGCACACTTACATCCCAGCGGTACATCCCAGCGGTTACATCCCAGCGGTACGTGTCTGGAGACTTCCAGGTCAGCGTGGGGATCCTGCCCTTATTATCGAACGCCACACATGCCCACAACATGGCGTTATGGTCTGGGGTGCCATCTCATTCGATAGCCGGGTCCATTAGGTAGTCATTTCTGGCACACTTACATCCCAGCGGTACGTAGACATCCCAGCGGTACATCCCAGCGGTTACATCCCAGCGGTACGTGTCTGGAGACGTCCAGGTCAGCGTGGGGTTCCTGCCCTTATTATCGCACGCCACACATGCCCACAACATGGCGTTATGGTCTGGGGTGCCATCTCATTCGATAGCCGGGCCCATTTGGTAGTCATTTCTGGCACACTTACATCCCAGCGGTACGTAGACATCCAAGCGGTACATCCCAGCGGTTACATCCCAGCGGTTACATCCCAGCGGTACGTGTCTGGAGACGTCCAGGTCAGCGTGGGGATCCTGCCCTTATCATCGCACGCCACACATGCCCACAACATGGCGTTATGGTCTGGGGTGCCATCTCATTCGATAGCCGGGCCCATTTGGTAGTCATTTCTGGCACACTTACATCCCAGCTGTACGTAGACATCCCAGCGGTACATCCCAGCGGTTACATCCCATCGGTTACATCCCAGCGGTACGTGTCTGGAGACGTCCAGGTCAGCGTGGGGATCCTGCCCTTATTATCGCACGCCACACATGCCCACAACATGGCGTTATGGTCTGGGATGCCATCTCATTCGATAGCCGGGTCCATTAGATAGTCATTTCTGGCACACTTACATCCCAGCGGTACGTAGACATCCCAGCGGTTACATCCCAGCGGTACGTGTCTGGAGACGTCCAGGTCAGCGTGGGGTTCCTGCCCTTATTATCGCACGCCACACATGCCCACAACATGGCGTTATGGTCTGGGATGCCATCTCATTCGATAGCCGGGCCCATTTGGTAGTCATTTCTGGCACACTTACATCCCAGCGGTACATCCCAGCGGTACATCCCAGCGGTACATCCCAGCGGTACATCCCAGCGGTACGTGTCTGGAGACGTCCAGGTCAGCGTGGGGATCCTGCCCTTATTATCGCACGCCACACATGCCCACAACAAGGCGTTATGGTCTGGGGTGCCATCTCATTCGATAGCCGGGTCCATTAGGTAGTCATTTCTGGCATACTTACACCCCAGCGGTACGTAGACATCCCAGCGGTTACATCCCAGCGGTACGTGTCTGGAGACGTCCAGGTCAGCGTGGGGATCCTGCCCTTATTATCGCACGCCACACATGCCCACAACAAGGCGTTATGGTCTGGGGTGCCATCTCATTCGATAGCCGGGTCCATTAGGTAGTCATTTCTGGCATACTTACATCCCAGCGGTACGTAGACATCCCAGCGGTTATATCCCAGCGGTACGTGTCTGGAGACGTCCAGGTCAGCGTGGGGATCCTGCCCTTATTATCGCACGCCACACATGCCCACAACATGGCGTTATGGTCTGGGGTGCCATCTCATTCGATAGCCGGGCCCATTTGGTAGTCATTTCTGGCACACTTACATCCCAGCGGTACGTAGACATCCCAGCGGTACATCCCAGCGGTTACATCCCAGCGGTACGTGTCTGGAGACTTCCAGGTCAGCGTGGGGATCCTGCCCTTATTATCGCACGCCACACATGCCCACAACATGGCGTTATGGTCTGGGGTGCCATCTCATTCGATAGCCGGGTCCATTAGGTAGTCATTTCTGGCACACTTACATCCCAGCGGTACGTAGACATCCCAGCGGTACATCCCAGCGGTTACATCCCAGCGGTACGTGTCTGGAGACGTCCAGGTCAGCGTGGGGATCCTGCCCTTATTATCGCACGCCACACATGCCCACAACATGGCGTTATGGTCTGGGGTGCCATCTCATTCGATAGCCGGGCCCATTTGGTAGTCATTTCTGGCACACTTACATCCCAGCGGTACGTAGACATCCCAGCGGTACATCCCAGCGGTTACATCCCAGCGGTTACATCCCATCGGTTACATCCCAGCGGTACGTGTCTGGAGACGTCCAGGTCAGCGTGGGGATCCTGCCCTTATCATCGCACGCCACACATGCCCACAACATGGCGTTATGGTCTGGGGTGCCATCTCATTCGATAGCCGGGTCCATTTGGTAGTCATTTCTGGCACACTTACATCCCAGCTGTACGTAGACATCCCAGCGGTACATCCCAGCGGTTACATCCCATCGGTTACATCCCAGCGGTACGTGTCTGGAGACGTCCAGGTCAGCGTGGGGATCCTGCCCTTATTATCGCACGCCACACATGCCCACAACATGGCGTTATGGTCTGGGATGCCATCTCATTCGATAGCCGGGTCCATTAGGTAGTCATTTCTGGCACACTTACATCCCAGCGGTACGTAGACATCCCAGCGGTTACATCCCAGCGGTACGTGTCTGGAGACGTCCAGGTCAGCGTGGGGTTCCTGCCCTTATTATCGCACGCCACACATGCCCACAACATGGCGTTATGGTCTGGGATGCCAACTCATTCGATAGCCGGGCCCATTTGGTAGTCATTTCTGGCACACTTACACCCCAGCGGTACGTAGACATCCCAGCGGTTACATCCCAGCGGTACGTGTCTGGAGACGTCCAGGTCAGCGTGGGGATCCTGCCCTTATTATCGCACGCCACACATGCCCACAACAAGGCGTTATGGTCTGGGGTGCCATCTCATTCGATAGCCGGGCCCATTTGGTAGTCATTTCTGGCACGCTTACATCCCAGCGGTACGTAGACATCCCAGCGGTTACATCCCAGCGGTACGTGTCTGGAGACGTCCAGGTCAGCGTGGGGATCCTGGCCTTATTATCGCACGCCACACATGCCCACAACATGGCGTTATGGTCTGGGGTGCCATCTCATTCGATAGCCGGGTCCATTAGGTAGTCATTTCTGGCACACTTACATCCCAGCGGTACGTAGACATCCCAGCGGTACATCCCAGCGGTTACATCCCAGCGGTACGTGTCTGGAGACTTCCAGGTCAGCGTGGGGATCCTGCCCTTATTATCGCACGCCACACATGCCCACAACATGGCGTTATGGTCTGGGGTGCCATCTCATTCGATAGCCGGGTCCATTAGGTAGTCATTTCTGGCACACTTACATCCCAGCGGTACGTAGACATCCCAGCGGTACATCCCAGCGGTTACATCCCAGCGGTACGTGTCTGGAGACGTCCAGGTCAGCGTGGGGATCCTGCCCTTATTATCGCACGCCACACATGCCCACAACATGGCGTTATGGTCTGGGGTGCCATCTCATTCGATAGCCGGGCCCATTTGGTAGTCATTTCTGGCACACTTACATCCCAGCGGTACGTAGACATCCCAGCGGTACATCCCAGCGGTTACATCCCAGCGGTTACATCCCAGCGGTTACATCCCAGCGGTACGTGTCTGGAGACGTCCAGGTCAGCGTGGGGATCCTGCCCTTATCATCGCACGCCACACATGCCCACAACATGGCGTTATGGTCTGGGGTGCCATCTCATTCGACAGCCGGGCCCATTTGGTAGTCATTTCTGGCACACTTACATCCCAGCTGTACGTAGACATCCCAGCGGTGCATCCCAGCGGTTACATCCCAGCGGTTACATCCCAGCGGTACGTGTCTGGAGACGTCCAGGTCAGCGTGGGGATCCTGCCCTTATTATCGCACGCCACACATGCCCACAACATGGCGTTATGGTCTGGGATGCCATCTCATTCGATAGCCGGGTCCATTAGGTAGTCATTTCTGGCACACTTACATCCCAGCGGTACGTAGACATCCCAGCGGTTACATCCCAGCGGTACGTGTCTGGAGACGTCCAGGTCAGCGTGGGGTTCCTGACCTTATTATCGCACGCCACACATGCCCACAACATGGCGTTATGGTCTGGGATGCCATCTCATTCGATAGCCGGGCCCATTTGGTAGTCATTTCTGGCACACTTACACCCCAGCGGTACGTAGACATCCCAGCGGTACATCCCAGCGGTACGTGTCTGGAGACGTACAGGTCAGCGTGGGGATCCTGCCCTTATTATCGCACGCCACACATGCCCACAACATGGCGTTATGGTCTGGGGTGCCATCTCATTCGATAGCCGGGTCCATTAGGTAGTCATTTCTGGCACACTTACATCCCAGCGGTACGTAGACATCCCAGCGGTACATCTCAGCGGTTACATCCCAGCGGTACGTGTCTGGAGACGTCCAGGTCAGCGTGGGGATCCTGCCCTTATTATCGCATGCCACACATGCCCACAACATGGCGTTATGGTCTGGGGTGCCATCTCATTCGATAGCCGGGTCCATTAGGTTGTCATTTCTGGCACACTTACATCCCAGCGGTACGTAGACATCCCAGCGGTTACATCCCAGCGGTACGTGTCTGGAGACGTCCAGGTTTAGCGTTGGGATCCTGCCCTTATTATCGCACGCCACACATGCCCACAACATGGCGTTATGGTCTGGGATGCCATCTCATTCGATAGCCGGGCCCATTTGGTAGTCATTTCTGGCACACTTACATCCCAGCGGTACATCCCAGCGGTTACATCCCAGCGGTACGTGTCTGGAGACTTCCAGGTCAGCGTGGGGATCCTGCCCTTATTATCGCACGCCACACATGCCCACAACATGGCGTTATGGTCTGGGGTGCCATCTCATTCGATAGCCGGGTCCATTAGGTAGTCATTTCTGGCACACTTACATCCCAGCGGTACGTAGACATCCCAGCGGTACATCCCAGCGGTTACATCCCAGCGGTACGTGTCTGGAGACGTCCAGGTCAGCGTGGGGTTCCTGCCCTTATTATCGCACGCCACACATGCCCACAACATGGCGTTATGGTCTGGGGTGCCATCTCATTCGATAGCCGGGCCCATTTGGTAGTCATTTCTGGCACACTTACATCCCAGCGGTACGTAGACATCCAAGCGGTACATCCCAGCGGTTACATCCCAGCGGTTACATCCCAGCGGTACGTGTCTGGAGACGTCCAGGTCAGCGTGGGGATCCTGCCCTTATCATCGCACGCCACACATGCCCACAACATGGCGTTATGGTCTGGGGTGCCATCTCATTCGATAGCCGGGCCCATTTGGTAGTCATTTCTGGCACACTTACATCCCAGCTGTACGTAGACATCCCAGCGGTACATCCCAGCGGTTACATCCCATCGGTTACATCCCAGCGGTACGTGTCTGGAGACGTCCAGGTCAGCGTGGGGATCCTGCCCTTATTATCGCACGCCACACATGCCCACAACATGGCGTTATGGTCTGGGATGCCATCTCATTCGATAGCCGGGTCCATTAGGTAGTCATTTCTGGCACACTTACATCCCAGCGGTACGTAGACATCCCAGCGGTTACATCCCAGCGGTACGTGTCTGGAGACGTCCAGGTCAGCGTGGGGTTCCTGCCCTTATTATCGCACGCCACACATGCCCACAACATGGCGTTATGGTCTGGGATGCCATCTCATTCGATAGCCGGGCCCATTTGGTAGTCATTTCTGGCACACTTACATCCCAGCGGTACATCCCAGCGGTACATCCCAGCGGTACATCCCAGCGGTACGTGTCTGGAGACGTCCAGGTCAGCGTGGGGATCCTGCCCTTATTATCGCACGCCACACATGCCCACAACAAGGCGTTATGGTCTGGGGTGCCATCTCATTCGATAGCCGGGTCCATTAGGTAGTCATTTCTGGCATACTTACACCCCAGCGGTACGTAGACATCCCAGCGGTTACATCCCAGCGGTACGTGTCTGGAGACGTCCAGGTCAGCGTGGGGATCCTGCCCTTATTATCGCACGCCACACATGCCCACAACAAGGCGTTATGGTCTGGGGTGCCATCTCATTCGATAGCCGGGTCCATTAGGTAGTCATTTCTGGCATACTTACATCCCAGCGGTACGTAGACATCCCAGCGGTTATATCCCAGCGGTACGTGTCTGGAGACGTCCAGGTCAGCGTGGGGATCCTGCCCTTATTATCGCACGCCACACATGCCCACAACATGGCGTTATGGTCTGGGGTGCCATCTCATTCGATAGCCGGGCCCATTTGGTAGTCATTTCTGGCACACTTACATCCCAGCGGTACGTAGACATCCCAGCGGTACATCCCAGCGGTTACATCCCAGCGGTACGTGTCTGGAGACTTCCAGGTCAGCGTGGGGATCCTGCCCTTATTATCGCACGCCACACATGCCCACAACATGGCGTTATGGTCTGGGGTGCCATCTCATTCGATAGCCGGGTCCATTAGGTAGTCATTTCTGGCACACTTACATCCCAGCGGTACGTAGACATCCCAGCGGTACATCCCAGCGGTTACATCCCAGCGGTACGTGTCTGGAGACGTCCAGGTCAGCGTGGGGATCCTGCCCTTATTATCGCACGCCACACATGCCCACAACATGGCGTTATGGTCTGGGGTGCCATCTCATTCGATAGCCGGGCCCATTTGGTAGTCATTTCTGGCACACTTACATCCCAGCGGTACGTAGACATCCCAGCGGTACATCCCAGCGGTTACATCCCAGCGGTTACATCCCATCGGTTACATCCCAGCGGTACGTGTCTGGAGACGTCCAGGTCAGCGTGGGGATCCTGCCCTTATTATCGCACGCCACACATGCCCACAACATGGCGTTATGGTCTGGGATGCCATCTCATTCGATAGCCGGGTCCATTAGGTAGTCATTTCTGGCACACTTACATCCCAGCGGTACGTAGACATCCCAGCGGTTACATCCCAGCGGTACGTGTCTGGAGACGTCCAGGTCAGCGTGGGGTTCCTGCCCTTATTATCGCACGCCACACATGCCCACAACATGGCTTTATGGTCTGGGATGCCATCTCATTCGATAGCCGGGCCCATTTGGTAGTCATTTCTGGCACACTTACACCCCAGCGGTACGTAGACATCCCAGCGGTTACATCCCAGCGGTACGTGTCTGGAGACGTCCAGGTCAGCGTGGGGATCCTGCCCTTATTATCGCACGCCACACATGCCCACAACAAGGCGTTATGGTCTGGGGTGCCATCTCATTCGATAGCCGGGCCCATTTGGTAGTCATTTCTGGCACGCTTACATCCCAGCGGTACGTAGACATCCCAGCGGTTACATCCCAGCGGTACGTGTCTGGAGACGTCCAGGTCAGCGTGGGGATCCTGGCCTTATTATCGCACGCCACACATGCCCACAACATGGCGTTATGGTCTGGGGTGCCATCTCATTCGATAGCCGGGTCCATTAGGTAGTCATTTCTGACACACTTACATCCCAGCGGTACGTAGACATCCCAGCGGTACATCCCAGCGGTTACATCCCAGCGGTACGTGTCTGGAGACTTCCAGGTCAGCGTGGGGATCCTGCCCTTATTATCGCACGCCACACATGCCCACAACATGGCGTTATGGTCTGGGGTGCCATCTCATTCGATAGCCGGGTCCATTAGGTAGTCATTTCTGGCACACTTACATCCCAGCGGTACGTAGACATCCCAGCGGTACATCCCAGCGGTTACATCCCAGCGGTACGTGTCTGGAGACGTCCAGGTCAGCGTGGGGATCCTGCCCTTATTATCGCACGCCACACATGCCCACAACATGGCGTTATGGTCTGGGGTGCCATCTCATTCGATAGCCGGGCCCATTTGGTAGTCATTTCTGGCACACTTACATCCCAGCGGTACGTAGACATCCCAGCGGTACATCCCAGCGGTACGTAGACATCCCAGCGGTTACATCCCAGCGGTACGTGTCTGGAGACGTCCAGGTCAGCGTGGGGATCCTGCCCTTATCATCGCACGCCACACATGCCCACAACATGGCGTTATGGTCTGGGGTGCCATCTCATCCGACAGCCGGGCCCATTTGGTAGTCATTTCTGGCACACTTACATCCCAGCTGTACGTAGACATCCCAGCGGTACATCCCAGCGGTTACATCCCAGCGGTTACATCCCAGCGGTACGTGTCTGGAGACGTCCAGGTCAGCGTGGGGATCCTGCCCTTATTATCGCACGCCACACATGCCCACAACATGGCGTTATGGTCTGGGATGCCATCTCATTCGATAGCCGGGTCCATTAGGTAGTCATTTCTGGCACACTTACATCCCAGCGGTACGTAGACATCCCAGCGGTTACATCCCAGCGGTACGTGTCTGGAGACGTCCAGGTCAGCGTGGGGTTCCTGACCTTATTATCGCACGCCACACATGCCCACAACATGGCGTTATGGTCTGGGATGCCATCTCATTCGATAGCCGGGCCCATTTGGTAGTCATTTCTGGCACACTTACACCCCAGCGGTACGTAGACATCCCAGCGGTACATCCCAGCGGTACGTGTCTGGAGACGTACAGGTCAGCGTGGGGATCCTGCCCTTATTATCGCACGCCACACATGCCCACAACATGGCGTTATGGTCTGGGGTGCCATCTCATTCGATAGCCGGGCCCATTTGGTAGTCATTTCTGGCACACTTACATCCCAGCGGTACGTAGACATCCCAGCGGTACATCCCAGCGGTTACATCCCAGCGGTACGTGTCTGGAGACGTCCAGGTCAGCGTGGGGATCCTGCCCTAATTATCGCACGCCACACATGCCCACAACAAGGCGTTATGGTCTGGGGTGCCATCTCATTCGATAGCCGGGTCCATTAGGTAGTCATTTCTGGCACACTTACATCCCAGCGGTACGTAGACATCCCAGCGGTACATCTCAGCGGTTACATCCCAGCGGTACGTGTCTGGAGACGTCCAGGTCAGCGTGGGGATCCTGCCCTTATTATCGCATGCCACACATGCCCACAACATGGCGTTATGGTCTGGGGTGCCATCTCATTCGATAGCCGGGCCCATTTGGTAGTCATTTCTGGCACACTTACATCCCAGCGGTACGTAGACATCCCAGCGGTACATCCCAGCGGTTACATCCCAGCGGTACGTGTCTGGAGACGTCCAGGTCAGCGTGGGGATCCTGCCCTTATTATCGCACGCCACACATGCCCACAACATGGCGTTATGGTCTGGGGTGCCATCTCATTCGATAGCCGGGTCCATTAGGTTGTCATTTCTGGCACACTTACATCCCAGCGGTACGTAGACATCCCAGCGGTTACATCCCAGCGGTACGTGTCTGGAGACGTCCAGGTTTAGCGTTGGGATCCTGCCCTTATTATCGCACGCCACACATGCCCACAACATGGCGTTATGGTCTGGGATGCCATCTCATTCGATAGCCGGGCCCATTTGGTAGTCATTTCTGGCACACTTACATCCCAGCGGTACATCCCAGCGGTTACATCCCAGCGGTACGTGTCTGGAGACTTCCAGGTCAGCGTGGGGATCCTGCCCTTATTATCGCACGCCACACATGCCCACAACATGGCGTTATGGTCTGGGGTGCCATCTCATTCGATAGCCGGGTCCATTAGGTAGTCATTTCTGGCACACTTACATCCCAGCGGTACGTAGACATCCCAGCGGTACATCCCAGCGGTTACATCCCAGCGGTACGTGTCTGGAGACGTCCAGGTCAGCGTGGGGTTCCTGCCCTTATTATCGCACGCCACACATGCCCACAACATGGCGTTATGGTCTGGGGTGCCATCTCATTCGATAGCCGGGCCCATTTGGTAGTCATTTCTGGCACACTTACATCCCAGCGGTACGTAGACATCCAAGCGGTACATCCCAGCGGTTACATCCCAGCGGTTACATCCCAGCGGTACGTGTCTGGAGACGTCCAGGTCAGCGTGGGGATCCTGCCCTTATCATCGCACGCCACACATGCCCACAACATGGCGTTATGGTCTGGGGTGCCATCTCATTCGATAGCCGGGCCCATTTGGTAGTCATTTCTGGCACACTTACATCCCAGCTGTACGTAGACATCCCAGCGGTACATCCCAGCGGTTACATCCCAGCGGTTACATCCCAGCGGTACGTGTCTGGAGACGTCCAGGTCAGCGTGGGGATCCTGCCCTTATTATCGCACGCCACACATGCCCACAACAAGGCGTTATGGTCTGGGGTGCCATCTCATTCGATAGCCGGGCCCATTTGGTAGTCATTTCTGGCACGCTTACATCCCAGCGGTACGTAGACATCCCAGCGGTTACATCCCAGCGGTACGTGTCTGGAGACGTCCAGGTCAGCGTGGGGATCCTGGCCTTATTATCGCACGCCACACATGCCCACAACATGGCGTTATGGTCTGGGGTGCCATCTCATTCGATAGCCGGGTCCATTAGGTAGTCATTTCTGACACACTTACATCCCAGCGGTACGTAGACATCCCAGCGGTACATCCCAGCGGTTACATCCCAGCGGTACGTGTCTGGAGACTTCCAGGTCAGCGTGGGGATCCTGCCCTTATTATCGCACGCCACACATGCCCACAACATGGCGTTATGGTCTGGGGTGCCATCTCATTCGATAGCCGGGTCCATTAGGTAGTCATTTCTGGCACACTTACATCCCAGCGGTACGTAGACATCCCAGCGGTACATCCCAGCGGTTACATCCCAGCGGTACGTGTCTGGAGACGTCCAGGTCAGCGTGGGGTTCCTGCCCTTATTATCGCACGCCACACATGCCCACAACATGGCGTTATGGTCTGGGGTGCCATCTCATTCGATAGCCGGGCCCATTTGGTAGTCATTTCTGGCACACTTACATCCCAGCGGTACGTAGACATCCCAGCGGTTACATCCCAGCGGTACGTGTCTGGAGACGTCCAGGTTTAGCGTTGGGATCCTGCCCTTATTATCGCACGCCACACATGCCCACAACATGGCGTTATGGTCTGGGATGCCATCTCATTCGATAGCCGGGCCCATTTGGTAGTCATTTCTGGCACACTTACATCCCAGCGGTACATCCCAGCGGTTACATCCCAGCGGTACGTGTCTGGAGACTTCCAGGTCAGCGTGGGGATCCTGCCCTTATTATCGCACGCCACACATGCCCACAACATGGCGTTATGGTCTGGGGTGCCATCTCATTCGATAGCCGGGTCCATTAGGTAGTCATTTCTGGCACACTTACATCCCAGCGGTACGTAGACATCCCAGCGGTACATCCCAGCGGTTACATCCCAGCGGTACGTGTCTGGAGACGTCCAGGTCAGCGTGGGGTTCCTGCCCTTATTATCGCACGCCACACATGCCCACAACATGGCGTTATGGTCTGGGGTGCCATCTCATTCGATAGCCGGGCCCATTTGGTAGTCATTTCTGGCACACTTACATCCCAGCGGTACGTAGACATCCCAGCGGTACATCCCAGCGGTTACATCCCAGCGGTTACATCCCAGCGGTACGTGTCTGGAGACGTCCAGGTCAGCGTGGGGATCCTGCCCTTATTATCGCACGCCACACATGCCCACAACAAGGCGTTATGGTCTGGGGTGCCATCTCATTCGATAGCCGGGCCCATTTGGTAGTCATTTCTGGCACGCTTACATCCCAGCGGTACGTAGACATCCCAGCGGTTACATCCCAGCGGTACGTGTCTGGAGACGTCCAGGTCAGCGTGGGGATCCTGGCCTTATTATCGCACGCCACACATGCCCACAACATGGCGTTATGGTCTGGGGTGCCATCTCATTCGATAGCCGGGTCCATTAGGTAGTCATTTCTGACACACTTACATCCCAGCGGTACGTAGACATCCCAGCGGTACCACCCAGCGGTTACATCCCAGCGGTACGTGTCTGGAGACTTCCAGGTCAGCGTGGGGATCCTGCCCTTATTATCGCACGCCACACATGCCCACAACATGGCGTTATGGTCTGGGGTGCCATCTCATTCGATAGCCGGGTCCATTAGGTAGTCATTTCTGGCACACTTACATCCCAGCGGTACGTAGACATCCCAGCGGTACATCCCAGCGGTTACATCCCAGCGGTACGTGTCTGGAGACGTCCAGGTCAGCGTGGGGATCCTGCCCTTATTATCGCACGCCACACATGCCCACAACAAGGCGTTATGGTCTGGGGTGCCATCTCATTCGATAGCCGGGCCCATTTGGTAGTCATTTCTGGCACGCTTACATCCCAGCGGTACGTAGACATCCCAGCGGTTACATCCCAGCGGTACGTGTCTGGAGACGTCCAGGTCAGCGTGGGGATCCTGGCCTTATTATCGCACGCCACACATGCCCACAACATGGCGTTATGGTCTGGGGTGCCATCTCATTCGATAGCCGGGTCCATTAGGTAGTCATTTCTGACACACTTACATCCCAGCGGTACGTAGACATCCCAGCGGTACCACCCAGCGGTTACATCCCAGCGGTACGTGTCTGGAGACTTCCAGGTCAGCGTGGGGATCCTGCCCTTATTATCGCACGCCACACATGCCCACAACATGGCGTTATGGTCTGGGGTGCCATCTCATTCGATAGCCGGGTCCATTAGGTAGTCATTTCTGGCACACTTACATCCCAGCGGTACGTAGACATCCCAGCGGTACATCCCAGCGGTTACATCCCAGCGGTACGTGTCTGGAGACGTCCAGGTCAGCGTGGGGATCCTGCCCTTATTATCGCACGCCACACATGCCCACAACATGGCGTTATGGTCTGGGGTGCCATCTCATTCGATAGCCGGGCCCATTTGGTAGTCATTTCTGGCACACTTACATCCCAGCGGTACGTAGACATCCCAGCGGTACATCCCAGCGGTACGTAGACATCCCAGCGGTTACATCCCAGCGGTACGTGTCTGGAGACGTCCAGGTCAGCGTGGGGATCCTGCCCTTATCATCGCACGCCACACATGCCCACAACATGGCGTTATGGTCTGGGGTGCCATCTCATCCGACAGCCGGGCCCATTTGGTAGTCATTTCTGGCACACTTACATCCCAGCTGTACGTAGACATCCCAGCGGTACATCCCAGCGGTTACATCCCAGCGGTTACATCCCAGCGGTACGTGTCTGGAGACGTCCAGGTCAGCGTGGGGATCCTGCCCTTATTATCGCACGCCACACATGCCCACAACATGGCGTTATGGTCTGGGATGCCATCTCATTCGATAGCCGGGTCCATTAGGTAGTCATTTCTGGCACACTTACATCCCAGCGGTACGTAGACATCCCAGCGGTTACATCCCAGCGGTACGTGTCTGGAGACGTCCAGGTCAGCGTGGGGTTCCTGACCTTATTATCGCACGCCACACATGCCCACAACATGGCGTTATGGTCTGGGATGCCATCTCATTCGATAGCCGGGCCCATTTGGTAGTCATTTCTGGCACACTTACACCCCAGCGGTACGTAGACATCCCAGCGGTACATCCCAGCGGTACGTGTCTGGAGACGTACAGGTCAGCGTGGGGATCCTGCCCTTATTATCGCACGCCACACATGCCCACAACATGGCGTTATGGTCTGGGGTGCCATCTCATTCGATAGCCGGGCCCATTTGGTAGTCATTTCTGGCACACTTACATCCCAGCGGTACGTAGACATCCCAGCGGTACATCCCAGCGGTTACATCCCAGCGGTACGTGTCTGGAGACGTCCAGGTCAGCGTGGGGATCCTGCCCTAATTATCGCACGCCACACATGCCCACAACAAGGCGTTATGGTCTGGGGTGCCATCTCATTCGATAGCCGGGTCCATTAGGTAGTCATTTCTGGCACACTTACATCCCAGCGGTACGTAGACATCCCAGCGGTACATCTCAGCGGTTACATCCCAGCGGTACGTGTCTGGAGACGTCCAGGTCAGCGTGGGGATCCTGCCCTTATTATCGCATGCCACACATGCCCACAACATGGCGTTATGGTCTGGGGTGCCATCTCATTCGATAGCCGGGCCCATTTGGTAGTCATTTCTGGCACACTTACATCCCAGCGGTACGTAGACATCCCAGCGGTACATCCCAGCGGTTACATCCCAGCGGTACGTGTCTGGAGACTTCCAGGTCAGCGTGGGGATCCTGCCCTTATTATCGCACGCCACACATGCCCACAACATGGCGTTATGGTCTGGGGTGCCATCTCATTCGAT
The DNA here is from genome assembly GCA_947359465.1 of Metellina segmentata. Classification (NCBI taxonomy): domain Eukaryota; kingdom Metazoa; phylum Arthropoda; class Arachnida; order Araneae; family Tetragnathidae; genus Metellina; species Metellina segmentata. The sequence continues at coordinate 124,781,679 of OX375877.1, read as the reverse complement.
AGCCGGGTCCATTAGGTTGTCATTTCTGGCACACTTACATCCCAGCGGTACGTAGACATCCCAGCGGTTACATCCCAGCGGTACGTGTCTGGAGACGTCCAGGTTTAGCGTTGGGATCCTGCCCTTATTATCGCACGCCACACATGCCCACAACATGGCGTTATGGTCTGGGATGCCATCTCATTCGATAGCCGGGCCCATTTGGTAGTCATTTCTGGCACACTTACATCCCAGCGGTACATCCCAGCGGTTACATCCCAGCGGTACGTGTCTGGAGACTTCCAGGTCAGCGTGGGGATCCTGCCCTTATTATCGCACGCCACACATGCCCACAACATGGCGTTATGGTCTGGGGTGCCATCTCATTCGATAGCCGGGTCCATTAGGTAGTCATTTCTGGCACACTTACATCCCAGCGGTACGTAGACATCCCAGCGGTACATCCCAGCGGTTACATCCCAGCGGTACGTGTCTGGAGACGTCCAGGTCAGCGTGGGGTTCCTGCCCTTATTATCGCACGCCACACATGCCCACAACATGGCGTTATGGTCTGGGGTGCCATCTCATTCGATAGCCGGGCCCATTTGGTAGTCATTTCTGGCACACTTACATCCCAGCGGTACGTAGACATCCAAGCGGTACATCCCAGCGGTTACATCCCAGCGGTTACATCCCAGCGGTACGTGTCTGGAGACGTCCAGGTCAGCGTGGGGATCCTGCCCTTATCATCGCACGCCACACATGCCCACAACATGGCGTTATGGTCTGGGGTGCCATCTCATTCGATAGCCGGGCCCATTTGGTAGTCATTTCTGGCACACTTACATCCCAGCTGTACGTAGACATCCCAGCGGTACATCCCAGCGGTACATCCCAGCGGTACATCCCAGCGGTACGTGTCTGGAGACGTCCAGGTCAGCGTGGGGATCCTGCCCTTATTATCGCACGCCACACATGCCCACAACAAGGCGTTATGGTCTGGGGTGCCATCTCATTCGATAGCCGGGTCCATTAGGTAGTCATTTCTGGCATACTTACATCCCAGCGGTACGTAGACATCCCAGCGGTTACATCCCAGCGGTACGTGTCTGGAGACGTCCAGGTCAGCGTGGGGATCCTGCCCTTATTATCGCACGCCACACATGCCCACAACAAGGCGTTATGGTCTGGGGTGCCATCTCATTCGATAGCCGGGTCCATTAGGTGTCATTTCTGGCATACTTACATCCCAGCGGTACGTAGACATCCCAGCGGTTACATCCCAGCGGTACGTGTCTGGAGACGTCCAGGTCAGCGTGGGGATCCTGCCCTTATTATCGCACGCCACACATGCCCACAACATGGCGTTATGGTCTGGGGTGCCATCTCATTCGATAGCCGGGCCCATTTGGTAGTCATTTCTGGCACACTTACATCCCAGCGGTACGTAGATTCCCAGCGGTACATCCCAGCGGTTACATCCCAGCGGTACGTGTCTCGAGACGTCCAGGTCAGCGTGGGGATCCTGCCCTTATTATCGCACGCCACACATGCCCACAACATGGCGTTATGGTCTGGGGTGCCATCTCATTCGATAGCCTGGCCCATTTGGTAGTCATTTCTGGCACACTTACATCCCAGCGGTACGTAGACATCCCAGCGGTACATCCCAGCGGTACGTAGACATCCCAGCGGTTACATCCCAGCGGTACGTGTCTGGAGACGTCCAGGTCAGCGTGGGGATCCTGCCCTTATCATCGCACGCCACACATGCCCACAACATGGCGTTATGGTCTGGGGTGCCATCTCATCCGACAGCCGGGCCCATTTGGTAGTCATTTCTGGCACACTTACATCCCAGCTGTACGTAGACATCCCAGCGGTACATCCCAGCGGTTACATCCCAGCGGTTACATCCCAGCGGTACGTGTCTGGAGACGTCCAGGTCAGCGTGGGGATCCTGCCCTTATTATCGCACGCCACACATGCCCACAACATGGCGTTATGGTCTGGGATGCCATCTCATTCGATAGCCGGGTCCATTAGGTAGTCATTTCTGGCACACTTACATCCCAGCGGTACGTAGACATCCCAGCGGTTACATCCCAGCGGTACGTGTCTGGAGACGTCCAGGTCAGCGTGGGGTTCCTGACCTTATTATCGCACGCCACACATGCCCACAACATGGCGTTATGGTCTGGGATGCCATCTCATTCGATAGCCGGGCCCATTTGGTAGTCATTTCTGGCACACTTACACCCCAGCGGTACGTAGACATCCCAGCGGTACATCCCAGCGGTACGTGTCTGGAGACGTACAGGTCAGCGTGGGGATCCTGCCCTTATTATCGCACGACACACATGCCCACAACATGGCGTTATGGTCTGGGGTGCCATCTCATTCGATAGCCGGGCCCATTTGGTAGTCATTTCTGGCACACTTACATCCCAGCGGTACGTAGACATCCCAGCGGTACATCCCAGCGGTTACATCCCAGCGGTACGTGTCTGGAGACGTCCAGGTCAGCGTGGGGATCCTGCCCTAATTATCGCACGCCACACATGCCCACAACAAGGCGTTATGGTCTGGGGTGCCATCTCATTCGATAGCCGGGTCCATTAGGTAGTCATTTCTGGCACACTTACATCCCAGCGGTACGTAGACATCCCAGCGGTACATCTCAGCGGTTACATCCCAGCGGTACGTGTCTGGAGACGTCCAGGTCAGCGTGGGGATCCTGCCCTTATTATCGCATGCCACACATGCCCACAACATGGCGTTATGGTCTGGGGTGCCATCTCATTCGATAGCCGGGCCCATTTGGTAGTCATTTCTGGCACACTTACATCCCAGCGGTACGTAGACATCCCAGCGGTACATCCCAGCGGTTACATCCCAGCGGTACGTGTCTGGAGACGTCCAGGTCAGCGTGGGGATCCTGCCCTTATTATCGCACGCCACACATGCCCACAACATGGCGTTATGGTCTGGGGTGCCATCTCATTCGATAGCCGGGTCCATTAGGTTGTCATTTCTGGCACACTTACATCCCAGCGGTACGTAGACATCCCAGCGGTTACATCCCAGCGGTACGTGTCTGGAGACGTCCAGGTTTAGCGTTGGGATCCTGCCCTTATTATCGCACGCCACACATGCCCACAACATGGCGTTATGGTCTTGGATGCCATCTCATTCGATAGCCGGGCCCATTTGGTAGTCATTTCTGGCACACTTACATCCCAGCGGTACATCCCAGCGGTTACATCCCAGCGGTACGTGTCTGGAGACTTCCAGGTCAGCGTGGGGATCCTGCCCTTATTATCGCACGCCACACATGCCCACAACATGGCGTTATGGTCTGGGGTGCCATCTCATTCGATAGCCGGGTCCATTAGGTAGTCATTTCTGGCACACTTACATCCCAGCGGTACGTAGACATCCCAGCGGTACATCCCAGCGGTTACATCCCAGCGGTACGTGTCTGGAGACGTCCAGGTCAGCGTGGGGATCCTGCCCTTATCATCGCACGCCACACATGCCCACAACATGGCGTTATGGTCTGGGGTGCCATCTCATTCGATAGCCGGGCCCATTTGGTAGTCATTTCTGGCACACTTACATCCCAGCTGTACGTAGACATCCCAGCGGTACATCCCAGCGGTTACATCCCATCGGTTACATCCCAGCGGTACGTGTCTGGAGACGTCCAGGTCAGCGTGGGGATCCTGCCCTTATTATCGCACGCCACACATGCCCACAACATGGCGTTATGGTCTGGGATGCCATCTCATTCGATAGCCGGGTCCATTAGGTAGTCATTTCTGGCACACTTACATCCCAGCGGTACGTAGACATCCCAGCGGTTACATCCCAGCGGTACGTGTCTGGAGACGTCCAGGTCAGCGTGGGGTTCCTGCCCTTATTATCGCACGCCACACATGCCCACAACATGGCGTTATGGTCTGGGATGCCATCTCATTCGATAGCCGGGCCCATTTGGTAGTCATTTCTGGCACACTTACATCCCAGCGGTACATCCCAGCGGTACGTGTCTGGAGACGTCCAGGTCAGCGTGGGGATCCTGCCCTTATTATCGCACGCCACACATGCCCACAACAAGGCGTTATGGTCTGGGGTGCCATCTCATTCGATAGCCGGGTCAATTAGGTAGTCATTTCTGGCATACTTACATCCCAGCGGTACGTAGACATCCCAGCGGTTAACTCCCAGCGGTACGTGTCTGGAGACGTCCAGGTCAGCGTGGGGATCCTGCCCTTATTATCGCACGCCACACATGCCCACAACAAGGCGTTATGGTCTGGGGTGCCATCTCATTCGATAGCCGGGTCCATTAGGTAGTCATTTCTGGCATACTTACATCCCAGCGGTACGTAGACATCCCAGCGGTTACATCCCAGCGGTACGTGTCTGGAGACGTCCAGGTCAGCGTGGGGATCCTGCCCTTATTATCGCACGCCACACATGCCCACAACATGGCGTTATGGTCTGGGGTGCCATCTCATTCGATAGCCGGGCCCATTTGGTAGTCATTTCTGGCACACTTACATCCCAGCGGTACGTAGACATCCCAGCGGTACATCCCAGCGGTTACATCCCAGCGGTACGTGTCTCGAGACGTCCAGGTCAGCGTGGGGATCCTGCCCTTATTATCGCACGCCACACATGCCCACAACATGGCGTTATGGTCTGGGGTGCCATCTCATTCGATAGCCGGGCCCATTTGGTAGTCATTTCTGGCACACTTACATCCCAGCTGTACGTAGACATCCCAGCGGTACATCCCAGCGGTTACATCCCAGCGGTTACATCCCAGCGGTTACATCCCAGCGGTACGTGTCTGGAGACGTCCAGGTCAGCGTGGGGATCCTGCCCTTATTATCGCACGCCACACATGCCCACAACAAGGCGTTATGGTCTGGGGTGCCATCTCATTCGATAGCCGGGTCCATTAGGTAGTCATTTCTGGCATACTTACATCCCAGCGGTACGTAGACATCCCAGCGGTACATCCCAGCGGTACGTGTCTGGAGACGTACAGGTCAGCGTGGGGATCCTGCCCTTATTATCGCACGCCACACATGCCCACAACATGGCGTTATGGTCTGGGGTGACATCTCATTCGATAACCGGGTCCATTAGGTAGTCATTTCTGGCACACTTACATCCCAGCGGTACGTAGACATCCCAGCGGTACATCTCAGCGGTTACATCCCAGCGGTACGTGTCTGGAGACGTCCAGGTCAGCGTGGGGATCCTGCCCTTATTATCGCATGCCACACATGCCCACAACATGGCGTTATGGTCTGGGGTGCCATCTCATTCGATAGCCGGGCCCATTTGGTAGTCATTTCTGGCACACTTACATCCCAGCGGTACGTAGACATCCCAGCGGTACATCCCAGCGGTTACATCCCAGCGGTACGTGTCTGGAGACGTCCAGGTCAGCGTGGGGATCCTGCCCTTATTATCGCACGCCACACATGCCCACAACATGGCGTTATGGTCTGGGGTGCCATCTCATTCGATAGCCGGGTCCATTAGGTTGTCATTTCTGGCACACTTACATCCCAACGGTACGTAGACATCCCAGCGGTTACATCCCAGCGGTACGTGTCTGGAGACGTCCAGGTTTAGCGTTGGGATCCTGCCCTTATTATCGCACGCCACACATGCCCACAACATGGCGTTATGGTCTGGGATGCCATCTCATTCAATAGCCGGGCCCATTTGGTAGTCATTTCTGGCACACTTACATCCCAGCGGTACATCCCAGCGGTTACATCCCAGCGGTACGTGTCTGGAGACTTCCAGGTCAGCGTGGGGATCCTGCCCTTATTATCGCACGCCACACATGCCCACAACATGGCGTTATGGTCTGGGGTGCAATCTCATTCGATAGCCGGGTCCATTAGGTAGTCATTTCTGGCACACTTACATCCCAGCGGTACGTAGACATCCCAGCGGTACATCCCAGCGGTACGTGTCTGGAGACGTCCAGGTCAGCGTGGGGATCCTGCCCTTATTATCGCACGCCACACATGCCCACAACATGGCGTTATGGTCTGGGGTGCCATCTCATTCGATAGCCGGGCCCATTTGGTAGTCATTTCTGGCACACTTACATCCCAGCGGTACGTAGACATCCAAGCGGTACATCCCAGCGGTTACATCCCAGCGGTTACATCCCAGCGGTACGTGTCTGGAGACGTCCAGGTCAGCGTGGGGATCCTGCCCTTATCATCGCACGCCACACATGCCCACAACATGGCGTTATGGTCTGGGGTGCCATCTCATTCGATAGCCGGGCCCATTTGGTGGTCATTTCTGGCACACTTACATCCCAGCTGTACGTAGACATCCCAGCGGTACATCCCAGCGGTTACATCCCATCGGTTACATCCCAGCGGTACGTGTCTGGAGACGTCCAGGTCAGCGTGGGGATCCTGCCCTTATTATCGCACGCCACACATGCCCACAACATGGGGTTATGGTCTGGGATGCCATCTCATTCGATAGCCGGGTCCATTAGGTAGTCATTTCTGGCACACTTACATCCCAGCGGTACGTAGACATCCCAGCGGTTACATCCCAGCGGTACGTGTCTGGAGACGTCCAGGTCAGCGTGGGGTTCCTGCCCTTATTATCGCACGCCACACATGCCCACAACATGGCGTTATGGTCTGGGGTGCCATCTCATTCGATAGCCGGGCCCATTTGGTGGTCATTTCTGGCACACTTACATCCCAGCGGTACGTAGACATCCAAGCGGTACATCCCAGCGATTACATCCCAGCGGTTACATCCCAGCGGTTACATCCCAGCGGTTACATCCCAGCGGTTACATCCCAGCGGTACGTGTCTGGAGACGTCCAGGTCAGCGTGGGGATCCTGCCATTATCATCGCACGCCACACATGCCCACAACATGGCGTTATGGTCTGGGGTGCCATCTCATTCGATAGCCGGGCCCATTTGGTAGTCATTTCTGGCACACTTACATCCCAGCTGTACGTAGACATCCCAGCGGTACATCCCAGCGGTTACATCCCATCGGTTACATCCCAGCGGTACGTGTCTGGAGACGTCCAGGTCAGCGTGGGGATCCTGCCCTTATTATCGCACGCCACACATGCCCACAACATGGCGTTATGGTCTGGGATGCCATCTCATTCGATAGCCGGGTCCATTAGGTAGTCATTTCTGGCACACTTACATCCCAGCGGTACGTAGACATCCCAGCGGTTACATCCCAGCGGTACGTGTCTGGAGACGTCCAGGTCAGCGTGGGGTTCCTGCCCTTATTATCGCACGCCACACATGCCCACAACATGGCGTTATGGTCTGGGATGCCATCTCATTCGATAGCCGGGCCCATTTGGTAGTCATTTCTGGCACACTTACATCCCAGCGGTACATCCCAGCGGTACGTGTCTGGAGACGTCCAGGTCAGCGTGGGGATCCTGCCCTTATTATCGCACGCCACACATGCCCACAACATGGCGTTATGGTATGGGGTGCCATCTCATTCGATAGCCGGGCCCATTTGGTAGTCATTTCTGGCACACTTACATCCCAGCGGTACGTAGACATCCCAGCGGTACATCCCAGCGGTTACATCCCAGCGGTTACATTCCAGCGGTACGTGTCTGGAGACGTCCAGGTCAGCGTGGGGATCCTGCCCTTATTATCGCACGCCACACATGCCCACAACAAGGCGTTATGGTCTGGGGTGCCATCTCATTCGATAGCCGGGTCCATTAGGTAGTCATTTCTGGCATACTTACATCCCAGCGGTACGTAGACATCCCAGCGGTTACATCCCAGCGGTACGTGTCTGGAGACGTCCAGGTCAGCGTGGGGATCCTTCCCTTATTATCGCACGCCACACATGCCCACAACATGGCGTTATGGTCTGGGGTGCCATCTCATTCGATAGCCGGGCCCATTTGGTAGTCATTTCTGGCACACTTACATCCCAGCGGTACGTAGACATCCCAGCGGTACATCCCAGCGGTACGTGTCTGGAGACGTCCAGGTCAGCGTGGGGATCCTGCCCTTATTATCGCACGCCACACATGCCCACAACATGGCGTTATGGTCTGGGGTGCCATCTCATTCGATAGCCGGGCCCATTTGGTAGTCATTTCTGGCACACTTACATCCCAGCGGTACGTAGACATCCCAGCGGTACATCTCAGCGGTTACATCCCAGCGGTACGTGTCTGGAGACGTCCAGGTCAGCGTGGGGATCCTGCCCTTATTATCGCATGACACACATGCCCACAACATGGCGTTATGGTCTGGGGTGCCATCTCATTCGATAGCCGGGCCCATTTGGTAGTCATTTCTGGCACACTTACATCCCAGCGGTACGTAGACATCCCAGCGGTACATCCCAGCGGTTACATCCCAGCGGTACGTGTCTGGAGACGTCCAGGTCAGCGTGGGGATCCTGCCCTTATTATCGCACGCCACACATGCCCACAACATGGCGTTATGGTCTGGGGTGCCATCTCATTCGATAGCCGGGTCCATTAGGTTGTCATTTCTGGCACACTTACATCCCAACGGTACGTAGACATCCCAGCGGTTACATCCCAGCGGTACGTGTCTGGAGACGTCCAGGTTTAGCGTTGGGATCCTGCCCTTATTATCGCACGCCACACATGCCCACAACATGGCGTTATGGTCTGGGATGCCATCTCATTCAATAGCCGGGCCCATTTGGTAGTCATTTCTGGCACACTTACATCCCAGCGGTACATCCCAGCGGTTACATCCCAGCGGTACGTGTCTGGATACTTCCAGGTCAGCGTGGGGATCCTGCCCTTATTATCGCACGCCACACATGCCCACAACATGGCGTTATGGTCTGGGGTGCAATCTCATTCGATAGCCGGGTCCATTAGGTAGTCATTTCTGGCACACTTACATCCCAGCGGTACGTAGACATCCCAGCGGTACATCCCAGCGGTACGTGTCTGGAGACGTCCAGGTCAGCGTGGGGATCCTGCCCTTATTATCGCACGCCACACATGCCCACAACATGGCGTTATGGTCTGGGGTGCCATCTCATTCGATAGCCGGGCCCATTTGGTAGTCATTTCTGGCACACTTACATCCCAGCGGTACGTAGACATCCAAGCGGTACATCCCAGCGGTTACATCCCAGCGGTTACATCCCAGCGGTACGTGTCTGGAGACGTCCAGGTCAGCGTGGGGATCCTGCCCTTATCATCGCACGCCACACATGCCCACAACATGGCGTTATGGTCTGGGGTGCCATCTCATTCGATAGCCGGGCCCATTTGGTAGTCATTTCTGGCACACTTACATCCCAGCTGTACGTAGACATCCCAGCGGTACATCCCAGCGGTTACATCCCATCGGTTACATCCCAGCGGTACGTGTCTGGAGACGTCCAGGTCAGCGTGGGGATCCTGCCCTTATTATCGCACGCCACACATGCCCACAACATGGGGTTATGGTCTGGGATGCCATCTCATTCGATAGCCGGGTCCATTAGGTAGTCATTTCTGGCACACTTACATCCCAGCGGTACGTAGACATCCCAGCGGTTACATCCCAGCGGTACGTGTCTGGAGACGTCCAGGTCAGCGTGGGGTTCCTGCCCTTATTATCGCACGCCACACATGCCCACAACATGGCGTTATGGTCTGGGGTGCCATCTCATTCGATAGCCGGGCCCATTTGGTAGTCATTTCTGGCACACTTACATCCCAGCTGTACGTAGACATCCCAGCGGTACATCCCAGCGGTTACATCCCATCGGTTACATCCCAGCGGTACGTGTCTGGAGACGTCCAGGTCAGCGTGGGGATCCTGCCCTTATTATCGCACGCCACACATGCCCACAACATGGCGTTATGGTCTGGGATGCCATCTCATTCGATAGCCGGGTCCATTAGGTAGTCATTTCTGGCACACTTACATCCCAGCGATACGTAGACATCCCAGCGGTTACATCCCAGCGGTACGTGTCTGGAGACGTCCAGGTCAGCGTGGGGTTCCTGCCCTTATTATCGCACGCCACACATGCCCACAACATGGCGTTATGGTCTGGGATGCCATCTCATTCGATAGCCGGGCCCATTTGGTAGTCATTTCTGGCACACTTACATCCCAGCGGTACATCCCAGCGGTACGTGTCTGGAGACGTCCAGGTCAGCGTGGGGATCCTGCCCTTATTATCGCACGCCACACATGCCCACAACATGGCGTTATGGTATGGGGTGCCATCTCATTCGATAGCCGGGCCCATTTGGTAGTCATTTCTGGCACACTTACATCCCAGCGGTACGTAGACATCCCAGCGGTACATCCCAGCGGTTACATCCCAGCGGTTACATTCCAGCGGTACGTGTCTGGAGACGTCCAGGTCAGCGTGGGGATCCTGCCCTTATTATCGCACGCCACACATGCCCACAACAAGGCGTTATGGTCTGGGGTGCCATCTCATTCGATAGCCGGGTCCATTAGGTAGTCATTTCTGGCATACTTACATCCCAGCGGTACGTAGACATCCCAGCGGTTACATCCCAGCGGTACGTGTCTGGAGACGTCCAGGTCAGCGTGGGGATCCTTCCCTTATTATCGCACGCCACACATGCCCACAACATGGCGTTATGGTCTGGGGTGCCATCTCATTCGATAGCCGGGCCCATTTGGTAGTCATTTCTGGCACACTTACATCCCAGCGGTACGTAGACATCCCAGCGGTACATCTCAGCGGTTACATCCCAGCGGTACGTGTCTGGAGACGTCCAGGTCAGCGTGGGGATCCTGCCCTTATTATCGCATGCCACACATGCCCACAACATGGCGTTATGGTCTGGGGTGCCATCTCATTCGATAGCCGGGCACATTTGGTAGTCATTTCTGGCACACTTACATCCCAGCGGTACGTAGACATCCCAGCGGTACATCCCAGCGGTTACATCCCAGCGGTACGTGTCTGGAGACGTCCAGGTCAGCGTGGGGATCCTGCCCTTATTATCGCACGCCACACATGCCCACAACATGGGGTTATGGTCTGGGATGCCATCTCATTCGATAGCCGGGTCCATTAGGTAGTCATTTCTGGCACACTTACATCCCAGCGGTACGTAGACATCCCAGCGGTTACATCCCAGCGGTACGTGTCTGGAGACGTCCAGGTCAGCGTGGGGTTCCTGCCCTTATTATCGCACGCCACACATGCCCACAACATGGCGTTATGGTCTGGGATGCCATCTCATTCGATAGCCGGGCCCATTTGGTAGTCATTTCTGGCACACTTACATCCCAGCGGTACATCCCAGCGGTTACATCCCAGCGGTACGTGTCTGGAGACTTCCAGGTCAGCGTGGGGATCCTGCCCTTATTATCGCACGCCACACATGCCCACAACATGGCGTTATGGTCTGGGGTGCCATCTCATTCGATAGCCGGGTCCATTAGGTAGTCATTTCTGGCACACTTACATCCCAGCGGTACGTAGACATCCCAGCGGTACATCCCAGCGGTTACATCCCAGCGGTACGTGTCTGGAGACGTCCAGGTCAGCGTGGGGTTCCTGCCCTTATTATCGCACGCCACACATGCCCACAACATGGCGTTATGGTCTGGGGTGCCATCTCATTCGATAGCCGGGCCCATTTGGTAGTCATTTCTGGCACACTTACATCCCAGCTGTACGTAGACATCCCAGCGGTACATCCCAGCGGTTACATCCCATCGGTTACATCCCAGCGGTACGTGTCTGGAGACGTCCAGGTCAGCGTGGGGATCCTGCCCTTATTATCGCACGCCACACATGCCCACAACATGGCGTTATGGTCTGGGATGCCATCTCATTCGATAGCCGGGTCCATTAGGTAGTCATTTCTGGCACACTTACATCCCAGCGGTACGTAGACATCCCAGCGGTTACATCCCAGCGGTACGTGTCTGGAGACGTCCAGGTCAGCGTGGGGTTCCTGCCCTTATTATCGCACGCCACACATGCCCACAACATGGCGTTATGGTCTGGGATGCCATCTCATTCGATAGCCGGGCCCATTTGGTAGTCATTTCTGGCACACTTACATCCCAGCGGTACATCCCAGCGGTACGTGTCTGGAGACGTCCAGGTCAGCGTGGGGATCCTGCCCTTATTATCGCACGCCACACATGCCCACAACAAGGCGTTATGGTCTGGGGTGCCATCTCATTCGATAGCCGGGTCAATTAGGTAGTCATTTCTGGCATACTTACATCCCAGCGGTACGTAGACATCCCAGCGGTTACATCCCAGCGGTACGTGTCTGGAGACGTCCAGGTCAGCGTGGGGATCCTGCCCTTATCATCGCACGCCACACATGCCCACAACATGGCGTTATGGTCTGGGGTGCCATCTCATTCGATAGCCGGGCCCATTTGGTAGTCATTTCTGGCACACTTACATCCCAGCTGTACGTAGACATCCCAGCGGTACATCCCAGCGGTTACATCCCATCGGTTACATCCCAGCGGTACGTGTCTGGAGACGTCCAGGTCAGCGTGGGGATCCTGCCCTTATTATCGCACGCCACACATGCCCACAACATGGGGTTATGGTCTGGGATGCCATCTCATTCGATAGCCGGGTCCATTAGGTAGTCATTTCTGGCACACTTACATCCCAGCGGTACGTAGACATCCCAGCGGTACGTGTCTGGAGACGTCCAGGTCAGCGTGGGGTTCCTGCCCTTATTATCGCACGCCACACATGCCCACAACATGGCGTTATGGTCTGGGGTGCCATCTCATTCGATAGCCGGGCCCATTTGGTGGTCATTTCTGGCACACTTACATCCCAGCGGTACGTAGACATCCAAGCGGTACATCCCAGCGATTACATCCCAGCGGTTACATCCCAGCGGTTACATCCCAGCGGTTACATCCCAGCGGTTACATCCCAGCGGTACGTGTCTGGAGACGTCCAGGTCAGCGTGGGGATCCTGCCATTATCATCGCACGCCACACATGCCCACAACATGGCGTTATGGTCTGGGGTGCCATCTCATTCGATAGCCGGGCCCATTTGGTAGTCATTTCTGGCACACTTACATCCCAGCTGTACGTAGACATCCCAGCGGTACATTCCAGCGGTTACATCCCATCGGTTACATCCCAGCGGTACGTGTCTGGAGACGTCCAGGTCAGCGTGGGGATCCTGCCCTTATTATCGCACGCCACACATGCCCACAACATGGCGTTATGGTCTGGGATGCAATCTCATTCGATAGCCGGGTCCATTAGGTAGTCATTTCTGGCACACTTACATCCCAGCGGTACGTAGACATCCCAGCGGTTACATCCCAGCGGTACTTGTCTGGAGACGTCCAGGTCAGCGTGGGGTTCCTGCCCTTATTATCGCACGCCACACATGCCCACAACATGGCGTTATGGTCTGGGATGCCATCTCATTCGATAGCCGGGCCCATTTGGTAGTCATTTCTGGCACACTTACATCCCAGCGGTACATCCCAGCGGTACGTGTCTGGAGACGTCCAGGTCAGCGTGGGGATCCTGCCCTTATTATCGCACGCCACACATGCCCACAACATGGCGTTATGGTATGGGGTGCCATCTCATTCGATAGCCGGGCCCATTTGGTAGTCATTTCTGGCACACTTACATCCCAGCGGTACGTAGACATCCCAGCGGTACATCCCAGCGGTTACATCCCAGCGGTTACATTCCAGCGGTACGTGTCTGGAGACGTCCAGGTCAGCGTGGGGATCCTGCCCTTATTATCGCACGCCACACATGCCCACAACAAGGCGTTATGGTCTGGGGTGCCATCTCATTCGATAGCCGGGTCCATTAGGTAGTCATTTCTGGCATACTTACATCCCAGCGGTACGTAGACATCCCAGCGGTTACATCCCAGCGGTACGTGTCTGGAGACGTCCAGGTCAGCGTGGGGATCCTGCCCTTATTATCGCACGCCACACATGCCCACAACATGGCGTTATGGTCTGGGGTGCCATCTCATTCGATAGCCGGGCCCATTTGGTAGTCATTTCTGGCACACTTACATCCCAGCGGTACGTAGACATCCCAGCGGTACATCTCAGCGGTTACATCCCAGCGGTACGTGTCTGGAGACGTCCAGGTCAGCGTGGGGATCCTGCCCTTATTATCGCATGCCACACATGCCCACAACATGGCGTTATGGTCTGGGGTGCCATCTCATTCGATAGCCGGGCCCATTTGGTAGTCATTTCTGGCACACTTACATCCCAGCGGTACGTAGACATCCCAGCGGTACATCCCAGCGGTTACATCCCAGCGTTACGTGTCTGGAGACGTCCAGGTCAGCGTGGGGATCCTGCCCTTATTATCGCACGCCACACATGCCCACAACATGGCGTTATGGTCTGGGGTGCCATCTCATTCGATAGCCGGGTCCATTAGGTTGTCATTTCTGGCACACTTACATCCCAGCGGTACGTAGACATCCCAGCGGTTACATCCCAGCGGTACGTGTCTGGAGACGTCCAGGTTTAGCGTTGGGATCCTGCCCTTATTATCGCACGCGACACATGCCCACAACATGGCGTTATGGTCTGGGATGCCATCTCATTCGATAGCCGGGCCCATTTGGTAGTCATTTCTGGCACACTTACATCCCAGCGGTACATCCCAGCGGTTACATCCCAGCGGTACGTGTCTGGAGACTTCCAGGTCAGCGTGGGGATCCTGCCCTTATTATCGCACGCCACACATGCCCACAACATGGCGTTATGGTCTGGGGTGCCATCTCATTCGATAGCCGGGTCCATTAGGTAGTCATTTCTGGCACACTTACATCCCAGCGGTACGTAGACATCCCAGCGGTACATCCCAGCGGTTACATCCCAGCGGTACGTGTCTGGAGACGTCCAGGTCAGCGTGGGGTTCCTGCCCTTATTATCGCACGCCACACATGCCCACAACATGGCGTTATGGTCTGGGGTGCCATCTCATTCGATAGCCGGGCCCATTTGGTAGTCATTTCTGGCACACTTACATCCCAGCGGTACGTAGACATCCAAGCGGTACATCCCAGCGGTTACATCCCAGCGGTTACATCCCAGCGGTACGTGTCTGGAGACGTCCAGGTCAGCGTGGGGATCCTGCCCTTATCATCGCACGCCACACATGCCCACAACATGGCGTTATGGTCTGGGGTGCCATCTCATTCGATAGCCGGGCCCATTTGGTAGTCATTTCTGGCACACTTACATCCCAGCTGTACGTAGACATCCCAGCGGTACATCCCAGCGGTTACATCCCATCGGTTACATCCCAGCGGTACGTGTCTGGAGACGTCCAGGTCAGCGTGGGGATCCTGCCCTTATTATCGCACGCCACACATGCCCACAACATGGCGTTATGGTCTGGGATGCCATCTCATTCGATAGCCGGGTCCATTAGGTAGTCATTTCTGGCACACTTACATCCCAGCGGTACGTAGACATCCCAGCGGTTACATCCCAGCGGTACGTGTCTGGAGACGTCCAGGTCAGCGTGGGGTTCCTGCCCTTATTATCGCACGCCACACATGCCCACAACATGGCGTTATGGTCTGGGATGCCATCTCATTCGATAGCCGGGCCCATTTGGTAGTCATTTCTGGCACACTTACATCCCAGCGGTACATCCCAGCGGTACGTGTCTGGAGACGTCCAGGTCAGCGTGGGGATCCTGCCCTTATTATCGCACGCCACACATGCCCACAACAAGGCGTTATGGTCTGGGGTGCCATCTCATTCGATAGCCGGGTCAATTAGGTAGTCATTTCTGGCATACTTACATCCCAGCGGTACGTAGACATCCCAGCGGTTACATCCCAGCGGTACGTGTCTGGAGACGTCCAGGTCAGCGTGGGGATCCTGCCCTTATTATCGCACGCCACACATGCCCACAACAAGGCGTTATGGTCTGGGGTGCCATCTCATTCGATAGCCGGGTCCATTAGGTAGTCATTTCTGGCATACTTACATCCCAGCGGTACGTAGACGTCCCAGCGGTTACATCCCAGCGGTACGTGTCTGGAGACGTCCAGGTCAGCGTGGGGATCCTGCCCTTATTATCGCACGCCACACATGCCCACAACATGGCGTTATGGTCTGGGGTGCCATCTCATTCGATAGCCGGGCCCATTTGGTAGTCATTTCTGGCACACTTACATCCCAGCGGTACGTAGACATCCCAGCGGTACATCCCAGCGGTTACATCCCAGCGGTACGTGTCTCGAGACGTCCAGGTCAGCGTGGGGATCCTGCCCTTATTATCGCACGCCACACATGCCCACAACATGGCGTTATGGTCTGGGGTGCCATCTCATTCGATAGCCGGGCCCATTTGGTAGTCATTTCTGGCACACTTACATCCCAGCTGTACGTAGACATCCCAGCGGTACATCCCAGCGGTTACATCCCAGCGGTTACATCCCAGCGGTACGTGTCTGGAGACGTCCAGGTCAGCGTGGGGATCCTGCCCTTATTTTCGCACGCCACACATGCCCACAACAAGGCGTTATGGTCTGGGGTGCCATCTCATTCGATAGCCGGGTCCATTAGGTAGTCATTTCTGGCATACTTACATCCCAGCGGTACGTAGACATCCCAGCGGTACATCCCAGCGGTACGTGTCTGGAGACGTACAGGTCAGCGTGGGGATCCTGCCCTTATTATCGCACGCCACACATGCCCACAACATGGCGTTATGGTCTGGGGTGCCATCTCATTCGATAACCGGGTCCATTAGGTAGTCATTTCTGGAACACTTACATCCCAGCGGTACGTAGACATCCCAGCGGTACATCTCAGCGGTTACATCCCAGCGGTACGTGTCTGGAGACGTCCAGGTCAGCGTGGGGATCCTGCCCTTATTATCGCATGCCACACATGCCCACAACATGGCGTTATGGTCTGGGGTGCCATCTCATTCGATAGCCGGGCCCATTTGGTAGTCATTTCTGGCACACTTACATCCCAGCGGTACGTAGACATCCCAGCGGTACATCCCAGCGGTTACATCCCAGCGGTACGTGTCTGGAGACGTCCAGGTCAGCGTGGGGATCCTGCCCTTATTATCGCACGCCACACATGCCCACAACATGGCGTTATGGTCTGGGGTGCCATCTCATTCGATAGCCGGGTCCATTAGGTTGTCATTTCTGGCGCACTTACATCCCAGCGGTACGTAGACATCCCAGCGGTTACATCCCAGCGGTACGTGTCTGGAGACGTCCAGGTTTAGCGTTGGGATCCTGCCCTTATTATCGCACGCCACACATGCCCACAACATGGCGTTATGGTCTGGGATGCCATCTCATTCAATAGCCGGGCCCATTTGGTAGTCATTTCTGGCACACTTACATCCCAGCGGTACATCCCAGCGGTTACATCCCAGCGGTACGTGTCTGGAGACTTCCAGGTCAGCGTGGGGATCCTGCCCTTATTATCGCACGCCACACATGCCCACAACATGGCGTTATGGTCTGGGGTGCCATCTCATTCGATAGCCGGGTCCATTAGGTAGTCATTTCTGGCACACTTACATCCCAGCGGTACGTAGACATCCCAGCGGTACATCCCAGCGGTACGTGTCTGGAGACGTCCAGGTCAGCGTGGGGATCCTGCCCTTATTATCGCACGCCACACATGCGCACAACATGGCGTTATGGTCTGGGGTGCCATCTCATTCGATAGCCGGGCCCATTTGGTAGTCATTTCTGGCACACTTACATCCCAGCGGTACGTAGACATCCAAGCGGTACATCCCAGCGGTTACATCCCAGCGGTTACATCCCAGCGGTACGTGTCTGGAGACGTCCAGGTCAGCGTGGGGATCCTGCCCTTATCATCGCACGCCACACATGCCCACAACATGGCGTTATGGTCTGGGGTGCCATCTCATTCGATAGCCGGGCCCATTTGGTAGTCATTTCTGGCACACTTACATCCCAGCTGTACGTAGACATCCCAGCGGTACATCCCAGCGGTTACATCCCATCGGTTACATCCCAGCGGTACGTGTCTGGAGACGTCCAGGTCAGCGTGGGGATCCTGCCCTTATTATCGCACGCCACACATGCCCACAACATGGGGTTATGGTCTGGGATGCCATCTCATTCGATAGCCGGGTCCATTAGGTAGTCATTTCTGGCACACTTACATCCCAGCGGTACGTAGACATCCCAGCGGTTACATCCCAGCGGTACGTGTCTGGAGACGTCCAGGTCAGCGTGGGGTTCCTGCCCTTATTATCGCACGCCACACATGCCCACAACATGGCGTTATGGTCTGGGGTGCCATCTCATTCGATAGCCGGGCCCATTTGGTGGTCATTTCTGGCACACTTACATCCCAGCGGTACGTAGACATCCAAGCGGTACATCCCAGAGGTTACATCCCAGCGGTTACATCCCAGCGGTTACATCCCAGCGGTACGTGTCTGGAGACGTCCAGGTCAGCGTGGGGATCCTGCCATTATCATCGCACGCCACACATGCCCACAACATGGCGTTATGGTCTGGGGTGCCATCTCATTCGATAGCCGGGCCCATTTGGTAGTCATTTCTGGCACACTTACATCCCAGCTGTACGTAGACATCCCAGCGGTACATCCCAGCGGTTACATCCCATCGGTTACATCCCAGCGGTACGTGTCTGGAGACGTCCAGGTCAGCGTGGGGATCCTGCCCTTATTATCGCACGCCACACATGCCCACAACATGGCGTTATGGTCTGGGATGCCATCTCATTCGATAGCCGGGTCCATTAGGTAGTCATTTCTGGCACACTTACATCCCAGCTGTACGTAGACATCCCAGCGGTACATCCCAGCGGTTACATCCCATCGGTTACATCCCAGCGGTACGTGTCTGGAGACGTCCAGGTCAGCGTGGGGATCCTGCCCTTATTATCGCACGCCACACATGCCCACAACATGGCGTTATGGTCTGGGATGCCATCTCATTCGATAGCCGGGTCCATTAGGTAGTCATTTCTGGCACACTTACATCCCAGCGGTACGTAGACATCCCAGCGGTTACATCCCAGCGGTACGTGTCTGGAGACGTCCAGGTCAGCGTGGGGTTCCTGCCCTTATTATCGCACGCCACACATGCCCACAACATGGCGTTATGGTCTGGGATGCCATCTCATTCGATAGCCGGGCCCATTTGGTAGTCATTTCTGGCACACTTACATCCCAGCGGTACATCCCAGCGGTACGTGTCTGGAGACGTCCAGGTCAGCGTGGGGATCCTGCCCTTATTATCGCACGCCACACATGCCCACAACATGGCGTTATGGTATGGGGTGCCATCTCATTCGATAGCCGGGCCCATTTGGTAGTCATTTCTGGCACACTTACATCCCAGCGGTACGTAGACATCCCAGCGGTACATCCCAGCGGTTACATCCCAGCGGTTACATTCCAGCGGTACGTGTCTGGAGACGTCCAGGTCAGCGTGGGGATCCTTCCCTTATTATCGCACGCCACACATGCCCACAACATGGCGTTATGGTCTGGGGTGCCATCTCATTCGATAGCCGGGCCCATTTGGTAGTCATTTCTGGCACACTTACATCCCAGCGGTACGTAGACATCCCAGCGGTACATCCCAGCGGTTACATCCCAGCGGTTACATCCCAGCGGTACGTGTCTGGAGACGTCCAGGTCAGCGTGGGGATCCTGCCCTTATTTTCGCACGCCACACATGCCCACAACAAGGCGTTATGGTCTGGGGTGCCATCTCATTCGATAGCCGGGTCCATTAGGTAGTCATTTCTGGCATACTTACATCCCAGCGGTACGTAGACATCCCAGCGGTACATCCCAGCGGTACGTGTCTGGAGACGTACAGGTCAGCGTGGGGATCCTGCCCTTATTATCGCACGCCACACATGCCCACAACATGGCGTTATGGTCTGGGGTGCCATCTCATTCGATAACCGGGTCCATTAGGTAGTCATTTCTGGCACACTTACATCCCAGCGGTACGTAGACATCCCAGCGGTACATCTCAGCGGTTACATCCCAGCGGTACGTGTCTGGAGACGTCCAGGTCAGCGTGGGGATCCTGCCCTTATTATCGCATGCCACACATGCCCACAACATGGCGTTATGGTCTGGGGTGCCATCTCATTCGATAGCCGGGCCCATTTGGTAGTCATTTCTGGCACACTTACATCCCAGCGGTACGTAGACATCCCAGCGGTACATCCCAGCGGTTACATCCCAGCGGTACGTGTCTGGAGACGTCCAGGTCAGCGTGGGGTTCCTGCCCTTATTATCGCACGCCACACATGCCCACAACATGGCGTTATGGTCTGGGGTGCCATCTCATTCGATAGCCGGGCCCATTTGGTAGTCATTTCTGGCACACTTACATCCCAGCGGTACGTAGACATCCAAGCGGTACATCCCAGCGGTTACATCCCAGCGGTTACATCCCAGCGGTACGTGTCTGGAGACGTCCAGGTCAGCGTGGGGATCCTGCCCTTATCATCGCACGCCACACATGCCCACAACATGGCGTTATGGTCTGGGGTGCCATCTCATTCGATAGCCGGGCCCATTTGGTAGTCATTTCTGGCACACTTACATCCCAGCGGTACGTAGACATCCAAGCGGTACATCCCAGCGGTTACATCCCAGCGGTTACATCCCAGCGGTACGTGTCTGGAGACGTCCAGGTCAGCGTGGGGATCCTGCCCTTATCATCGCACGCCACACATGCCCACAACATGGCGTTATGGTCTGGGGTGCCATCTCATTCGATAGCCGGGCCCATTTGGTAGTCATTTCTGGCACACTTACATCCCAGCTGTACGTAGACATCCCAGCGGTACATCCCAGCGGTTACATCCCATCGGTTACATCCCAGCGGTACGTGTCTGGAGACGTCCAGGTCAGCGTGGGGATCCTGCCCTTATTATCGCACGCCACACATGCCCACAACATGGCGTTATGGTCTGGGATGCCATCTCATTCGATAGCCGGGTCCATTAGGTAGTCATTTCTGGCACACTTACATCCCAGCGGTACGTAGACATCCCAGCGGTTACATCCCAGCGGTACGTGTCTGGAGACGTCCAGGTCAGCGTGGGGTTCCTGCCCTTATTATCGCACGCCACACATGCCCACAACATGGCGTTATGGTCTGGGATGCCATCTCATTCGATAGCCGGGCCCATTTGGTAGTCATTTCTGGCACACATACATCCCAGCGGTACATCCCAGCGGTACGTGTCTGGAGACGTCCAGGTCAGCGTGGGGATCCTGCCCTTATTATCGCACGCCACACATGCCCACAACAAGGCGTTATGGTCTGGGGTGCCATCTCATTCGATAGCCGGGTCAATTAGGTAGTCATTTCTGGCATACTTACATCCCAGCGGTACGTAGACATCCCAGCGGTTACATCCCAGCGGTACGTGTCTGGAGA
Source organism: Metellina segmentata (assembly GCA_947359465.1). NCBI lineage: Eukaryota > Metazoa > Arthropoda > Arachnida > Araneae > Tetragnathidae > Metellina > Metellina segmentata. The sequence goes on along the minus strand of OX375877.1, from coordinate 124,760,208 downwards.
CGTCCAGGTCAGCGTGGGGATCCTGCCCTTATTATCGCACGCCACACATGCCCACAACAAGGCGTTATGGTCTGGGGTGCCATCTCATTCGATAGCCGGGTCCATTAGGTAGTCATTTCTGGCATACTTACATCCCAGCGGTACGTAGACATCCCAGCGGTTACATCCCAGCGGTACGTGTCTGGAGACGTCCAGGTCAGCGTGGGGATCCTGCCCTTATTATCGCACGCCACACATGCCCACAACATGGCGTTATGGTCTGGGGTGCCATCTCATTCGATAGCCGGGCCCATTTGGTAGTCATTTCTGGCACACTTACATCCCAGCGGTACGTAGACATCCCAGCGGTACATCCCAGCGGTTACATCCCAGCGGTACGTGTCTCGAGACGTCCAGGTCAGCGTGGGGATCCTGCCCTTATTATCGCACGCCACACATGCCCACAACATGGCGTTATGGTCTGGGGTGCCATCTCATTCGATAGCCGGGCCCATTTGGTAGTCATTTCTGGCACACTTACATCCCAGCTGTACGTAGACATCCCAGCGGTACATCCCAGCGGTTACATCCCAGCGGTTACATCCCAGCGGTTACATCCCAGCGGTACGTGTCTGGAGACGTCCAGGTCAGCGTGGGGATCCTGCCCTTATTTTCGCACGCCACACATGCCCACAACAAGGCGTTATGGTCTGGGGTGCCATCTCATTCGATAGCCGGGTCCATTAGGTAGTCATTTCTGGCATACTTACATCCCAGCGGTACGTAGACATCCCAGCGGTACATCCCAGCGGTACGTGTCTGGAGACGTACAGGTCAGCGTGGGGATCCTGCCCTTATTATCGCACGCCACACATGCCCACAACATGGCGTTATGGTCTGGGGTGCCATCTCATTCGATAACCGGGTCCATTAGGTAGTCATTTCTGGCACACTTACATCCCAGCGGTACGTAGACATCCCAGCGGTACATCTCAGCGGTTACATCCCAGCGGTACGTGTCTGGAGACGTCCAGGTCAGCGTGGGGATCCTGCCCTTATTATCGCATGCCACACATGCCCACAACATGGCGTTATGGTCTGGGGTGCCATCTCATTCGATAGCCGGGCCCATTTGGTAGTCATTTCTGGCACACTTACATCCCAGCGGTACGTAGACATCCCAGCGGTACATCCCAGCGGTTACATCCCAGCGGTACGTGTCTGGAGACGTCCAGGTCAGCGTGGGGATCCTGCCCTTATTATCGCACGCCACACATGCCCACAACATGGCGTTATGGTCTGGGGTGCCATCTCATTCGATAGCCGGGTCCATTAGGTTGTCATTTCTGGCGCACTTACATCCCAGCGGTACGTAGACATCCCAGCGGTTACATCCCAGCGGTACGTGTCTGGAGACGTCCAGGTTTAGCGTTGGGATCCTGCCCTTATTATCGCACGCCACACATGCCCACAACATGGCGTTATGGTCTGGGATGCCATCTCATTCAATAGCCGGGCCCATTTGGTAGTCATTTCTGGCACACTTACATCCCAGCGGTACATCCCAGCGGTTACATCCCAGCGGTACGTGTCTGGAGACTTCCAGGTCAGCGTGGGGATCCTGCCCTTATTATCGCACGCCACACATGCCCACAACATGGCGTTATGGTCTGGGGTGCCATCTCATTCGATAGCCGGGTCCATTAGGTAGTCATTTCTGGCACACTTACATCCCAGCGGTACGTAGACATCCCAGCGGTACATCCCAGCGGTACGTGTCTGGAGACGTCCAGGTCAGCGTGGGGATCCTGCCCTTATTATCGCACGCCACGCATGCGCACAACATGGCGTTATGGTCTGGGGTGCCATCTCATTCGATAGCCGGGCCCATTTGGTAGTCATTTCTGGCACACTTACATCCCAGCGGTACGTAGACATCCAAGCGGTACATCCCAGCGGTTACATCCCAGCGGTTACATCCCAGCGGTACGTGTCTGGAGACGTCCAGGTCAGCGTGGGGATCCTGCCCTTATCATCGCACGCCACACATGCCCACAACATGGCGTTATGGTCTGGGGTGCCATCTCATTCGATAGCCGGGCCCATTTGGTAGTCATTTCTGGCACACTTACATCCCAGCTGTACGTAGACATCCCAGCGGTACATCCCAGCGGTTACATCCCATCGGTTACATCCCAGCGGTACGTGTCTGGAGACGTCCAGGTCAGCGTGGGGATCCTGCCCTTATTATCGCACGCCACACATGCCCACAACATGGGGTTATGGTCTGGGATGCCATCTCATTCGATAGCCGGGTCCATTAGGTAGTCATTTCTGGCACACTTACATCCCAGCGGTACGTAGACATCCCAGCGGTTACATCCCAGCGGTACGTGTCTGGAGACGTCCAGGTCAGCGTGGGGTTCCTGCCCTTATTATCGCACGCCACACATGCCCACAACATGGCGTTATGGTCTGGGGTGCCATCTCATTCGATAGCCGGGCCCATTTGGTGGTCATTTCTGGCACACTTACATCCCAGCGGTACGTAGACATCCAAGCGGTACATCCCAGCGGTTACATCCCAGCGGTTACATCCCAGCGGTTACATCCCAGCGGTACGTGTCTGGAGACGTCCAGGTCAGCGTGGGGATCCTGCCATTATCATCGCACGCCACACATGCCCACAACATGGCGTTATGGTCTGGGGTGCCATCTCATTCGATAGCCGGGCCCATTTGGTAGTCATTTCTGGCACACTTACATCCCAGCTGTACGTAGACATCCCAGCGGTACATCCCAGCGGTTACATCCCATCGGTTACATCCCAGCGGTACGTGTCTGGAGACGTCCAGGTCAGCGTGGGGATCCTGCCCTTATTATCGCACGCCACACATGCCCACAACATGGCGTTATGGTCTGGGATGCCATCTCATTCGATAGCCGGGTCCATTAGGTAGTCATTTCTGGCACACTTACATCCCAGCGGTACGTAGACATCCCAGCGGTTACATCCCAGCGGTACGTGTCTGGAGACGTCCAGGTCAGCGTGGGGTTCCTGCCCTTATTATCGCACGCCACACATGCCCACAACATGGCGTTATGGTCTGGGATGCCATCTCATTCGATAGCCGGGCCCATTTGGTAGTCATTTCTGGCACACTTACATCCCAGCGGTACATCCCAGCGGTACGTGTCTGGAGACGTCCAGGTCAGCGTGGGGATCCTGCCCTTATTATCGCACGCCACACATGCCCACAACATGGCGTTATGGTATGGGGTGCCATCTCATTCGATAGCCGGGCCCATTTGGTAGTCATTTCTGGCACACTTACATCCCAGCGGTACGTAGACATCCCAGCGGTACATCCCAGCGGTTACATCCCAGCGGTTACATTCCAGCGGTACGTGTCTGGAGACGTCCAGGTCAGCGTGGGGATCCTGCCCTTATTATCGCACGCCACACATGCCCACAACAAGGCGTTATGGTCTGGGGTGCCATCTCATTCGATAGCCGGGTCCATTAGGTAGTCATTTCTGGCATACTTACATCCCAGCGGTACGTAGACATCCCAGCGGTTACATCCCAGCGGTACGTGTCTGGAGACGTCCAGGTCAGCGTGGGGATCCTTCCCTTATTATCGCACGCCACACATGCCCACAACATGGCGTTATGGTCTGGGGTGCCATCTCATTCGATAGCCGGGCCCATTTGGTAGTCATTTCTGGCACACTTACATCCCAGCTGTACGTAGACATCCCAGCGGTACATCCCAGCGGTTACATCCCAGCGGTTACATCCCAGCGGTACGTGTCTGGAGACGTCCAGGTCAGCGTGGGGATCCTGCCCTTATTTTCGCACGCCACACATGCCCACAACAAGGCGTTATGGTCTGGGGTGCCATCTCATTCGATAGCCGGGTCCATTAGGTAGTCATTTCTGGCATACTTACATCCCAGCGGTACGTAGACATCCCAGCGGTACATCCCAGCGGTACGTGTCTGGAGACGTACAGGTCAGCGTGGGGATCCTTCCCTTATTATCGCACGCCACACATGCCCACAACATGGCGTTATGGTCTGGGGTGCCATCTCATTCGATAACCGGGTCCATTAGGTAGTCATTTCTGGCACACTTACATCCCAGCGGTACGTAGACATCCCAGCGGTACATCTCAGCGGTTACATCCCAGCGGTACGTGTCTGGAGACGTCCAGGTCAGCGTGGGGATCCTGCCCTTATTATCGCATGCCACACATGCCCACAACATGGCGTTATGGTCTGGGGTGCCATCTCATTCGATAGCCGGGCCCATTTGGTAGTCATTTCTGGCACACTTACATCCCAGCGGTACGTAGACATCCCAGCGGTACATCCCAGCGGTTACATCCCAGCGGTACGTGTCTGGAGACGTCCAGGTCAGCGTGGGGATCCTGCCCTTATTATCGCACGCCACACATGCCCACAACATGGCGTTATGGTCTGGGGTGCCATCTCATTCGATAGCCGGGTCCATTAGGTTGTCATTTCTGGCGCACTTACATCCCAGCGGTACGTAGACATCCCAGCGGTTACATCCCAGCGGTACGTGTCTGGAGACGTCCAGGTTTAGCGTTGGGATCCTGCCCTTATTATCGCACGCCACACATGCCCACAACATGGCGTTATGGTCTGGGATGCCATCTCATTCAATAGCCGGGCCCATTTGGTAGTCATTTCTGGCACACTTACATCCCAGCGGTACATCCCAGCGGTTACATCCCAGCGGTACGTGTCTGGAGACTTCCAGGTCAGCGTGGGGATCCTGCCCTTATTATCGCACGCCACACATGCCCACAACATGGCGTTATGGTCTGGGGTGCCATCTCATTCGATAGCCGGGTCCATTAGGTAGTCATTTCTGGCACACTTACATCCCAGCGGTACGTAGACATCCCAGCGGTACATCCCAGCGGTACGTGTCTGGAGACGTCCAGGTCAGCGTGGGGATCCTGCCCTTATTATCGCACGCCACACATGCGCACAACATGGCGTTATGGTCTGGGGTGCCATCTCATTCGATAGCCGGGCCCATTTGGTAGTCATTTCTGGCACACTTACATCCCAGCGGTACGTAGACATCCAAGCGGTACATCCCAGCGGTTACATCCCAGCGGTTACATCCCAGCGGTACGTGTCTGGAGACTTCCAGGTCAGCGTGGGGATCCTGCCCTTATTATCGCACGCCACACATGCCCACAACATGGCGTTATGGTCTGGGGTGCCATCTCATTCGATAGCCGGGTCCATTAGGTAGTCATTTCTGGCACACTTACATCCCAGCGGTACGTAGACATCCCAGCGGTACATCCCAGCGGTTACATCCCAGCGGTACGTGTCTGGAGACGTCCAGGTCAGCGTGGGGTTCCTGCCCTTATTATCGCACGCCACACATGCCCACAACATGGCGTTATGGTCTGGGGTGCCATCTCATTCGATAGCCGGGCCCATTTGGTAGTCATTTCTGGCACACTTACATCCCAGCGGTACGTAGACATCCAAGCGGTACATCCCAGCGGTTACATCCCAGCGGTTACATCCCAGCGGTACGTGTCTGGAGACGTCCAGGTCAGCGTGGGGATCCTGCCCTTATCATCGCACGCCACACATGCCCACAACATGGCGTTATGGTCTGGGGTGCCATCTCATTCGATAGCCGGGCCCATTTGGTAGTCATTTCTGGCACACTTACATCCCAGCTGTACGTAGACATCCCAGCGGTACATCCCAGCGGTTACATCCCATCGGTTACATCCCAGCGGTACGTGTCTGGAGACGTCCAGGTCAGCGTGGGGATCCTGCCCTTATTATCGCACGCCACACATGCCCACAACATGGCGTTATGGTCTGGGATGCCATCTCATTCGATAGCCGGGTCCATTAGGTAGTCATTTCTGGCACACTTACATCCCAGCGGTACGTAGACATCCCAGCGGTTACATCCCAGCGGTACGTGTCTGGAGACGTCCAGGTCAGCGTGGGGTTCCTGCCCTTATTATCGCACGCCACACATGCCCACAACATGGCGTTATGGTCTGGGATGCCATCTCATTCGATAGCCGGGCCCATTTGGTAGTCATTTCTGGCACACTTACATCCCAGCGGTACATCCCAGCGGTACGTGTCTGGAGACGTCCAGGTCAGCGTGGGGATCCTGCCCTTATTATCGCACGCCACACATGCCCACAACAAGGCGTTATGGTCTGGGGTGCCATCTCATTCGATAGCCGGGTCAATTAGGTAGTCATTTCTGGCATACTTACATCCCAGCGGTACGTAGACATCCCAGCGGTTACATCCCAGCGGTACGTGTCTGGAGACGTCCAGGTCAGCGTGGGGATCCTGCCCTTATTATCGCACGCCACACATGCCCACAACAAGGCGTTATGGTCTGGGGTGCCATCTCATTCGATAGCCGGGTCCATTAGGTAGTCATTTCTGGCATACTTACATCCCAGCGGTACGTAGACGTCCCAGCGGTTACATCCCAGCGGTACGTGTCTGGAGACGTCCAGGTCAGCGTGGGGATCCTGCCCTTATTATCGCACGCCACACATGCCCACAACATGGCGTTATGGTCTGGGGTGCCATCTCATTCGATAGCCGGGCCCATTTGGTAGTCATTTCTGGCACACTTACATCCCAGCGGTACGTAGACATCCCAGCGGTACATCCCAGCGGTTACATCCCAGCGGTACGTGTCTCGAGACGTCCAGGTCAGCGTGGGGATCCTGCCCTTATTATCGCACGCCACACATGCCCACAACATGGCGTTATGGTCTGGGGTGCCATCTCATTCGATAGCCGGGCCCATTTGGTAGTCATTTCTGGCACACTTACATCCCAGCTGTACGTAGACATCCCAGCGGTACATCCCAGCGGTTACATCCCAGCGGTTACATCCCAGCGGTACGTGTCTGGAGACGTCCAGGTCAGCGTGGGGATCCTGCCCTTATTTTCGCACGCCACACATGCCCACAACAAGGCGTTATGGTCTGGGGTGCCATCTCATTCGATAGCCGGGTCCATTAGGTAGTCATTTCTGGCATACTTACATCCCAGCGGTACGTAGACATCCCAGCGGTACATCCCAGCGGTACGTGTCTGGAGACGTACAGGTCAGCGTGGGGATCCTGCCCTTATTATCGCACGCCACACATGCCCACAACATGGCGTTATGGTCTGGGGTGCCATCTCATTCGATAACCGGGTCCATTAGGTAGTCATTTCTGGAACACTTACATCCCAGCGGTACGTAGACATCCCAGCGGTACATCTCAGCGGTTACATCCCAGCGGTACGTGTCTGGAGACGTCCAGGTCAGCGTGGGGATCCTGCCCTTATTATCGCATGCCACACATGCCCACAACATGGCGTTATGGTCTGGGGTGCCATCTCATTCGATAGCCGGGCCCATTTGGTAGTCATTTCTGGCACACTTACATCCCAGCGGTACGTAGACATCCCAGCGGTACATCCCAGCGGTTACATCCCAGCGGTACGTGTCTGGAGACGTCCAGGTCAGCGTGGGGATCCTGCCCTTATTATCGCACGCCACACATGCCCACAACATGGCGTTATGGTCTGGGGTGCCATCTCATTCGATAGCCGGGTCCATTAGGTTGTCATTTCTGGCGCACTTACATCCCAGCGGTACGTAGACATCCCAGCGGTTACATCCCAGCGGTACGTGTCTGGAGACGTCCAGGTTTAGCGTTGGGATCCTGCCCTTATTATCGCACGCCACACATGCCCACAACATGGCGTTATGGTCTGGGATGCCATCTCATTCAATAGCCGGGCCCATTTGGTAGTCATTTCTGGCACACTTACATCCCAGCGGTACATCCCAGCGGTTACATCCCAGCGGTACGTGTCTGGAGACTTCCAGGTCAGCGTGGGGATCCTGCCCTTATTATCGCACGCCACACATGCCCACAACATGGCGTTATGGTCTGGGGTGCCATCTCATTCGATAGCCGGGTCCATTAGGTAGTCATTTCTGGCACACTTACATCCCAGCGGTACGTAGACATCCCAGCGGTACATCCCAGCGGTACGTGTCTGGAGACGTCCAGGTCAGCGTGGGGATCCTGCCCTTATTATCGCACGCCACACATGCGCACAACATGGCGTTATGGTCTGGGGTGCCATCTCATTCGATAGCCGGGCCCATTTGGTAGTCATTTCTGGCACACTTACATCCCAGCGGTACGTAGACATCCAAGCGGTACATCCCAGCGGTTACATCCCAGCGGTTACATCCCAGCGGTACGTGTCTGGAGACGTCCAGGTCAGCGTGGGGATCCTGCCCTTATCATCGCACGCCACACATGCCCACAACATGGCGTTATGGTCTGGGGTGCCATCTCATTCGATAGCCGGGCCCATTTGGTAGTCATTTCTGGCACACTTACATCCCAGCTGTACGTAGACATCCCAGCGGTACATCCCAGCGGTTACATCCCATCGGTTACATCCCAGCGGTACGTGTCTGGAGACGTCCAGGTCAGCGTGGGGATCCTGCCCTTATTATCGCACGCCACACATGCCCACAACATGGGGTTATGGTCTGGGATGCCATCTCATTCGATAGCCGGGTCCATTAGGTAGTCATTTCTGGCACACTTACATCCCAGCGGTACGTAGACATCCCAGCGGTTACATCCCAGCGGTACGTGTCTGGAGACGTCCAGGTCAGCGTGGGGTTCCTGCCCTTATTATCGCACGCCACACATGCCCACAACATGGCGTTATGGTCTGGGGTGCCATCTCATTCGATAGCCGGGCCCATTTGGTGGTCATTTCTGGCACACTTACATCCCAGCGGTACGTAGACATCCAAGCGGTACATCCCAGAGGTTACATCCCAGCGGTTACATCCCAGCGGTTACATCCCAGCGGTACGTGTCTGGAGACGTCCAGGTCAGCGTGGGGATCCTGCCATTATCATCGCACGCCACACATGCCCACAACATGGCGTTATGGTCTGGGGTGCCATCTCATTCGATAGCCGGGCCCATTTGGTAGTCATTTCTGGCACACTTACATCCCAGCTGTACGTAGACATCCCAGCGGTACATCCCAGCGGTTACATCCCATCGGTTACATCCCAGCGGTACGTGTCTGGAGACGTCCAGGTCAGCGTGGGGATCCTGCCCTTATTATCGCACGCCACACATGCCCACAACATGGCGTTATGGTCTGGGATGCCATCTCATTCGATAGCCGGGTCCATTAGGTAGTCATTTCTGGCACACTTACATCCCAGCGGTACGTAGACATCCCAGCGGTTACATCCCAGCGGTACGTGTCTGGAGACGTCCAGGTCAGCGTGGGGTTCCTGCCCTTATTATCGCACGCCACACATGCCCACAACATGGCGTTATGGTCTGGGATGCCATCTCATTCGATAGCCGGGCCCATTTGGTAGTCATTTCTGGCACACTTACATCCCAGCGGTACATCCCAGCGGTACGTGTCTGGAGACGTCCAGGTCAGCGTGGGGATCCTGCCCTTATTATCGCACGCCACACATGCCCACAACATGGCGTTATGGTATGGGGTGCCATCTCATTCGATAGCCGGGCCCATTTGGTAGTCATTTCTGGCACACTTACATCCCAGCGGTACGTAGACATCCCAGCGGTACATCCCAGCGGTTACATCCCAGCGGTTACATTCCAGCGGTACGTGTCTGGAGACGTCCAGGTCAGCGTGGGGATCCTTCCCTTATTATCGCACGCCACACATGCCCACAACATGGCGTTATGGTCTGGGGTGCCATCTCATTCGATAGCCGGGCCCATTTGGTAGTCATTTCTGGCACACTTACATCCCAGCGGTACGTAGACATCCCAGCGGTACATCCCAGCGGTTACATCCCAGCGGTTACATCCCAGCGGTACGTGTCTGGAGACGTCCAGGTCAGCGTGGGGATCCTGCCCTTATTTTCGCACGCCACACATGCCCACAACAAGGCGTTATGGTCTGGGGTGCCATCTCATTCGATAGCCGGGTCCATTAGGTAGTCATTTCTGGCATACTTACATCCCAGCGGTACGTAGACATCCCAGCGGTACATCCCAGCGGTACGTGTCTGGAGACGTACAGGTCAGCGTGGGGATCCTGCCCTTATTATCGCACGCCACACATGCCCACAACATGGCGTTATGGTCTGGGGTGCCATCTCATTCGATAACCGGGTCCATTAGGTAGTCATTTCTGGCACACTTACATCCCAGCGGTACGTAGACATCCCAGCGGTACATCTCAGCGGTTACATCCCAGCGGTACGTGTCTGGAGACGTCCAGGTCAGCGTGGGGATCCTGCCCTTATTATCGCATGCCACACATGCCCACAACATGGCGTTATGGTCTGGGGTGCCATCTCATTCGATAGCCGGGCCCATTTGGTAGTCATTTCTGGCACACTTACATCCCAGCGGTACGTAGACATCCCAGCGGTACATCCCAGCGGTTACATCCCAGCGGTACGTGTCTGGAGACGTCCAGGTCAGCGTGGGGTTCCTGCCCTTATTATCGCACGCCACACATGCCCACAACATGGCGTTATGGTCTGGGGTGCCATCTCATTCGATAGCCGGGCCCATTTGGTAGTCATTTCTGGCACACTTACATCCCAGCGGTACGTAGACATCCAAGCGGTACATCCCAGCGGTTACATCCCAGCGGTTACATCCCAGCGGTACGTGTCTGGAGACGTCCAGGTCAGCGTGGGGATCCTGCCCTTATCATCGCACGCCACACATGCCCACAACATGGCGTTATGGTCTGGGGTGCCATCTCATTCGATAGCCGGGCCCATTTGGTAGTCATTTCTGGCACACTTACATCCCAGCGGTACGTAGACATCCAAGCGGTACATCCCAGCGGTTACATCCCAGCGGTTACATCCCAGCGGTACGTGTCTGGAGACGTCCAGGTCAGCGTGGGGATCCTGCCCTTATCATCGCACGCCACACATGCCCACAACATGGCGTTATGGTCTGGGGTGCCATCTCATTCGATAGCCGGGCCCATTTGGTAGTCATTTCTGGCACACTTACATCCCAGCTGTACGTAGACATCCCAGCGGTACATCCCAGCGGTTACATCCCATCGGTTACATCCCAGCGGTACGTGTCTGGAGACGTCCAGGTCAGCGTGGGGATCCTGCCCTTATTATCGCACGCCACACATGCCCACAACATGGCGTTATGGTCTGGGATGCCATCTCATTCGATAGCCGGGTCCATTAGGTAGTCATTTCTGGCACACTTACATCCCAGCGGTACGTAGACATCCCAGCGGTTACATCCCAGCGGTACGTGTCTGGAGACGTCCAGGTCAGCGTGGGGTTCCTGCCCTTATTATCGCACGCCACACATGCCCACAACATGGCGTTATGGTCTGGGATGCCATCTCATTCGATAGCCGGGCCCATTTGGTAGTCATTTCTGGCACACATACATCCCAGCGGTACATCCCAGCGGTACGTGTCTGGAGACGTCCAGGTCAGCGTGGGGATCCTGCCCTTATTATCGCACGCCACACATGCCCACAACAAGGCGTTATGGTCTGGGGTGCCATCTCATTCGATAGCCGGGTCAATTAGGTAGTCATTTCTGGCATACTTACATCCCAGCGGTACGTAGACATCCCAGCGGTTACATCCCAGCGGTACGTGTCTGGAGACGTCCAGGTCAGCGTGGGGATCCTGCCCTTATTATCGCACGCCACACATGCCCACAACAAGGCGTTATGGTCTGGGGTGCCATCTCATTCGATAGCCGGGTCCATTAGGTAGTCATTTCTGGCATACTTACATCCCAGCGGTACGTAGACATCCCAGCGGTTACATCCCAGCGGTACGTGTCTGGAGACGTCCAGGTCAGCGTGGGGATCCTGCCCTTATTATCGCACGCCACACATGCCCACAACATGGCGTTATGGTCTGGGGTGCCATCTCATTCGATAGCCGGGCCCATTTGGTAGTCATTTCTGGCACACTTACATCCCAGCGGTACGTAGACATCCCAGCGGTACATCCCAGCGGTTACATCCCAGCGGTACGTGTCTCGAGACGTCCAGGTCAGCGTGGGGATCCTGCCCTTATTATCGCACGCCACACATGCCCACAACATGGCGTTATGGTCTGGGGTGCCATCTCATTCGATAGCCGGGCCCATTTGGTAGTCATTTCTGGCACACTTACATCCCAGCTGTACGTAGACATCCCAGCGGTACATCCCAGCGGTTACATCCCAGCGGTTACATCCCAGCGGTTACATCCCAGCGGTACGTGTCTGGAGACGTCCAGGTCAGCGTGGGGATCCTGCCCTTATTTTCGCACGCCACACATGCCCACAACAAGGCGTTATGGTCTGGGGTGCCATCTCATTCGATAGCCGGGTCCATTAGGTAGTCATTTCTGGCATACTTACATCCCAGCGGTACGTAGACATCCCAGCGGTACATCCCAGCGGTACGTGTCTGGAGACGTACAGGTCAGCGTGGGGATCCTGCCCTTATTATCGCACGCCACACATGCCCACAACATGGCGTTATGGTCTGGGGTGCCATCTCATTCGATAACCGGGTCCATTAGGTAGTCATTTCTGGCACACTTACATCCCAGCGGTACGTAGACATCCCAGCGGTACATCTCAGCGGTTACATCCCAGCGGTACGTGTCTGGAGACGTCCAGGTCAGCGTGGGGATCCTGCCCTTATTATCGCATGCCACACATGCCCACAACATGGCGTTATGGTCTGGGGTGCCATCTCATTCGATAGCCGGGCCCATTTGGTAGTCATTTCTGGCACACTTACATCCCAGCGGTACGTAGACATCCCAGCGGTACATCCCAGCGGTTACATCCCAGCGGTACGTGTCTGGAGACGTCCAGGTCAGCGTGGGGATCCTGCCCTTATTATCGCACGCCACACATGCCCACAACATGGCGTTATGGTCTGGGGTGCCATCTCATTCGATAGCCGGGTCCATTAGGTTGTCATTTCTGGCGCACTTACATCCCAGCGGTACGTAGACATCCCAGCGGTTACATCCCAGCGGTACGTGTCTGGAGACGTCCAGGTTTAGCGTTGGGATCCTGCCCTTATTATCGCACGCCACACATGCCCACAACATGGCGTTATGGTCTGGGATGCCATCTCATTCAATAGCCGGGCCCATTTGGTAGTCATTTCTGGCACACTTACATCCCAGCGGTACATCCCAGCGGTTACATCCCAGCGGTACGTGTCTGGAGACTTCCAGGTCAGCGTGGGGATCCTGCCCTTATTATCGCACGCCACACATGCCCACAACATGGCGTTATGGTCTGGGGTGCCATCTCATTCGATAGCCGGGTCCATTAGGTAGTCATTTCTGGCACACTTACATCCCAGCGGTACGTAGACATCCCAGCGGTACATCCCAGCGGTACGTGTCTGGAGACGTCCAGGTCAGCGTGGGGATCCTGCCCTTATTATCGCACGCCACGCATGCGCACAACATGGCGTTATGGTCTGGGGTGCCATCTCATTCGATAGCCGGGCCCATTTGGTAGTCATTTCTGGCACACTTACATCCCAGCGGTACGTAGACATCCAAGCGGTACATCCCAGCGGTTACATCCCAGCGGTTACATCCCAGCGGTACGTGTCTGGAGACGTCCAGGTCAGCGTGGGGATCCTGCCCTTATCATCGCACGCCACACATGCCCACAACATGGCGTTATGGTCTGGGGTGCCATCTCATTCGATAGCCGGGCCCATTTGGTAGTCATTTCTGGCACACTTACATCCCAGCTGTACGTAGACATCCCAGCGGTACATCCCAGCGGTTACATCCCATCGGTTACATCCCAGCGGTACGTGTCTGGAGACGTCCAGGTCAGCGTGGGGATCCTGCCCTTATTATCGCACGCCACACATGCCCACAACATGGGGTTATGGTCTGGGATGCCATCTCATTCGATAGCCGGGTCCATTAGGTAGTCATTTCTGGCACACTTACATCCCAGCGGTACGTAGACATCCCAGCGGTTACATCCCAGCGGTACGTGTCTGGAGACGTCCAGGTCAGCGTGGGGTTCCTGCCCTTATTATCGCACGCCACACATGCCCACAACATGGCGTTATGGTCTGGGGTGCCATCTCATTCGATAGCCGGGCCCATTTGGTGGTCATTTCTGGCACACTTACATCCCAGCGGTACGTAGACATCCAAGCGGTACATCCCAGCGGTTACATCCCAGCGGTTACATCCCAGCGGTTACATCCCAGCGGTACGTGTCTGGAGACGTCCAGGTCAGCGTGGGGATCCTGCCATTATCATCGCACGCCACACATGCCCACAACATGGCGTTATGGTCTGGGGTGCCATCTCATTCGATAGCCGGGCCCATTTGGTAGTCATTTCTGGCACACTTACATCCCAGCTGTACGTAGACATCCCAGCGGTACATCCCAGCGGTTACATCCCATCGGTTACATCCCAGCGGTACGTGTCTGGAGACGTCCAGGTCAGCGTGGGGATCCTGCCCTTATTATCGCACGCCACACATGCCCACAACATGGCGTTATGGTCTGGGATGCCATCTCATTCGATAGCCGGGTCCATTAGGTAGTCATTTCTGGCACACTTACATCCCAGCGGTACGTAGACATCCCAGCGGTTACATCCCAGCGGTACGTGTCTGGAGACGTCCAGGTCAGCGTGGGGTTCCTGCCCTTATTATCGCACGCCACACATGCCCACAACATGGCGTTATGGTCTGGGATGCCATCTCATTCGATAGCCGGGCCCATTTGGTAGTCATTTCTGGCACACTTACATCCCAGCGGTACATCCCAGCGGTACGTGTCTGGAGACGTCCAGGTCAGCGTGGGGATCCTGCCCTTATTATCGCACGCCACACATGCCCACAACATGGCGTTATGGTATGGGGTGCCATCTCATTCGATAGCCGGGCCCATTTGGTAGTCATTTCTGGCACACTTACATCCCAGCGGTACGTAGACATCCCAGCGGTACATCCCAGCGGTTACATCCCAGCGGTTACATTCCAGCGGTACGTGTCTGGAGACGTCCAGGTCAGCGTGGGGATCCTGCCCTTATTATCGCACGCCACACATGCCCACAACAAGGCGTTATGGTCTGGGGTGCCATCTCATTCGATAGCCGGGTCCATTAGGTAGTCATTTCTGGCATACTTACATCCCAGCGGTACGTAGACATCCCAGCGGTTACATCCCAGCGGTACGTGTCTGGAGACGTCCAGGTCAGCGTGGGGATCCTTCCCTTATTATCGCACGCCACACATGCCCACAACATGGCGTTATGGTCTGGGGTGCCATCTCATTCGATAGCCGGGCCCATTTGGTAGTCATTTCTGGCACACTTACATCCCAGCTGTACGTAGACATCCCAGCGGTACATCCCAGCGGTTACATCCCAGCGGTTACATCCCAGCGGTACGTGTCTGGAGACGTCCAGGTCAGCGTGGGGATCCTGCCCTTATTTTCGCACGCCACACATGCCCACAACAAGGCGTTATGGTCTGGGGTGCCATCTCATTCGATAGCCGGGTCCATTAGGTAGTCATTTCTGGCATACTTACATCCCAGCGGTACGTAGACATCCCAGCGGTACATCCCAGCGGTACGTGTCTGGAGACGTACAGGTCAGCGTGGGGATCCTTCCCTTATTATCGCACGCCACACATGCCCACAACATGGCGTTATGGTCTGGGGTGCCATCTCATTCGATAACCGGGTCCATTAGGTAGTCATTTCTGGCACACTTACATCCCAGCGGTACGTAGACATCCCAGCGGTACATCTCAGCGGTTACATCCCAGCGGTACGTGTCTGGAGACGTCCAGGTCAGCGTGGGGATCCTGCCCTTATTATCGCATGCCACACATGCCCACAACATGGCGTTATGGTCTGGGGTGCCATCTCATTCGATAGCCGGGCCCATTTGGTAGTCATTTCTGGCACACTTACATCCCAGCGGTACGTAGACATCCCAGCGGTACATCCCAGCGGTTACATCCCAGCGGTACGTGTCTGGAGACGTCCAGGTCAGCGTGGGGATCCTGCCCTTATTATCGCACGCCACACATGCCCACAACATGGCGTTATGGTCTGGGGTGCCATCTCATTCGATAGCCGGGTCCATTAGGTTGTCATTTCTGGCGCACTTACATCCCAGCGGTACGTAGACATCCCAGCGGTTACATCCCAGCGGTACGTGTCTGGAGACGTCCAGGTTTAGCGTTGGGATCCTGCCCTTATTATCGCACGCCACACATGCCCACAACATGGCGTTATGGTCTGGGATGCCATCTCATTCAATAGCCGGGCCCATTTGGTAGTCATTTCTGGCACACTTACATCCCAGCGGTACATCCCAGCGGTTACATCCCAGCGGTACGTGTCTGGAGACTTCCAGGTCAGCGTGGGGATCCTGCCCTTATTATCGCACGCCACACATGCCCACAACATGGCGTTATGGTCTGGGGTGCCATCTCATTCGATAGCCGGGTCCATTAGGTAGTCATTTCTGGCACACTTACATCCCAGCGGTACGTAGACATCCCAGCGGTACATCCCAGCGGTACGTGTCTGGAGACGTCCAGGTCAGCGTGGGGATCCTGCCCTTATTATCGCACGCCACACATGCGCACAACATGGCGTTATGGTCTGGGGTGCCATCTCATTCGATAGCCGGGCCCATTTGGTAGTCATTTCTGGCACACTTACATCCCAGCGGTACGTAGACATCCAAGCGGTACATCCCAGCGGTTACATCCCAGCGGTTACATCCCAGCGGTACGTGTCTGGAGACGTCCAGGTCAGCGTGGGGATCCTGCCCTTATCATCGCACGCCACACATGCCCACAACATGGCGTTATGGTCTGGGGTGCCATCTCATTCGATAGCCGGGCCCATTTGGTAGTCATTTCTGGCACACTTACATCCCAGCTGTACGTAGACATCCCAGCGGTACATCCCAGCGGTTACATCCCATCGGTTACATCCCAGCGGTACGTGTCTGGAGACGTCCAGGTCAGCGTGGGGATCCTGCCCTTATTATCGCACGCCACACATGCCCACAACATGGGGTTATGGTCTGGGATGCCATCTCATTCGATAGCCGGGTCCATTAGGTAGTCATTTCTGGCACACTTACATCCCAGCGGTACGTAGACATCCCAGCGGTTACATCCCAGCGGTACGTGTCTGGAGACGTCCAGGTCAGCGTGGGGTTCCTGCCCTTATTATCGCACGCCACACATGCCCACAACATGGCGTTATGGTCTGGGGTGCCATCTCATTCGATAGCCGGGCCCATTTGGTGGTCATTTCTGGCACACTTACATCCCAGCGGTACGTAGACATCCAAGCGGTACATCCCAGCGGTTACATCCCAGCGGTTACATCCCAGCGGTACGTGTCTGGAGACGTCCAGGTCAGCGTGGGGATCCTGCCATTATCATCGCACGCCACACATGCCCACAACATGGCGTTATGGTCTGGGGTGCCATCTCATTCGATAGCCGGGCCCATTTGGTAGTCATTTCTGGCACACTTACATCCCAGCTGTACGTAGACATCCCAGCGGTACATCCCAGCGGTTACATCCCATCGGTTACATCCCAGCGGTACGTGTCTGGAGACGTCCAGGTCAGCGTGGGGATCCTGCCCTTATTATCGCACGCCACACATGCCCACAACATGGCGTTATGGTCTGGGATGCCATCTCATTCGATAGCCGGGTCCATTAGGTAGTCATTTCTGGCACACTTACATCCCAGCGGTACGTAGACATCCCAGCGGTTACATCCCAGCGGTACGTGTCTGGAGACGTCCAGGTCAGCGTGGGGTTCCTGCCCTTATTATCGCACGCCACACATGCCCACAACATGGCGTTATGGTCTGGGATGCCATCTCATTCGATAGCCGGGCCCATTTGGTAGTCATTTCTGGCACACTTACATCCCAGCGGTACATCCCAGCGGTACGTGTCTGGAGACGTCCAGGTCAGCGTGGGGATCCTGCCCTTATTATCGCACGCCACACATGCCCACAACATGGCGTTATGGTATGGGGTGCCATCTCATTCGATAGCCGGGCCCATTTGGTAGTCATTTCTGGCACACTTACATCCCAGCGGTACGTAGACATCCCAGCGGTACATCCCAGCGGTTACATCCCAGCGGTTACATTCCAGCGGTACGTGTCTGGAGACGTCCAGGTCAGCGTGGGGATCCTGCCCTTATTATCGCACGCCACACATGCCCACAACAAGGCGTTATGGTCTGGGGTGCCATCTCATTCGATAGCCGGGTCCATTAGGTAGTCATTTCTGGCATACTTACATCCCAGCGGTACGTAGACATCCCAGCGGTTACATCCCAGCGGTACGTGTCTGGAGACGTCCAGGTCAGCGTGGGGATCCTTCCCTTATTATCGCACGCCACACATGCCCACAACATGGCGTTATGGTCTGGGGTGCCATCTCATTCGATAGCCGGGCCCATTTGGTAGTCATTTCTGGCACACTTACATCCCAGCGGTACGTAGACATCCCAGCGGTACATCCCAGCGGTACATCCCAGCGGTTACATCCCAGCGGTACGTGTCTGGAGACTTCCAGGTCAGCGTGGGGATCCTGCCCTTATTATCGCACGCCACACATGCCCACAACATGGCGTTATGGTCTGGGGTGCCATCTCATTCGATAGCCGGGTCCATTAGGTAGTCATTTCTGGCACACTTACATCCCAGCGGTACGTAGACATCCCAGCGGTACATCCCAGCGGTACGTGTCTGGAGACGTCCAGGTCAGCGTGGGGATCCTGCCCTTATTATCGCACGCCACACATGCGCACAACATGGCGTTATGGTCTGGGGTGCCATCTCATTCGATAGCCGGGCCCATTTGGTAGTCATTTCTGGCACACTTACATCCCAGCGGTACGTAGACATCCAAGCGGTACATCCCAGCGGTTACATCCCAGCGGTTACATCCCAGCGGTACGTGTCTGGAGACGTCCAGGTCAGCGTGGGGATCCTGCCCTTATCATCGCACGCCACACATGCCCACAACATGGCGTTATGGTCTGGGGTGCCATCTCATTCGATAGCCGGGCCCATTTGGTAGTCATTTCTGGCACACTTACATCCCAGCTGTACGTAGACATCCCAGCGGTACATCCCAGCGGTTACATCCCATCGGTTACATCCCAGCGGTACGTGTCTGGAGACGTCCAGGTCAGCGTGGGGATCCTGCCCTTATTATCGCACGCCACACATGCCCACAACATGGGGTTATGGTCTGGGATGCCATCTCATTCGATAGCCGGGTCCATTAGGTAGTCATTTCTGGCACACTTACATCCCAGCGGTACGTAGACATCCCAGCGGTTACATCCCAGCGGTACGTGTCTGGAGACGTCCAGGTCAGCGTGGGGTTCCTGCCCTTATTATCGCACGCCACACATGCCCACAACATGGCGTTATGGTCTGGGGTGCCATCTCATTCGATAGCCGGGCCCATTTGGTGGTCATTTCTGGCACACTTACATCCCAGCGGTACGTAGACATCCAAGCGGTACATCCCAGCGGTTACATCCCAGCGGTTACATCCCAGCGGTTACATCCCAGCGGTACGTGTCTGGAGACGTCCAGGTCAGCGTGGGGATCCTGCCATTATCATCGCACGCCACACATGCCCACAACATGGCGTTATGGTCTGGGGTGCCATCTCATTCGATAGCCGGGCCCATTTGGTAGTCATTTCTGGCACACTTACATCCCAGCTGTACGTAGACATCCCAGCGGTACATCCCAGCGGTTACATCCCATCGGTTACATCCCAGCGGTACGTGTCTGGAGACGTCCAGGTCAGCGTGGGGATCCTGCCCTTATTATCGCACGCCACACATGCCCACAACATGGCGTTATGGTCTGGGATGCCATCTCATTCGATAGCCGGGTCCATTAGGTAGTCATTTCTGGCACACTTACATCCCAGCGGTACGTAGACATCCCAGCGGTTACATCCCAGCGGTACGTGTCTGGAGACGTCCAGGTCAGCGTGGGGTTCCTGCCCTTATTATCGCACGCCACACATGCCCACAACATGGCGTTATGGTCTGGGATGCCATCTCATTCGATAGCCGGGCCCATTTGGTAGTCATTTCTGGCACACTTACATCCCAGCGGTACGTAGACATCCCAGCGGTACATCCCAGCGGTTACATCCCAGCGGTTACATTCCAGCGGTACGTGTCTGGAGACGTCCAGGTCAGCGTGGGGATCCTGCCCTTATTATCGCACGCCACACATGCCCACAACAAGGCGTTATGGTCTGGGTTTCCATCTCATTCGATAGCCGGGTCCATTAGGTAGTCATTTCTGGCATACTTACATCCCAGCGGTACGTAGACATCCCAGCGGTTACATCCCAGCGGTACGTGTCTGGAGACGTCCAGGTCAGCGTGGGGATCCTTCCCTTATTATCGCACGCCACACATGCCCACAACATGGCGTTATGGTCTGGGGTGCCATCTCATTCGATAGCCGGGCCCATTTGGTAGTCATTTCTGGCACACTTACATCCCAGCGGTACGTAGACATCCCAGCGGTACATCCCAGCGGTTACATCCCAGCGGTACGTGTCTCGAGACGTCCAGGTCAGCGTGGGGATCCTGCCCTTATTATCGCACGCCACACATGCCCACAACATGGCGTTATGGTCTGGGGTGCCATCTCATTCGATAGCCGGGTCCATTAGGTAGTCATTTCTGGCACACTTACATCCCAGCGGTACGTAGACATCCCAGCGGTACATCCCAGCGGTTACATCCCAGCGGTACGTGTCTGGAGACGTCCAGGTCAGCGTGGGGATCCTGCCCTTATTATCGCACGCCACACATGCCCACAACATGGCGTTATGGTCTGGGGTGCCATCTCATTCGATAGCCGGGCCCATTTGGTAGTCATTTCTGGCACACTTACATCCCAGCGGTACGTAGACATCCCAGCGGTACATCCCAGCGGTTACATCCCAGCGGTACGTGTCTGGAGACGTCCAGGTCAGCGTGGGGATCCTGCCCTTATTATCGCACGCCACACATGCCCACAACATGGCGTTATGGTCTGGGATGCCATCTCATTCGATAGCCGGGCCCATTTGGTAGTCATTTCTGGCACACTTACATCCCAGCGGTACGTAGACATCCCAGCGGTACATCCCAGCGGTTACATCCCAGCGGTTACATCCCAGCGGTACGTGTCTGGAGACGTCCAGGTCAGCGTGGGGATCCTGCCCTTATTATCGCACGCCACACATGTACACAACAAGGCGTTATGGTCTGGGGTGCCATCTCATTCGATAGCCGGGTCCATTAGGTAGACATTTCTGGCATACTTACATCCCAGCGGTACGTAGACATCCCAGCGGTTACATCCCAGCGGTACGTGTCTGGAGACGTCCAGGTCAGCGTGGGGATCCTGCCCTTATTATCGCACGCCACACATGCCCACAACATGGCGTTATGGTCTGGGGTGCCATCTCATTCGATAGCCGGGCCCATTTGGTAGTCATTTCTGGCACACTTACATCCCAGTGGTACGTAGACATCCCAGCGGTACATCCCAGCGGTTACATCCCAGCGGTACGTGTCTCGAGACGTCCAGGTCAGCGTGGGGATCCTGCCCTTATTATCGCACGCCACACATGCCCACAACATGGCGTTATGGTCTGGGCTGCCATCTCATTCGATAGCCGGGTCCATTAGGTAGTCATTTCTGGCACACTTACATCCCAGCGGTACGTAGACATCCCAGCGGTTACATCCCAGCGGTACGTGTCTGGAGACGTCCAGGTCAGCGTGGGGTTCCTGCCCTTATTATCGCACGCCACACATGCCCACAACATGGCGTTATGGTCTGGGATGCCATCTCATTCGATAGCCGGGCCCATTTGGTAGTCTTTTCTGGCACACTTACATCCCAGCGGTACGTAGACATCCCAGCGGTACATCCCAGCGGTTACATCCCAGCGGTACGTGTCTAAAGACGTCCAGGTCAGCGTGGGGATCCTGCCCTTATTATCGCACGCCACACATGCCCACAACATGGCGTTATGGTCTGGGGTGCCATCTCATTCGATAGCCGGGTCCATTAGGTAGTCATTTCTGGCACACTTACATCCCAGCGGTACGTAGACATCCCAGCGGTTACATCCCAGCGGTACGTGTCTGGAGACGTCCAGGTCAGCGTGGGGTTCCTGCCCTTATTATCGCACGCCACACATGCCCACAACATGGCGTTATGGTCTGGGATGCCATCTCATTCGATAGCCGGGCCCATTTGGTAGTCTTTTCTGGCACACTTACATCCCAGCGGTACGTAGACATCCCAGCGGTACATCCCAGCGGTACGTGTCTGGAGACGTACAGGTCAGCGTGGGGATCCTGCCCTTATTATCGCACGCCACACATGCCCACAACATGGCGTTATGGTCTGGGGTGCCATCTCATTCGATAGCCGGGCCCATTTGGTAGTCATTTCTGGCACACTTACATCCCAGCGGTACGTTGACATCCAAGCGGTACATCCCAGCGGTTACATCCCAGCGGTTACATCCCAGCGGTACGTGTCTGGAGACGTCCAGGTCAGCGTGGGGATCCTGCCCTTATCATCGCACGCCACACATGCCCACAACATGGCGTTATGGTCTGGGGTGCCATCTCATTCGATAGCCGGGCCCATTTGGTAGTCATTTCTGGCACACTTACATCCCAGCTGTACGTAGACATCCCAGCGGTACATCCCAGCGGTTACATCCCATCGGTTACATCCCAGCGGTACGTGTCTGGAGACGTCCAGGTCAGCGTGGGGATCCTGCCCTTATTATCGCACGCCACACATGCCCACAACATGGGGTTATGGTCTGGGATGACATCTCATTCGATAGCCGGGTCCATTAGGTAGTCATTTCTGGCACACTTACATCCCAGCGGTACGTAGACATCCCAGCGGTTACATCCCAGCGGTACGTGTCTGGAGACGTCCAGGTCAGCGTGGGGTTCCTGCCCTTATTATCGCACGCCACACATGCCCACAACATGGCGTTATGGTCTGGGGTGCCATCTCATTCGATAGCCGGGCCCATTTGGTGGTCATTTCTGGCACACTTACATCCCAGCGGTACGTAGACATCCAAGCGGTACATCCCAGCGGTTACATCCCAGCGGTTACATCCCAGCGGTTACATCCCAGCGGTACGTGTCTGGAGACGTCCAGGTCAGCGTGGGGATCCTGCCATTATCATCGCACGCCACACATGCCCACAACATGGCGTTATGGTCTGGGGTGCCATCTCATTCGATAGCCGGGCCCATTTGGTAGTCATTTCTGGCACACTTACATCCCAGCTGTACGTAGACATCCCAGCGGTACATCCCAGCGGTTACATCCCATCGGTTACATCCCAGCGGTACGTGTCTGGAGACGTCCAGGTCAGCGTGGGGATCCTGCCCTTATTATCGCACGCCACACATGCCCACAACATGGCGTTATGGTCTGGGATGCCATCTCATTCGATAGCCGGGTCCATTAGGTAGTCATTTCTGGCACACTTACATCCCAGCGGTACGTAGACATCCCAGCGGTTACATCCCAGCGGTACGTGTCTGGAGACGTCCAGGTCAGCGTGGGGTTCCTGCCCTTATTATCGCACGCCACACATGCCCACAACATGGCGTTATGGTCTGGGATGCCATCTCATTCGATAGCCGGGCCCATTTGGTAGTCATTTCTGGCACACTTACATCCCAGCGGTACATCCCAGCGGTACGTGTCTGGAGACGTCCAGGTCAGCGTGGGGATCCTGCCCTTATTATCGCACGCCACACATGCCCACAACATGGCGTTATGGTATGGGGTGCCATCTCATTCGATAGCCGGGCCCATTTGGTAGTCATTTCTGGCACACTTACATCCCAGCGGTACGTAGACATCCCAGCGGTACATCCCAGCGGTTACATCCCAGCGGTTACATTCCAGCGGTACGTGTCTGGAGACGTCCAGGTCAGCGTGGGGATCCTGCCCTTATTATCGCACGCCACACATGCCCACAACAAGGCGTTATGGTCTGGGGTGCCATCTCATTCGATAGCCGGGTCCATTAGGTAGTCATTTCTGGCATACTTACATCCCAGCGGTACGTAGACATCCCAGCGGTTACATCCCAGCGGTACGTGTCTGGAGACGTCCAGGTCAGCGTGGGGATCCTGCCCTTATTATCGCACGCCACACATGCCCACAACATGGTGTTATGGTCTGGGGTGCCATCTCATTCGATAGCCGGGCCCATTTGGTAGTCATTTCTGGCACACTTACATCCCAGCGGTACGTAGACATCCCAGCGGTACATCCCAGCGGTTACATCCCAGCGGTACGTGTCTCGAGACGTCCAGGTCAGCGTGGGGATCCTGCCCTTATTATCGCACGCCACACATGCCCACAACATGGCGTTATGGTCTGGGGTGCCATCTCATTCGATAGCCGGGTCCATTAGGTAGTCATTTCTGGCACACTTACATCCCAGCGGTACGTAGACATCCCAGCGGTACATCCCAGCGGTTACATCCCAGCGGTTACATCCCAGCGGTTACATCCCAGCGGTTACATCCCAGCGGTACGTGTCTGGAGACGTCCAGGTCAGCGTGGGGATCCTGCCCTTATTATCGCACGCCACACATGCCCACAACATGGCGTTATGGTCTCGGGTGCCATCTCATTCGATAGCCGGGTCCATTAGGTTGTCATTTCTGGCACACTTACATCCCAGCGGTACGTAGACATCCCAGCGGTTACATCCCAGCGGTACGTGTCTGGAGACGTCCAGGTTTAGCGTGGGGATCCTGCCCTTATTATCGCATGCCACACATGCCCACAACATGGCGTTATGGTCTGGGATGCCATCTCATTCGATAGCCGGGCCCATTTGGTAGTCATTTCTGGCATACTTACATCCCAGCGGTACATCCCAGCGGTTACATCCCAGCGGTACGTGTCTGGAGACTTCCAGGTCAGCGTGGGGATCCTGCCCTTATTATCGCACGCCACACATGCCCACAACATGGCGTTATGGTCTGGGGTGCCATCTCATTCGATAGCCGGGTCCATTAGGTAGTCATTTCTGGCACACTTACATCCCAGCGGTACGTAGACATCCCAGCGGTACATCCCAGCGGTTACATCCCAGCGGTACGTGTCTGGAGACGTCCAGGTCAGCGTGGGGATCCTGCCCTTATTATCGCACGCCACACATGCCCACAACATGGCGTTATGGTCTGGGGTGCCATCTCATTCGATAGCCGGGCCCATTTGGTAGTCATTTCTGGCACACTTACATCCCAGCGGTACGTAGACATCCCAGCGGTACATCCCAGCGGTTACATCCCAGCGGTACGTGTCTGGAGACGTCCAGGTCAGCGTGGGGATCCTGCCCTTATTATCGCACGCCACACATGCCCACAACATGGCGTTATGGTCTGGGATGCCATCTCATTCGATAGCCGGGCCCATTTGGTACTCATTTCTGGCACACTTACATCCCAGCGGTACGTAGACATCCCAGCGGTACATCCCAGCGGTTACATCCCAGCGGTTACATCCCAGCGGTACGTGTCTGGAGACGTCCAGGTCAGCGTGGGGATCCTGCCCTTATTATCGCACGCCACACATGCCCACAACAAGGCGTTATGGTCTGGGGTGCCATCTCATTCGATAGCCGGGTCCATTAGGTAGACATTTCTGGCATACTTACATCCCAGCGGTACGTAGACATCCCAGCGGTTACATCCCAGCGGTACGTGTCTGGAGACGTCCAGGTCAGCGTGGGGATCCTGCCCTTATTATCGCACGCCACACATGCCCACAACATGGCGTTATGGTCTGGGGTGCCATCTCATTCGATAGCCGGGCCCATTTAGTAGTCATTTCTGGCACACTTACATCCCAGCGGTACGTAGACATCCCAGCGGTACATCCCAGCGGTTACATCCCAGCGGTACGTGTCTCGAGACGTCCAGGTCAGCGTGGGGATCCTGCCCTTATTATCGCACGCCACACATGCCCACAACATGGCGTTATGGTCTGGGCTGCCATCTCATTCGATAGCCGGGTCCATTAGGTAGTCATTTCTGGCACACTTACATCCCAGCGGTACGTAGACATCCCAGCGGTTACATCCCAGCGGTACGTGTCTGGAGACGTCCAGGTCAGCGTGGGGTTCCTGCCCTTATTATCGCACGCCACACATGCCCACAACATGGCGTTATGGTCTGGGATGCCATCTCATTCGATAGCCGGGCCCATTTGGTAGTCTTTTCTGGCACACTTACATCCCAGCGGTACGTAGACATCCCAGCGGTACATCCCAGCGGTTACATCCCAGCGGTACGTGTCTAAAGACGTCCAGGTCAGCGTGGGGATCCTGCCCTTATTATCGCACGCCACACATGCCCACAACATGGCGTTATGGTCTGGGGTGCCATCTCATTCGATAGCCGGGTCCATTAGGTAGTCATTTCTGGCACACTTACATCCCAGCGGTACGTAGACATCCCAGCGGTTACATCCCAGCGGTACGTGTCTGGAGACGTCCAGGTCAGCGTGGGGTTCCTGCCCTTATTATCGCACGCCACACATGCCCACAACATGGCGTTATGGTCTGGGATGCCATCTCATTCGATAGCCGGGCCCATTTGGTAGTCTTTTCTGGCACACTTACATCCCAGCGGTACGTAGACATCCCAGCGGTACATCCCAGCGGTACGTGTCTGGAGACGTACAGGTCAGCGTGGGGATCCTGCCCTTATTATCGCACGCCACACATGCCCACAACATGGCGTTATGGTCTGGGGTGCCATCTCATTCGATAGCCGGGCCCATTTGGTAGTCATTTCTGGCACACTTACATCCCAGCGGTACGTAGACATCCCAGCGGTACATCCCAGCGGTTACATCCCAGCGGTACGTGTCTGGAGACGTCCAGGTCAGCGTGGGGATCCTGCCCTTATTATCGCACGCCACACATGCCCACAACATGGCGTTATGGTCTGGGGTGCCATCTCATTCGATAGCCGGGCCCATTTGGTAGTCATTTCTGGCACACTTACATCCCAGCGGTACGTAGACATCCCAGCGGTACATCCCAGCGGTTACATCCCAGCGGTTACATCCCAGCGGTACGTGTCTGGAGACGTCCAGGTCAGCGTGGGGATCCTGCCCTTATTATCGCACGCCACACATGCCCACAACATGGCGTTATGGTCTGGGGTGCCATCTCATTCGATAGCCGGGTCCATTAGGTTGTCATTTCTGGCACACTTACATCCCAGCGGTACGTAGACATCCCAGCGGTTACATCCCAGCGGTACGTGTCTGGAGACGTCCAGGTTTAGCGTGGGGATCCTGCCCTTATTATCGCACGCCACACATGCCCACAACATGGCGTTATGGTCTGGGATGCCATCTCATTCGATAGCCGGGCCCATTTGGTAGTCATTTCTGGCATACTTACATCCCAGCGGTACATCCCAGCGGTTACATCCCAGCGGTACGTGTCTGGAGCCTTCCAGGTCAGCGTGGGGATCCTGCCCTTATTATCGCACGCCACACATGCCCACAACATGGCGTTATGGTCTGGGGTGCCATCTCATTCGATAGCCGGGTCCATTAGGTAGTCATTTCTGGCACACTTACATCCCAGCGGTACGTAGACATCCCAGCGGTACCTCCCAGCGGTTACATCCCAGCGGTACGTGTCTGGAGACGTCCAGGTCAGCGTGGGGATCCTGCCCTTATTATCGCACGCCACACATGCCCACAACATGGCGTTATGGTCTGGGGTGCCATCTCATTCGATAGCCGGGCCCATTTGGTAGTCATTTCTGGCACACTTACATCCCAGCGGTACGTAGACATCCCAGCGGTACATCCCAGCGGTTACATCCCAGCGGTTACATCCCAGCGGTACGTGTCTGGAGACGTCCAGGTCAGCGTGGGGATCCTGCCCTTATCATCGCACGCCACACATGCCCACAACATGGCGTTATGGTCTGGGGTGCCATCTCATTCGATAGCCGGGCCCATTTGGTAGTCATTTCTGGCACACTTACATCCCAGCTGTACGTAGACATCCCAGCGGTACATCCCAGCGGTTACATCCCATCGGTTACATCCCAGCGGTACGTGTCTGGAGACGTCCAGGTCAGCGTGGGGATCCTGCCCTTATTATCGCACGCCACACATGCCCACAACATGGCGTTATGGTCTGGGATGCCATCTCATTCGATAGCCGGGTCCATTAGGTAGTCATTTCTGGCACACTTACATCCCAGCGGTACGTAGACATCCCAGCGGTTACATCCCAGCGGTACGTGTCTGGAGACGTCCAGGTCAGCGTGGGGTTCCTGCTTTTATTATCGCACGCCACACATGCCCACAACATGGCGTTATGGTCTGGGATGCCATCTCATTCGATAGCCGGGCCCATTTGGTAGTCATTTCTGGCACACTTACATCCCAGCGGTACGTGTCTGGAGACGTCCAGGTCAGCGTGGGGATCCCGCCCTTATTATCGCACGCCACACATGCCCACAACATGGCGTTATGGTCTGGGGTGCCATCTCATTCGATAGCCGGGCCCATTTGGTAGTCATTTCTGGCACACTTACATCCCAGCGGTACGTAGACATCCCAGCGGTACATCCCAGCGGTTACATCCCAGCGGTTACATCCCAGCGTTACGTGTCTGGAGACGTCCAGGTCAGCGTGGGGATCCTGCCCTTATTATCGCAC
This sequence comes from Metellina segmentata, assembly GCA_947359465.1. NCBI lineage: Eukaryota > Metazoa > Arthropoda > Arachnida > Araneae > Tetragnathidae > Metellina > Metellina segmentata. The sequence goes on along the minus strand of OX375877.1, from coordinate 124,731,291 downwards.
GCCACACATGCCCACAACAAGGCGTTATGGTCTGGGGTGCCATCTCATTCGATAGCCGGGTCCATTAGGCAGTCATTTCTGGCATACTTACATCCCAGCGGTACGTAGACATCCCAGCGGTTACATCCCAGCGGTACGTGTCTGGAGACGTCCAGGTCAGCGTGGGGATCCTGCCCTTATTATCGCACGCCACACATGCCCACAACATGGCGTTATGGTCTGGGGTGCCATCTCATTCGATAGCCGGGCCCATTTGGTAGTCATTTCTGGCACACTTACATCCCAGCGGTACGTAGACATCCCAGCGGTACATCCCAGCGGTTACATCCCAGCGGTACGTGTCTGGAGACGTCCAGGTCAGCGTGGGGATCCTGCCCTTATTATCGCACGCCACACATGCCCACAACATGGCGTTATGGTCTGGGGTGCCATCTCATTCGATAGCCGGGCCCATTTGGTAGTCATTTCTGGCACACTTACATCCCAGCGGTACGTAGACATCCCAGCGGTACATCCCAGCGGTTACATCCCAGCGGTTACATCCCAGCGGTACGTGTCTGGAGACGTCCAGGTCAGCGTGGGGATCCTGCCCTTATTATCGCACGCCACACATGCCCACAACATGGCGTTATGGTCTGGGGTGCCATCTCATTCGATAGCCGGGTCCATTAGGTAGTCATTTCTGGCACACTTACATCCCAGCGGTACGTAGACATCCCAGCGGTACATCCCAGCGGTTACATCCCAGCGGTACGTGTCTGGAGACGTCCAGGTCAGCGTGGGGATCCTGCCCTTATTATCGCACGCCACACATGCCCACAACATGGCGTTATGGTCTGGGGTGCCATCTCATTCGATAGCCGGGCCCATTTGGTAGTCATTTCTGGCACACTTACATCCCAGCGGTACGTAGACATCCCAGCGGTACATCCCAGCGGTTACATCCCAGCGGTTACATCCCAGCGGTACGTGTCTGGAGACGTCCAGGTCAGCGTGGGGATCCTGCCCTTATCATCGCACGCCACACATGCCCACAACATGGCGTTATGGTCTGGGATGCCATCTCATTCGATAGCCGGGCCCATTTGGTTGTCATTTCTGGCACACTTACATCCCAGCGGTACGTAGACATCCCAGCGGTACATCCCAGCGGTTACATCCCAGCGGTTACATCCCAGCGGTACGTGTCTGGAGACGTCCAGGTCAGCGTGGGGATCCTGCCCTTATCATCGCACGCCACACATGCCCACAACATGGCGTTATGGTCTGGGGTGCCATCTCATTCGATAGCCGGGCCCATTTGGTAGTCATTTCTGGCACACTTACATCCCAGCGGTACGTAGACATCCCAGCGGTACATCCCAGCGGTTACATACCAGCGGTACGTGTCTCGAGACGTCCAGGTCAGCGTGGGGATCCTGCCCTTATTATCGCACGCCACACATGCCCACAACATGGCGTTATGGTCTGGGCTGCCATCTCATTTGATAGCCGGGTCCATTAGGTAGTCATTTCTGGCACACTTACATCCCAGCGGTACGTAGACATCCCAGCGGTTACATCCCAGCGGTACGTGTCTGGAGACGTCCAGGTCAGCGTGGGGTTCCTGCCCTTATTATCGCACGCCACACATGCCCACAACATGGCGTTATGGTCTGGGATGCCATCTCATTCGATAGCCGGGCCCATTTGGTAGTCTTTTCTGGCACACTTACATCCCAGCGGTACGTAGACATCCCAGCGGTACATCACAGCGGTTACATCCCAGCGGTACGTGTCTAAAGACGTCCAGGTCAGCGTGGGGAACCTGCCCTTATTATCGCACACCACACATGCCCACAACATGGCGTTATGGTCTGGGGTGCCATCTCATTCGATAGCCGGGTCCATTAGGTAGTCATTTCTGGCACACTTACATCCCAGCGGTACGTAGACATCCCAGCGGTTACATCCCAGCGGTACGTGTCTGGAGACGTCCAGGTCAGCGTGGGGTTCCTGCCCTTATTATCGCACGCCACACATGCCCACAACATGGCGTTATGGTCTGGGATGCCATCTCATTCGATAGCCGGGCCCATTTGGTAGTCTTTTCTGGCACACTTACATCCCAGCGGTACGTAGACATCCCAGCGGTACGTGTCTGGAGACGTACAGGTCAGCGTGGGGATCCTGCCCTTATTATCGCACGCCACACATGCCCACAACATGGCGTTATGGTCTGGGGTGCCATCTCATTCGATAGCCGGGCCCATTTGGTAGTCATTTCTGGCACACTTACATCCCAGCGGTACGTAGACATCCCAGCGGTACATCCCAGCGGTTACATCCCAGCGGTACGTGTCTGGAGACGTCCAGGTCAGCGTGGGGATCCTGCCCTTATTATCGCACGCCACACATGCCCACAACATGGCGTTATGGTCTGGGGTGCCATCTCATTCGATAGCCGGGCCCATTTGGTAGTCATTTCTGGCACACTTACATCCCAGCGGTACGTAGACATCCCAGCGGTACATCCCAGCGGTTACATCCCAGCGGTTACATCCCAGCGGTACGTGTCTGGAGACGTCCAGGTCAGCGTGGGGATCCTGCCCTTATTATCGCACGCCACACATGCCCACAACATGGCGTTATGGTCTGGGGTGCCATCTCATTCGATAGCCGGGTCCATTAGGTTGTCATTTCTGGCACACTTACATCCCAGCGGTACGTAGACATCCCAGCGGTTACATCCCAGCGGTACGTGTCTGGAGACGTCCAGGTTTAGCGTGGGGATCCTGCCCTTATTATCGCACGCCACACATGCCCACAACATGGCGTTATGGTCTGGGATGCCATCTCATTCGATAGCCGGGCCCATTTGGTAGTCATTTCTGGCATACTTACATCCCAGCGGTACATCCCAGCGGTTACATCCCAGCGGTACGTGTCTGGAGCCTTCCAGGTCAGCGTGGGGATCCTGCCCTTATTATCGCACGCCACACATGCCCACAACATGGCGTTATGGTCTGGGGTGCCATCTCATTCGATAGCCGGGTCCATTAGGTAGTCATTTCTGGCACACTTACATCCCAGCGGTACGTAGACATCCCAGCGGTACCTCCCAGCGGTTACATCCCAGCGGTACGTGTCTGGAGACGTCCAGGTCAGCGTGGGGATCCTGCCCTTATTATCGCACGCCACACATGCCCACAACATGGCGTTATGGTCTGGGGTGCCATCTCATTCGATAGCCGGGCCCATTTGGTAGTCATTTCTGGCACACTTACATCCCAGCGGTACGTAGACATCCCAGCGGTACATCCCAGCGGTTACATCCCAGCGGTTACATCCCAGCGGTACGTGTCTGGAGACGTCCAGGTCAGCGTGGGGATCCTGCCCTTATCATCGCACGCCACACATGCCCACAACATGGCGTTATGGTCTGGGGTGCCATCTCATTCGATAGCCGGGCCCATTTGGTAGTCATTTCTGGCACACTTACATCCCAGCTGTACGTAGACATCCCAGCGGTACATCCCAGCGGTTACATCCCATCGGTTACATCCCAGCGGTACGTGTCTGGAGACGTCCAGGTCAGCGTGGGGATCCTGCCCTTATTATCGCACGCCACACATGCCCACAACATGGCGTTATGGTCTGGGATGCCATCTCATTCGATAGCCGGGTCCATTAGGTAGTCATTTCTGGCACACTTACATCCCAGCGGTACGTAGACATCCCAGCGGTTACATCCCAGCGGTACGTGTCTGGAGACGTCCAGGTCAGCGTGGGGTTCCTGCTTTTATTATCGCACGCCACACATGCCCACAACATGGCGTTATGGTCTGGGATGCCATCTCATTCGATAGCCGGGCCCATTTGGTAGTCATTTCTGGCACACTTACATCCCAGCGGTACGTGTCTGGAGACGTCCAGGTCAGCGTGGGGATCCCGCCCTTATTATCGCACGCCACACATGCCCACAACATGGCGTTATGGTCTGGGGTGCCATCTCATTCGATAGCCGGGCCCATTTGGTAGTCATATCTGGCACACTTACATCCCAGCGGTACGTAGACATCCCAGCGGTACATCCCAGCGGTTACATCCCAGCGGTTACATCCCAGCGGTACGTGTCTGGAGACGTCCAGGTCAGCGTGGGGATCCTGCCCTTATTATCGCACGCCACACATGCCCACAACAAGGCGTTATGGTCTGGGGTGCCATCTCATTCGATAGCCGGGTCCATTAGGTAGTCATTTCTGGCATACTTACATCCCAGCGGTACGTAGACATCCCAGCGGTTACATCCCAGCGGTACGTGTCTGGAGACGTCCAGGTCAGCGTGGGGATCCTGCCCTTATTATCGCACGCCACACATGCCCACAACATGGCGTTATGGTCTGGGGTGCCATCTCATTCGATAGCCGGGCCCATTTGGTAGTCATTTCTGGCACACTTACATCCCAGCGGTACGTAGACATCCCAGCCGTACATCCCAGCGGTTACATCCCAGCGGTACGTGTCTGGAGACGTCCAGGTCAGCGTGGGGATCCTGCCCTTATTATCGCACGCCACACATGCCCACAACATGGCGTTATGGTCTGGGGTGCCATCTCATTCGATAGCCGGGCCCATTTGGTAGTCATTTCTGGCACACTTACATCCCAGCTGTACGTAGACATCCCAGCGGTACATCCCAGCGGTTACATCCCATCGGTTACATCCCAGCGGTACGTGTCTGGAGACGTCCAGGTCAGCGTGGGGATCCTGCCCTTATTATCGCACGCCACACATGCCCACAACATGGCGTTATGGTCTGGGATGCCATCTCATTCGATAGCCGGGTCCATTAGGTAGTCATTTCTGGCACACTTACATCCCAGCGGTACGTAGACATCCCAGCGGTTACATCCCAGCGGTACGTGTCTGGAGACGTCCAGGTCAGCGTGGGGTTCCTGCCCTTATTATCGCACGCCACACATGCCCACAACATGGCGTTATGGTCTGGGATGCCATCTCATTCGATAGCCGGGCCCATTTGGTAGTCATTTCTGGCACACTTACATCCCAGCGGTACATCCCAGCGGTACGTGTCTGGAGACGTCCAGGTCAGCGTGGGGATCCTGCCCTTATTATCGCACGCCACACATGCCCACAACATGGCGTTATGGTATGGGGTGCCATCTCATTCGATAGCCGGGCCCATTTGGTAGTCATTTCTGGCACACTTACATCCCAGCGGTACGTAGACATCCCAGCGGTACATCCCAGCGGTTACATCCCAGCGGTTACATTCCAGCGGTACGTGTCTGGAGACGTCCAGGTCAGCGTGGGGATCCTGCCCTTATTATCGCACGCCACACATGCCCACAACAAGGCGTTATGGTCTGGGGTGCCATCTCATTCGATAGCCGGGTCCATTAGGTAGTCATTTCTGGCATACTTACATCCCAGCGGTACGTAGACATCCCAGCGGTTACATCCCAGCGGTACGTGTCTGGAGACGTCCAGGTCAGCGTGGGGATCCTTCCCTTATTATCGCACGCCACACATGCCCACAACATGGCGTTATGGTCTGGGGTGCCATCTCATTCGATAGCCGGGCCCATTTGGTAGTCATTTCTGGCACACTTACATCCCAGCTGTACGTAGACATCCCAGCGGTACATCCCAGCGGTTACATCCCAGCGGTTACATCCCAGCGGTACGTGTCTGGAGACGTCCAGGTCAGCGTGGGGATCCTGCCCTTATTTTCGCACGCCACACATGCCCACAACAAGGCGTTATGGTCTGGGGTGCCATCTCATTCGATAGCCGGGTCCATTAGGTAGTCATTTCTGGCATACTTACATCCCAGCGGTACGTAGACATCCCAGCGGTACATCCCAGCGGTACGTGTCTGGAGACGTACAGGTCAGCGTGGGGATCCTGCCCTTATTATCGCACGCCACACATGCCCACAACATGGCGTTATGGTCTGGGGTGCCATCTCATTCGATAACCGGGTCCATTAGGTAGTCATTTCTGGCACACTTACATCCCAGCGGTACGTAGACATCCCAGCGGTACATCTCAGCGGTTACATCCCAGCGGTACGTGTCTGGAGACGTCCAGGTCAGCGTGGGGATCCTGCCCTTATTATCGCATGCCACACATGCCCACAACATGGCGTTATGGTCTGGGGTGCCATCTCATTCGATAGCCGGGCCCATTTGGTAGTCATTTCTGGCACACTTACATCCCAGCGGTACGTAGACATCCCAGCGGTACATCCCAGCGGTTACATCCCAGCGGTACGTGTCTGGAGACGTCCAGGTCAGCGTGGGGATCCTGCCCTTATTATCGCACGCCACACATGCCCACAACATGGCGTTATGGTCTGGGGTGCCATCTCATTCGATAGCCGGGTCCATTAGGTTGTCATTTCTGGCGCACTTACATCCCAGCGGTACGTAGACATCCCAGCGGTTACATCCCAGCGGTACGTGTCTGGAGACGTCCAGGTTTAGCGTTGGGATCCTGCCCTTATTATCGCACGCCACACATGCCCACAACATGGCGTTATGGTCTGGGATGCCATCTCATTCAATAGCCGGGCCCATTTGGTAGTCATTTCTGGCACACTTACATCCCAGCGGTACATCCCAGCGGTTACATCCCAGCGGTACGTGTCTGGAGACTTCCAGGTCAGCGTGGGGATCCTGCCCTTATTATCGCACGCCACACATGCCCACAACATGGCGTTATGGTCTGGGGTGCCATCTCATTCGATAGCCGGGTCCATTAGGTAGTCATTTCTGGCACACTTACATCCCAGCGGTACGTAGACATCCCAGCGGTACATCCCAGCGGTACGTGTCTGGAGACGTCCAGGTCAGCGTGGGGATCCTGCCCTTATTATCGCACGCCACACATGCGCACAACATGGCGTTATGGTCTGGGGTGCCATCTCATTCGATAGCCGGGCCCATTTGGTAGTCATTTCTGGCACACTTACATCCCAGCGGTACGTAGACATCCAAGCGGTACATCCCAGCGGTTACATCCCAGCGGTTACATCCCAGCGGTACGTGTCTGGAGACGTCCAGGTCAGCGTGGGGATCCTGCCCTTATCATCGCACGCCACACATGCCCACAACATGGCGTTATGGTCTGGGGTGCCATCTCATTCGATAGCCGGGCCCATTTGGTAGTCATTTCTGGCACACTTACATCCCAGCTGTACGTAGACATCCCAGCGGTACATCCCAGCGGTTACATCCCATCGGTTACATCCCAGCGGTACGTGTCTGGAGACGTCCAGGTCAGCGTGGGGATCCTGCCCTTATTATCGCACGCCACACATGCCCACAACATGGGGTTATGGTCTGGGATGCCATCTCATTCAATAGCCGGGTCCATTAGGTAGTCATTTCTGGCACACTTACATCCCAGCGGTACGTAGACATCCCAGCGGTTACATCCCAGCGGTACGTGTCTGGAGACGTCCAGGTCAGCGTGGGGTTCCTGCCCTTATTATCGCACGCCACACATGCCCACAACATGGCGTTATGGTCTGGGGTGCCATCTCATTCGATAGCCGGGCCCATTTGGTGGTCATTTCTGGCACACTTACATCCCAGCGGTACGTAGACATCCAAGCGGTACATCCCAGCGGTTACATCCCAGCGGTTACATCCCAGCGGTTACATCCCAGCGGTACGTGTCTGGAGACGTCCAGGTCAGCGTGGGGATCCTGCCATTATCATCGCACGCCACACATGCCCACAGCATGGCGTTATGGTCTGGGGTGCCATCTCATTCGATAGCCGGGCCCATTTGGTAGTCATTTCTGGCACACTTACATCCCAGCTGTACGTAGACATCCCAGCGGTACATCCCAGCGGTTACATCCCATCGGTTACATCCCAGCGGTACGTGTCTGGAGACGTCCAGGTCAGCGTGGGGATCCTGCCCTTATTATCGCACGCCACACATGCCCACAACATGGCGTTATGGTCTGGGATGCCATCTCATTCGATAGCCGGGTCCATTAGGTAGTCATTTCTGGCACACTTACATCCCAGCGGTACGTAGACATCCCAGCGGTTACATCCCAGCGGTACGTGTCTGGAGACGTCCAGGTCAGCGTGGGGTTCCTGCCCTTATTATCGCACGCCACACATGCCCACAACATGGCGTTATGGTCTGGGATGCCATCTCATTCGATAGCCGGGCCCATTTGGTAGTCATTTCTGGCACACTTACATCCCAGCGGTACATCCCAGCGGTACGTGTCTGGAGACGTCCAGGTCAGCGTGGGGATCATGCCCTTATTATCGCACGCCACACATGCCCACAACATGGCGTTATGGTATGGGGTGCCATCTCATTCGATAGCCGGGCCCATTTGGTAGTCATTTCTGGCACACTTACATCCCAGCGGTACGTAGACATCCCAGCGGTACATCCCAGCGGTTACATCCCAGCGGTTACATTCCAGCGGTACGTGTCTGGAGACGTCCAGGTCAGCGTGGGGATCCTGCCCTTATTATCGCACGCCACACATGCCCACAACAAGGCGTTATGGTCTGGGGTGCCATCTCATTCGATAGCCGGGTCCATTAGGTAGTCATTTCTGGCATACTTACATCCCAGCGGTACGTAGACATCCCAGCGGTTACATCCCAGCGGTACGTGTCTGGAGACGTCCAGGTCAGCGTGGGGATCCTTCCCTTATTATCGCACGCCACACATGCCCACAACATGGCGTTATGGTCTGGGGTGCCATCTCATTCGATAGCCGGGCCCATTTGGTAGTCATTTCTGGCACACTTACATCCCAGCGGTACGTAGACATCCCAGCGGTACATCCCAGCGGTACATCCCAGCGGTTACATCCCAGCGGTACGTGTCTGGAGACTTCCAGGTCAGCGTGGGGATCCTGCCCTTATTATCGCACGCCACACATGCCCACAACATGGCGTTATGGTCTGGGGTGCCATCTCATTCGATAGCCGGGTCCATTAGGTAGTCATTTCTGGCACACTTACATCCCAGCGGTACGTAGACATCCCAGCGGTACATCCCAGCGGTACGTGTCTGGAGACGTCCAGGTCAGCGTGGGGATCCTGCCCTTATTATCGCACGCCACACATGCGCACAACATGGCGTTATGGTCTGGGGTGCCATCTCATTCGATAGCCGGGCCCATTTGGTAGTCATTTCTGGCACACTTACATCCCAGCGGTACGTAGACATCCAAGCGGTACATCCCAGCGGTTACATCCCAGCGGTTACATCCCAGCGGTACGTGTCTGGAGACGTCCAGGTCAGCGTGGGGATCCTGCCCTTATCATCGCACGCCACACATGCCCACAACATGGCGTTATGGTCTGGGGTGCCATCTCATTCGATAGCCGGGCCCATTTGGTAGTCATTTCTGGCACACTTACATCCCAGCTGTACGTAGACATCCCAGCGGTACATCCCAGCGGTTACATCCCATCGGTTACATCCCAGCGGTACGTGTCTGGAGACGTCCAGGTCAGCGTGGGGATCCTGCCCTTATTATCGCACGCCACACATGCCCACAACATGGGGTTATGGTCTGGGATGCCATCTCATTCGATAGCCGGGTCCATTAGGTAGTCATTTCTGGCACACTTACATCCCAGCGGTACGTAGACATCCCAGCGGTTACATCCCAGCGGTACGTGTCTGGAGACGTCCAGGTCAGCGTGGGGTTCCTGCCCTTATTATCGCACGCCACACATGCCCACAACATGGCGTTATGGTCTGGGGTGCCATCTCATTCGATAGCCGGGCCCATTTGGTGGTCATTTCTGGCACACTTACATCCCAGCGGTACGTAGACATCCAAGCGGTACATCCCAGCGGTTACATCCCAGCGGTACGTGTCTGGAGACGTCCAGGTCAGCGTGGGGATCCTGCCATTATCATCGCACGCCACACATGCCCACAACATGGCGTTATGGTCTGGGGTGCCATCTCATTCGATAGCCGGGCCCATTTGGTAGTCATTTCTGGCACACTTACATCCCAGCTGTACGTAGACATCCCAGCGGTACATCCCAGCGGTTACATCCCATCGGTTACATCCCAGCGGTACGTGTCTGGAGACGTCCAGGTCAGCGTGGGGATCCTGCCCTTATTATCGCACGCCACACATGCCCACAACATGGCGTTATGGTCTGGGATGCCATCTCATTCGATAGCCGGGTCCATTAGGTAGTCATTTCTGGCACACTTACATCCCAGCGGTACGTAGACATCCCAGCGGTTACATCCCAGCGGTACGTGTCTGGAGACGTCCAGGTCAGCGTGGGGTTCCTGCCCTTATTATCGCACGCCACACATGCCCACAACATGGCGTTATGGTCTGGGATGCCATCTCATTCGATAGCCGGGCCCATTTGGTAGTCATTTCTGGCACACTTACATCCCAGCGGTACATCCCAGCGGTACGTGTCTGGAGACGTCCAGGTCAGCGTGGGGATCCTGCCCTTATTATCGCACGCCACACATGCCCACAACATGGCGTTATGGTATGGGGTGCCATCTCATTCGATAGCCGGGCCCATTTGGTAGTCATTTCTGGCACACTTACATCCCAGCGGTACGTAGACATCCCAGCGGTACATCCCAGCGGTTACATCCCAGCGGTTACATTCCAGCGGTACGTGTCTGGAGACGTCCAGGTCAGCGTGGGGATCCTGCCCTTATTATCGCACGCCACACATGCCCACAACAAGGCGTTATGGTCTGGGTTTCCATCTCATTCGATAGCCGGGTCCATTAGGTAGTCATTTCTGGCATACTTACATCCCAGCGGTACGTAGACATCCCAGCGGTTACATCCCAGCGGTACGTGTCTGGAGACGTCCAGGTCAGCGTGGGGATCCTTCCCTTATTATCGCACGCCACACATGCCCACAACATGGCGTTATGGTCTGGGGTGCCATCTCATTCGATAGCCGGGCCCATTTGGTAGTCATTTCTGGCACACTTACATCCCAGCGGTACGTAGACATCCCAGCGGTACATCCCAGCGGTTACATCCCAGCGGTACGTGTCTCGAGACGTCCAGGTCAGCGTGGGGATCCTGCCCTTATTATCGCACGCCACACATGCCCACAACATGGCGTTATGGTCTGGGGTGCCATCTCATTCGATAGCCGGGTCCATTAGGTAGTCATTTCTGGCACACTTACATCCCAGCGGTACGTAGACATCCCAGCGGTACATCCCAGCGGTTACATCCCAGCGGTTACATCCCAGCGGTTACATCCCAGCGGTTACATCCCAGCGGTACGTGTCTGGAGACGTCCAGGTCAGCGTGGGGATCCTGCCCTTATTATCGCACGCCACACATGCCCACAACATGGCGTTATGGTCTCGGGTGCCATCTCATTCGATAGCCGGGTCCATTAGGTTGTCATTTCTGGCACACTTACATCCCAGCGGTACGTAGACATCCCAGCGGTTACATCCCAGCGGTACGTGTCTGGAGACGTCCAGGTTTAGCGTGGGGATCCTGCCCTTATTATCGCATGCCACACATGCCCACAACATGGCGTTATGGTCTGGGATGCCATCTCATTCGATAGCCGGGCCCATTTGGTAGTCATTTCTGGCATACTTACATCCCAGCGGTACATCCCAGCGGTTACATCCCAGCGGTACGTGTCTGGAGACTTCCAGGTCAGCGTGGGGATCCTGCCCTTATTATCGCACGCCACACATGCCCACAACATGGCGTTATGGTCTGGGGTGCCATCTCATTCGATAGCCGGGTCCATTAGGTAGTCATTTCTGGCACACTTACATCCCAGCGGTACGTAGACATCCCAGCGGTACATCCCAGCGGTTACATCCCAGCGGTACGTGTCTGGAGACGTCCAGGTCAGCGTGGGGATCCTGCCCTTATTATCGCACGCCACACATGCCCACAACATGGCGTTATGGTCTGGGGTGCCATCTCATTCGATAGCCGGGCCCATTTGGTAGTCATTTCTGGCACACTTACATCCCAGCGGTACGTAGACATCCCAGCGGTACATCCCAGCGGTTACATCCCAGCGGTACGTGTCTGGAGACGTCCAGGTCAGCGTGGGGATCCTGCCCTTATTATCGCACGCCACACATGCCCACAACATGGCGTTATGGTCTGGGATGCCATCTCATTCGATAGCCGGGCCCATTTGGTAGTCATTTCTGGCACACTTACATCCCAGCGGTACGTAGACATCCCAGCGGTACATCCCAGCGGTTACATCCCAGCGGTTACATCCCAGCGGTACGTGTCTGGAGACGTCCAGGTCAGCGTGGGGATCCTGCCCTTATTATCGCACGCCACACATGCCCACAACAAGGCGTTATGGTCTGGGGTGCCATCTCATTCGATAGCCGGGTCCATTAGGTAGACATTTCTGGCATACTTACATCCCAGCGGTACGTAGACATCCCAGCGGTTACATCCCAGCGGTACGTGTCTGGAGACGTCCAGGTCAGCGTGGGGATCCTGCCCTTATTATCGCACGCCACACATGCCCACAACATGGCGTTATGGTCTGGGGTGCCATCTCATTCGATAGCCGGGCCCATTTGGTAGTCATTTCTGGCACACTTACATCCCAGTGGTACGTAGACATCCCAGCGGTACATCCCAGCGGTTACATCCCAGCGGTACGTGTCTCGAGACGTCCAGGTCAGCGTGGGGATCCTGCCCTTATTATCGCACGCCACACATGCCCACAACATGGCGTTATGGTCTGGGCTGCCATCTCATTCGATAGCCGGGTCCATTAGGTAGTCATTTCTGGCACACTTACATCCCAGCGGTACGTAGACATCCCAGCGGTTACATCCCAGCGGTACGTGTCTGGAGACGTCCAGGTCAGCGTGGGGTTCCTGCCCTTATTATCGCACGCCACACATGCCCACAACATGGCGTTATGGTCTGGGATGCCATCTCATTCGATAGCCGGGCCCATTTGGTAGTCTTTTCTGGCACACTTACATCCCAGCGGTACGTAGACATCCCAGCGGTACATCCCAGCGGTTACATCCCAGCGGTACGTGTCTAAAGACGTCCAGGTCAGCGTGGGGATCCTGCCCTTATTATCGCACGCCACACATGCCCACAACATGGCGTTATGGTCTGGGGTGCCATCTCATTCGATAGCCGGGTCCATTAGGTAGTCATTTCTGGCACACTTACATCCCAGCGGTACGTAGACATCCCAGCGGTTACATCCCAGCGGTACGTGTCTGGAGACGTCCAGGTCAGCGTGGGGTTCCTGCCCTTATTATCGCACGCCACACATGCCCACAACATGGCGTTATGGTCTGGGATGCCATCTCATTCGATAGCCGGGCCCATTTGGTAGTCTTTTCTGGCACACTTACATCCCAGCGGTACGTAGACATCCCAGCGGTACATCCCAGCGGTACGTGTCTGGAGACGTACAGGTCAGCGTGGGGATCCTGCCCTTATTATCGCACGCCACACATGCCCACAACATGGCGTTATGGTCTGGGGTGCCATCTCATTCGATAGCCGGGCCCATTTGGTAGTCATTTCTGGCACACTTACATCCCAGCGGTACGTTGACATCCAAGCGGTACATCCCAGCGGTTACATCCCAGCGGTTACATCCCAGCGGTACGTGTCTGGAGACGTCCAGGTCAGCGTGGGGATCCTGCCCTTATCATCGCACGCCACACATGCCCACAACATGGCGTTATGGTCTGGGGTGCCATCTCATTCGATAGCCGGGCCCATTTGGTAGTCATTTCTGGCACACTTACATCCCAGCTGTACGTAGACATCCCAGCGGTACATCCCAGCGGTTACATCCCATCGGTTACATCCCAGCGGTACGTGTCTGGAGACGTCCAGGTCAGCGTGGGGATCCTGCCCTTATTATCGCACGCCACACATGCCCACAACATGGGGTTATGGTCTGGGATGCCATCTCATTCGATAGCCGGGTCCATTAGGTAGTCATTTCTGGCACACTTACATCCCAGCGGTACGTAGACATCCCAGCGGTTACATCCCAGCGGTACGTGTCTGGAGACGTCCAGGTCAGCGTGGGGTTCCTGCCCTTATTATCGCACGCCACACATGCCCACAACATGGCGTTATGGTCTGGGGTGCCATCTCATTCGATAGCCGGGCCCATTTGGTGGTCATTTCTGGCACACTTACATCCCAGCGGTACGTAGACATCCAAGCGGTACATCCCAGCGGTTACATCCCAGCGGTTACATCCCAGCGGTTACATCCCAGCGGTACGTGTCTGGAGACGTCCAGGTCAGCGTGGGGATCCTGCCATTATCATCGCACGCCACACATGCCCACAACATGGCGTTATGGTCTGGGGTGCCATCTCATTCGATAGCCGGGCCCATTTGGTAGTCATTTCTGGCACACTTACATCCCAGTGGTACGTAGACATCCCAGCGGTACATCCCAGCGGTTACATCCCAGCGGTACGTGTCTCGAGACGTCCAGGTCAGCGTGGGGATCCTGCCCTTATTATCGCACGCCACACATGCCCACAACATGGCGTTATGGTCTGGGCTGCCATCTCATTCGATAGCCGGGTCCATTAGGTAGTCATTTCTGGCACACTTACATCCCAGCGGTACGTAGACATCCCAGCGGTTACATCCCAGCGGTACGTGTCTGGAGACGTCCAGGTCAGCGTGGGGTTCCTGCCCTTATTATCGCACGCCACACATGCCCACAACATGGCGTTATGGTCTGGGATGCCATCTCATTCGATAGCCGGGCCCATTTGGTAGTCTTTTCTGGCACACTTACATCCCAGCGGTACGTAGACATCCCAGCGGTACATCCCAGCGGTTACATCCCAGCGGTACGTGTCTAAAGACGTCCAGGTCAGCGTGGGGATCCTGCCCTTATTATCGCACGCCACACATGCCCACAACATGGCGTTATGGTCTGGGGTGCCATCTCATTCGATAGCCGGGTCCATTAGGTAGTCATTTCTGGCACACTTACATCCCAGCGGTACGTAGACATCCCAGCGGTTACATCCCAGCGGTACGTGTCTGGAGACGTCCAGGTCAGCGTGGGGTTCCTGCCCTTATTATCGCACGCCACACATGCCCACAACATGGCGTTATGGTCTGGGATGCCATCTCATTCGATAGCCGGGCCCATTTGGTAGTCTTTTCTGGCACACTTACATCCCAGCGGTACGTAGACATCCCAGCGGTACATCCCAGCGGTACGTGTCTGGAGACGTACAGGTCAGCGTGGGGATCCTGCCCTTATTATCGCACGCCACACATGCCCACAACATGGCGTTATGGTCTGGGGTGCCATCTCATTCGATAGCCGGGCCCATTTGGTAGTCATTTCTGGCACACTTACATCCCAGCGGTACGTTGACATCCAAGCGGTACATCCCAGCGGTTACATCCCAGCGGTTACATCCCAGCGGTACGTGTCTGGAGACGTCCAGGTCAGCGTGGGGATCCTGCCCTTATCATCGCACGCCACACATGCCCACAACATGGCGTTATGGTCTGGGGTGCCATCTCATTCGATAGCCGGGCCCATTTGGTAGTCATTTCTGGCACACTTACATCCCAGCTGTACGTAGACATCCCAGCGGTACATCCCAGCGGTTACATCCCATCGGTTACATCCCAGCGGTACGTGTCTGGAGACGTCCAGGTCAGCGTGGGGATCCTGCCCTTATTATCGCACGCCACACATGCCCACAACATGGGGTTATGGTCTGGGATGCCATCTCATTCGATAGCCGGGTCCATTAGGTAGTCATTTCTGGCACACTTACATCCCAGCGGTACGTAGACATCCCAGCGGTTACATCCCAGCGGTACGTGTCTGGAGACGTCCAGGTCAGCGTGGGGTTCCTGCCCTTATTATCGCACGCCACACATGCCCACAACATGGCGTTATGGTCTGGGGTGCCATCTCATTCGATAGCCGGGCCCATTTGGTGGTCATTTCTGGCACACTTACATCCCAGCGGTACGTAGACATCCAAGCGGTACATCCCAGCGGTTACATCCCAGCGGTTACATCCCAGCGGTTACATCCCAGCGGTACGTGTCTGGAGACGTCCAGGTCAGCGTGGGGATCCTGCCATTATCATCGCACGCCACACATGCCCACAACATGGCGTTATGGTCTGGGGTGCCATCTCATTCGATAGCCGGGCCCATTTGGTAGTCATTTCTGGCACACTTACATCCCAGCTGTACGTAGACATCCCAGCGGTACATCCCAGCGGTTACATCCCATCGGTTACATCCCAGCGGTACGTGTCTGGAGACGTCCAGGTCAGCGTGGGGATCCTGCCCTTATTATCGCACGCCACACATGCCCACAACATGGCGTTATGGTCTGGGATGCCATCTCATTCGATAGCCGGGTCCATTAGGTAGTCATTTCTGGCACACTTACATCCCAGCGGTACGTAGACATCCCAGCGGTTACATCCCAGCGGTACGTGTCTGGAGACGTCCAGGTCAGCGTGGGGTTCCTGCCCTTATTATCGCACGCCACACATGCCCACAACATGGCGTTATGGTCTGGGATGCCATCTCATTCGATAGCCGGGCCCATTTGGTAGTCATTTCTGGCACACTTACATCCCAGCGGTACATCCCAGCGGTACGTGTCTGGAGACGTCCAGGTCAGCGTGGGGATCCTGCCCTTATTATCGCACGCCACACATGCCCACAACATGGCGTTATGGTATGGGGTGCCATCTCATTCGATAGCCGGGCCCATTTGGTAGTCATTTCTGGCACACTTACATCCCAGCGGTACGTAGACATCCCAGCGGTACATCCCAGCGGTTACATCCCAGCGGTTACATTCCAGCGGTACGTGTCTGGAGACGTCCAGGTCAGCGTGGGGATCCTGCCCTTATTATCGCACGCCACACATGCCCACAACAAGGCGTTATGGTCTGGGGTGCCATCTCATTCGATAGCCGGGTCCATTAGGTAGTCATTTCTGGCATACTTACATCCCAGCGGTACGTAGACATCCCAGCGGTTACATCCCAGCGGTACGTGTCTGGAGACGTCCAGGTCAGCGTGGGGATCCTTCCCTTATTATCGCACGCCACACATGCCCACAACATGGCGTTATGGTCTGGGGTGCCATCTCATTCGATAGCCGGGCCCATTTGGTAGTCATTTCTGGCACACTTACATCCCAGCGGTACGTAGACATCCCAGCGGTACATCCCAGCGGTTACATCCCAGCGGTTACATCCCAGCGGTACGTGTCTGGAGACGTCCAGGTCAGCGTGGGGATCCTGCCCTTATTATCGCACGCCACACATGCCCACAACAAGGCGTTATGGTCTGGGGTGCCATCTCATTCGATAGCCGGGTCCATTAGGTAGTCATTTCTGGCATACTTACATCCCAGCGGTACGTAGACATCCCAGCGGTTACATCCCAGCGGTACGTGTCTGGAGACGTCCAGGTCAGCGTGGGGATCCTGCCCTTATTATCGCACGCCACACATGCCCACAACATGGTGTTATGGTCTGGGGTGCCATCTCATTCGATAGCCGGGCCCATTTGGTAGTCATTTCTGGCACACTTACATCCCAGCGGTACGTAGACATCCCAGCGGTACATCCCAGCGGTTACATCCCAGCGGTACGTGTCTCGAGACGTCCAGGTCAGCGTGGGGATCCTGCCCTTATTATCGCACGCCACACATGCCCACAACATGGCGTTATGGTCTGGGGTGCCATCTCATTCGATAGCCGGGTCCATTAGGTAGTCATTTCTGGCACACTTACATCCCAGCGGTACGTAGACATCCCAGCGGTACATCCCAGCGGTTACATCCCAGCGGTTACATCCCAGCGGTTACATCCCAGCGGTTACATCCCAGCGGTACGTGTCTGGAGACGTCCAGGTCAGCGTGGGGATCCTGCCCTTATTATCGCACGCCACACATGCCCACAACATGGCGTTATGGTCTCGGGTGCCATCTCATTCGATAGCCGGGTCCATTAGGTTGTCATTTCTGGCACACTTACATCCCAGCGGTACGTAGACATCCCAGCGGTTACATCCCAGCGGTACGTGTCTGGAGACGTCCAGGTTTAGCGTGGGGATCCTGCCCTTATTATCGCATGCCACACATGCCCACAACATGGCGTTATGGTCTGGGATGCCATCTCATTCGATAGCCGGGCCCATTTGGTAGTCATTTCTGGCATACTTACATCCCAGCGGTACATCCCAGCGGTTACATCCCAGCGGTACGTGTCTGGAGACTTCCAGGTCAGCGTGGGGATCCTGCCCTTATTATCGCACGCCACACATGCCCACAACATGGCGTTATGGTCTGGGGTGCCATCTCATTCGATAGCCGGGTCCATTAGGTAGTCATTTCTGGCACACTTACATCCCAGCGGTACGTAGACATCCCAGCGGTACATCCCAGCGGTTACATCCCAGCGGTACGTGTCTGGAGACGTCCAGGTCAGCGTGGGGATCCTGCCCTTATTATCGCACGCCACACATGCCCACAACATGGCGTTATGGTCTGGGGTGCCATCTCATTCGATAGCCGGGCCCATTTGGTAGTCATTTCTGGCACACTTACATCCCAGCGGTACGTAGACATCCCAGCGGTACATCCCAGCGGTTACATCCCAGCGGTACGTGTCTGGAGACGTCCAGGTCAGCGTGGGGATCCTGCCCTTATTATCGCACGCCACACATGCCCACAACATGGCGTTATGGTCTGGGATGCCATCTCATTCGATAGCCGGGCCCATTTGGTACTCATTTCTGGCACACTTACATCCCAGCGGTACGTAGACATCCCAGCGGTACATCCCAGCGGTTACATCCCAGCGGTTACATCCCAGCGGTACGTGTCTGGAGACGTCCAGGTCAGCGTGGGGATCCTGCCCTTATTATCGCACGCCACACATGCCCACAACAAGGCGTTATGGTCTGGGGTGCCATCTCATTCGATAGCCGGGTCCATTAGGTAGACATTTCTGGCATACTTACATCCCAGCGGTACGTAGACATCCCAGCGGTTACATCCCAGCGGTACGTGTCTGGAGACGTCCAGGTCAGCGTGGGGATCCTGCCCTTATTATCGCACGCCACACATGCCCACAACATGGCGTTATGGTCTGGGGTGCCATCTCATTCGATAGCCGGGCCCATTTAGTAGTCATTTCTGGCACACTTACATCCCAGCGGTACGTAGACATCCCAGCGGTACATCCCAGCGGTTACATCCCAGCGGTACGTGTCTCGAGACGTCCAGGTCAGCGTGGGGATCCTGCCCTTATTATCGCACGCCACACATGCCCACAACATGGCGTTATGGTCTGGGCTGCCATCTCATTCGATAGCCGGGTCCATTAGGTAGTCATTTCTGGCACACTTACATCCCAGCGGTACGTAGACATCCCAGCGGTTACATCCCAGCGGTACGTGTCTGGAGACGTCCAGGTCAGCGTGGGGTTCCTGCCCTTATTATCGCACGCCACACATGCCCACAACATGGCGTTATGGTCTGGGATGCCATCTCATTCGATAGCCGGGCCCATTTGGTAGTCTTTTCTGGCACACTTACATCCCAGCGGTACGTAGACATCCCAGCGGTACATCCCAGCGGTTACATCCCAGCGGTACGTGTCTAAAGACGTCCAGGTCAGCGTGGGGATCCTGCCCTTATTATCGCACGCCACACATGCCCACAACATGGCGTTATGGTCTGGGGTGCCATCTCATTCGATAGCCGGGTCCATTAGGTAGTCATTTCTGGCACACTTACATCCCAGCGGTACGTAGACATCCCAGCGGTTACATCCCAGCGGTACGTGTCTGGAGACGTCCAGGTCAGCGTGGGGTTCCTGCCCTTATTATCGCACGCCACACATGCCCACAACATGGCGTTATGGTCTGGGATGCCATCTCATTCGATAGCCGGGCCCATTTGGTAGTCTTTTCTGGCACACTTACATCCCAGCGGTACGTAGACATCCCAGCGGTACATCCCAGCGGTACGTGTCTGGAGACGTACAGGTCAGCGTGGGGATCCTGCCCTTATTATCGCACGCCACACATGCCCACAACATGGCGTTATGGTCTGGGGTGCCATCTCATTCGATAGCCGGGCCCATTTGGTAGTCATTTCTGGCACACTTACATCCCAGCGGTACGTAGACATCCCAGCGGTACATCCCAGCGGTTACATCCCAGCGGTACGTGTCTGGAGACGTCCAGGTCAGCGTGGGGATCCTGCCCTTATTATCGCACGCCACACATGCCCACAACATGGCGTTATGGTCTGGGGTGCCATCTCATTCGATAGCCGGGCCCATTTGGTAGTCATTTCTGGCACACTTACATCCCAGCGGTACGTAGACATCCCAGCGGTACATCCCAGCGGTTACATCCCAGCGGTTACATCCCAGCGGTACGTGTCTGGAGACGTCCAGGTCAGCGTGGGGATCCTGCCCTTATTATCGCACGCCACACATGCCCACAACATGGCGTTATGGTCTGGGGTGCCATCTCATTCGATAGCCGGGTCCATTAGGTTGTCATTTCTGGCACACTTACATCCCAGCGGTACGTAGACATCCCAGCGGTTACATCCCAGCGGTACGTGTCTGGAGACGTCCAGGTTTAGCGTGGGGATCCTGCCCTTATTATCGCACGCCACACATGCCCACAACATGGCGTTATGGTCTGGGATGCCATCTCATTCGATAGCCGGGCCCATTTGGTAGTCATTTCTGGCATACTTACATCCCAGCGGTACATCCCAGCGGTTACATCCCAGCGGTACGTGTCTGGAGCCTTCCAGGTCAGCGTGGGGATCCTGCCCTTATTATCGCACGCCACACATGCCCACAACATGGCGTTATGGTCTGGGGTGCCATCTCATTCGATAGCCGGGTCCATTAGGTAGTCATTTCTGGCACACTTACATCCCAGCGGTACGTAGACATCCCAGCGGTACCTCCCAGCGGTTACATCCCAGCGGTACGTGTCTGGAGACGTCCAGGTCAGCGTGGGGATCCTGCCCTTATTATCGCACGCCACACATGCCCACAACATGGCGTTATGGTCTGGGGTGCCATCTCATTCGATAGCCGGGCCCATTTGGTAGTCATTTCTGGCACACTTACATCCCAGCGGTACGTAGACATCCCAGCGGTACATCCCAGCGGTTACATCCCAGCGGTTACATCCCAGCGGTACGTGTCTGGAGACGTCCAGGTCAGCGTGGGGATCCTGCCCTTATCATCGCACGCCACACATGCCCACAACATGGCGTTATGGTCTGGGGTGCCATCTCATTCGATAGCCGGGCCCATTTGGTAGTCATTTCTGGCACACTTACATCCCAGCTGTACGTAGACATCCCAGCGGTACATCCCAGCGGTTACATCCCATCGGTTACATCCCAGCGGTACGTGTCTGGAGACGTCCAGGTCAGCGTGGGGATCCTGCCCTTATTATCGCACGCCACACATGCCCACAACATGGCGTTATGGTCTGGGATGCCATCTCATTCGATAGCCGGGTCCATTAGGTAGTCATTTCTGGCACACTTACATCCCAGCGGTACGTAGACATCCCAGCGGTTACATCCCAGCGGTACGTGTCTGGAGACGTCCAGGTCAGCGTGGGGTTCCTGCTTTTATTATCGCACGCCACACATGCCCACAACATGGCGTTATGGTCTGGGATGCCATCTCATTCGATAGCCGGGCCCATTTGGTAGTCATTTCTGGCACACTTACATCCCAGCGGTACGTGTCTGGAGACGTCCAGGTCAGCGTGGGGATCCCGCCCTTATTATCGCACGCCACACATGCCCACAACATGGCGTTATGGTCTGGGGTGCCATCTCATTCGATAGCCGGGCCCATTTGGTAGTCATTTCTGGCACACTTACATCCCAGCGGTACGTAGACATCCCAGCGGTACATCCCAGCGGTTACATCCCAGCGGTTACATCCCAGCGGTACGTGTCTGGAGACGTCCAGGTCAGCGTGGGGATCCTGCCCTTATTATCGCACGCCACACATGCCCACAACAAGGCGTTATGGTCTGGGGTGCCATCTCATTCGATAGCCGGGTCCATTAGGCAGTCATTTCTGGCATACTTACATCCCAGCGGTACGTAGACATCCCAGCGGTTACATCCCAGCGGTACGTGTCTGGAGACGTCCAGGTCAGCGTGGGGATCCTGCCCTTATTATCGCACGCCACACATGCCCACAACATGGCGTTATGGTCTGGGGTGCCATCTCATTCGATAGCCGGGCCCATTTGGTAGTCATTTCTGGCACACTTACATCCCAGCGGTACGTAGACATCCCAGCGGTACATCCCAGCGGTTACATCCCAGCGGTACGTGTCTGGAGACGTCCAGGTCAGCGTGGGGATCCTGCCCTTATTATCGCACGCCACACATGCCCACAACATGGCGTTATGGTCTGGGGTGCCATCTCATTCGATAGCCGGGCCCATTTGGTAGTCATTTCTGGCACACTTACATCCCAGCGGTACGTAGACATCCCAGCGGTACATCCCAGCGGTTACATCCCAGCGGTTACATCCCAGCGGTACGTGTCTGGAGACGTCCAGGTCAGCGTGGGGATCCTGCCCTTATTATCGCACGCCACACATGCCCACAACATGGCGTTATGGTCTGGGGTGCCATCTCATTCGATAGCCGGGTCCATTAGGTAGTCATTTCTGGCACACTTACATCCCAGCGGTACGTAGACATCCCAGCGGTACATCCCAGCGGTTACATCCCAGCGGTACGTGTCTGGAGACGTCCAGGTCAGCGTGGGGATCCTGCCCTTATTATCGCACGCCACACATGCCCACAACATGGCGTTATGGTCTGGGGTGCCATCTCATTCGATAGCCGGGCCCATTTGGTAGTCATTTCTGGCACACTTACATCCCAGCGGTACGTAGACATCCCAGCGGTACATCCCAGCGGTTACATCCCAGCGGTTACATCCCAGCGGTACGTGTCTGGAGACGTCCAGGTCAGCGTGGGGATCCTGCCCTTATCATCGCACGCCACACATGCCCACAACATGGCGTTATGGTCTGGGATGCCATCTCATTCGATAGCCGGGCCCATTTGGTTGTCATTTCTGGCACACTTACATCCCAGCGGTACGTAGACATCCCAGCGGTACATCCCAGCGGTTACATCCCAGCGGTTACATCCCAGCGGTACGTGTCTGGAGACGTCCAGGTCAGCGTGGGGATCCTGCCCTTATTATCGCACGCCACACATGCCCACAACATGGCGTTATGGTCTGGGGTGCCATCTCATTCGATAGCCGGGCCCATTTGGTAGTCATTTCTGGCACACTTACATCCCAGCGGTACGTAGACATCCCAGCGGTACATCCCAGCGGTTACATACCAGCGGTACGTGTCTCGAGACGTCCAGGTCAGCGTGGGGATCCTGCCCTTATTATCGCACGCCACACATGCCCACAACATGGCGTTATGGTCTGGGCTGCCATCTCATTTGATAGCCGGGTCCATTAGGTAGTCATTTCTGGCACACTTACATCCCAGCGGTACGTAGACATCCCAGCGGTTACATCCCAGCGGTACGTGTCTGGAGACGTCCAGGTCAGCGTGGGGTTCCTGCCCTTATTATCGCACGCCACACATGCCCACAACATGGCGTTATGGTCTGGGATGCCATCTCATTCGATAGCCGGGCCCATTTGGTAGTCTTTTCTGGCACACTTACATCCCAGCGGTACGTAGACATCCCAGCGGTACATCCCAGCGGTTACATCCCAGCGGTACGTGTCTAAAGACGTCCAGGTCAGCGTGGGGAACCTGCCCTTATTATCGCACACCACACATGCCCACAACATGGCGTTATGGTCTGGGGTGCCATCTCATTCGATAGCCGGGTCCATTAGGTAGTCATTTCTGGCACACTTACATCCCAGCGGTACGTAGACATCCCAGCGGTTACATCCCAGCGGTACGTGTCTGGAGACGTCCAGGTCAGCGTGGGGTTCCTGCCCTTATTATCGCACGCCACACATGCCCACAACATGGCGTTATGGTCTGGGATGCCATCTCATTCGATAGCCGGGCCCATTTGGTAGTCTTTTCTGGCACACTTACATCCCAGCGGTACGTAGACATCCCAGCGGTACGTGTCTGGAGACGTACAGGTCAGCGTGGGGATCCTGCCCTTATTATCGCACGCCACACATGCCCACAACATGGCGTTATGGTCTGGGGTGCCATCTCATTCGATAGCCGGGCCCATTTGGTAGTCATTTCTGGCACACTTACATCCCAGCGGTACGTAGACATCCCAGCGGTACATCCCAGCGGTTACATCCCAGCGGTACGTGTCTGGAGACGTCCAGGTCAGCGTGGGGATCCTGCCCTTATTATCGCACGCCACACATGCCCACAACATGGCGTTATGGTCTGGGGTGCCATCTCATTCGATAGCCGGGCCCATTTGGTAGTCATTTCTGGCACACTTACATCCCAGCGGTACGTAGACATCCCAGCGGTACATCCCAGCGGTTACATCCCAGCGGTTACATCCCAGCGGTACGTGTCTGGAGACGTCCAGGTCAGCGTGGGGATCCTGCCCTTATTATCGCACGCCACACATGCCCACAACATGGCGTTATGGTCTGGGGTGCCATCTCATTCGATAGCCGGGTCCATTAGGTTGTCATTTCTGGCACACTTACATCCCAGCGGTACGTAGACATCCCAGCGGTTACATCCCAGCGGTACGTGTCTGGAGACGTCCAGGTTTAGCGTGGGGATCCTGCCCTTATTATCGCACGCCACACATGCCCACAACATGGCGTTATGGTCTGGGATGCCATCTCATTCGATAGCCGGGCCCATTTGGTAGTCATTTCTGGCATACTTACATCCCAGCGGTACATCCCAGCGGTTACATCCCAGCGGTACGTGTCTGGAGCCTTCCAGGTCAGCGTGGGGATCCTGCCCTTATTATCGCACGCCACACATGCCCACAACATGGCGTTATGGTCTGGGGTGCCATCTCATTCGATAGCCGGGTCCATTAGGTAGTCATTTCTGGCACACTTACATCCCAGCGGTACGTAGACATCCCAGCGGTACCTCCCAGCGGTTACATCCCAGCGGTACGTGTCTGGAGACGTCCAGGTCAGCGTGGGGATCCTGCCCTTATTATCGCACGCCACACATGCCCACAACATGGCGTTATGGTCTGGGGTGCCATCTCATTCGATAGCCGGGCCCATTTGGTAGTCATTTCTGGCACACTTACATCCCAGCGGTACGTAGACATCCCAGCGGTACATCCCAGCGGTTACATCCCAGCGGTTACATCCCAGCGGTACGTGTCTGGAGACGTCCAGGTCAGCGTGGGGATCCTGCCCTTATCATCGCACGCCACACATGCCCACAACATGGCGTTATGGTCTGGGGTGCCATCTCATTCGATAGCCGGGCCCATTTGGTAGTCATTTCTGGCACACTTACATCCCAGCTGTACGTAGACATCCCAGCGGTACATCCCAGCGGTTACATCCCATCGGTTACATCCCAGCGGTACGTGTCTGGAGACGTCCAGGTCAGCGTGGGGATCCTGCCCTTATTATCGCACGCCACACATGCCCACAACATGGCGTTATGGTCTGGGATGCCATCTCATTCGATAGCCGGGCCCATTTGGTAGTCATTTCTGGCACACTTACATCCCAGCGGTACGTGTCTGGAGACGTCCAGGTCAGCGTGGGGATCCCGCCCTTATTATCGCACGCCACACATGCCCACAACATGGCGTTATGGTCTGGGATGCCATCTCATTCGATAGCCGGGCCCATTTGGTAGTCTTTTCTGGCACACTTACATCCCAGCGGTACGTAGACATCCCAGCGGTACGTGTCTGGAGACGTACAGGTCAGCGTGGGGATCCTGCCCTTATTATCGCACGCCACACATGCCCACAACATGGCGTTATGGTCTGGGATGCCATCTCATTCGATAGCCGGGCCCATTTGGTAGTCATTTCTGGCACACTTACATCCCAGCGGTACGTGTCTGGAGACGTCCAGGTCAGCGTGGGGATCCCGCCCTTATTATCGCACGCCACACATGCCCACAACATGGCGTTATGGTCTGGGGTGCCATCTCATTCGATAGCCGGGCCCATTTGGTAGTCATTTCTGGCACACTTACATCCCAGCGGTACGTAGACATCCCAGCGGTACATCCCAGCGGTTACATCCCAGCGGTTACATCCCAGCGGTACGTGTCTGGAGACGTCCAGGTCAGCGTGGGGATCCTGCCCTTATTATCGCACGCCACACATGCCCACAACAAGGCGTTATGGTCTGGGGTGCCATCTCATTCGATAGCCGGGTCCATTAGGTAGTCATTTCTGGCATACTTACATCCCAGCGGTACGTAGACATCCCAGCGGTTACATCCCAGCGGTACGTGTCTGGAGACGTCCAGGTCAGCGTGGGGATCCTGCCCTTATTATCGCACGCCACACATGCCCACAACATGGCGTTATGGTCTGGGGTGCCATCTCATTCGATAGCCGGGCCCATTTGGTAGTCATTTCTGGCACACTTACATCCCAGCGGTACGTAGACATCCCAGCCGTACATCCCAGCGGTTACATCCCAGCGGTACGTGTCTGGAGACGTCCAGGTCAGCGTGGGGATCCTGCCCTTATTATCGCACGCCACACATGCCCACAACATGGCGTTATGGTCTGGGGTGCCATCTCATTCGATAGCCGGGCCCATTTGGTAGTCATTTCTGGCACACTTACATCCCAGCGGTACGTAGACATCCCAGCGGTACATCCCAGCGGTTACATCCCAGCGGTACGTGTCTGGAGACGTCCAGGTCAGCGTGGGGATCCTGCCCTTATTATCGCACGCCACACATGCCCACAACATGGCGTTATGGTCTGGGGTGCCATCTCATTCGATAGCCGGGTCCATTAGGTAGTCATTTCTGGCACACTTACATCCCAGCGGTACGTAGACATCCCAGCGGTTACATCCCAGCGGTACGTGTCTGGAGACGTCCAGGTTTAGCGTGGGGATCCTGCCCTTATTATCGCACGCCACACATGCCCACAACATGGCGTTATGGTTTGGGGTGCCATCTCATTCGATAGTTGGGCCCATTTGGTAGTCATTTCTGGCACACTTACATCCCAGCGGTACGTACACATCCCAGCGGTACATCCCAGCGGTTACATCCCAGCGGTACGTGTCTGGAGACGTCCAGGTCAGCGTGGGGATCCTGCCCTTATTATCGCACGCCACACATGCCCACAACATGGCGTTATGGTCTGGGGTGCCATCTCATTCGATAGCCGGGCCCATTTGGTAGTCATTTCTGGCACACTTACATCCCAGCGGTACGTAGACATCCCAGCGGTACATTCCAGCGGTTACATCCCAGCGGTTACATCCCAGCGGTACGTGTCTGGAGACGTCCAGGTCAGCGTGGGGATCCTGCCCTTATTATCGCACGCCACACATGCCCACAACATGGCGTTATGGTCTGGGGTGCCATCTCATTCGATAGCCGGGTCCATTAGTTAGTCATTTCTGGCACACTTACATCCCAGCGGTACGTAGACATCCCAGCGGTTACATCCCAGCGGTACGTGTCTGGAGACGTCCAGGTCAGCGTGGGGATCCTGCCCTTATTATCGCACGCCACACATGCCCACAACATGGCGTTATGGTCTGGGGTGCCATCTCATTCGATAGCCGGGCCCATTAGGTAGTCATTTCTGGCACACTTACAGCACAGCGGTACGTAGACGACATTCTACGACCGGTTGCGTTACAGTTCCTTTAGCGACACCCAAGATTTACTTTTCAACAAGATAATGCTAATCACGTCGGGTCGGACGCGAAGCATTCTGGAAAAAAATACTAATACTGCTCTCATGGCTATTCATAAATGCTTAACTGATCTGAAATTGACCCTGTCCATCAGCAAGTGGCAGTCCGCTATCTTCTCCAAAACTGAAAAATTAAAAATAAACTCGACTTTCAAATA
This sequence comes from Metellina segmentata, assembly GCA_947359465.1. Classification (NCBI taxonomy): domain Eukaryota; kingdom Metazoa; phylum Arthropoda; class Arachnida; order Araneae; family Tetragnathidae; genus Metellina; species Metellina segmentata. The sequence continues at coordinate 124,703,169 of OX375877.1, read as the reverse complement.
ATGTCAGCTTGAAAATTTGTAAAAGTGTAAGGTATCTTGGTTGGAATTATTATAGACGGTGGAGTCACGCGCGTGGGGAGATTATATATTCTCGATACTTTCAAAGTGTCTCCAAATCGGGAGCTCCATTTCTAAAGTCAAAGGAGGTGGTTGGGGTGTCAGTGGTCGGCTCTAGAAGGAGTGGTATTTGACCGTCACGGAGAAAACAATTATTTATGGAGCCGGCATTTTAGAAGGCAATCTTACTCTTAAACAGATTGCAAAACTTCACTCGATCCAACGACCTTTTTTACTCAAGATTTGTCGAGCCTACAAGACCTCCCCTACTGACTCCCTCAACGCCCTCTGCGCCATTCCTCCTCTCCACGTGACTCTAAAATCTCTCAGCCTTAGGTTTAATATTGTCAAAAGGCGGCTGCACGCCCCCGAGCTTGGACCTTCGCTGCTTGATCTAGATTGCAATAGTACAACAATAAATATTCCTACTTCGACTCTAATTCTAAATTTTCCTCAAACTATTCCAAATCCTGACCATGAGGTGTACACCGAGGCGATGGCTCCGGTATGGACGGCAATATCGGGGCTGTGGTGTGCATATTTTCTGGTCAACCTTTGATCTAAGCCGATCAGTTTAAACTTAATAATAACAATAGCGTTTTTCAGGCTGAACTAACATGCATGCACCAATCAATATTATGGGTGATCAAAAACAATAAAAGAATTAATATCTACAACGACAGTCTAAGCTCAATTCAGGCAATTAAATCTCACTAGGGGGCCTGCCCCCTGCTCGCTAACGCTCGCCAACCCCCGGAGGATTGCTTCGCAATCCTCATTGGTTCGCTGCGCGAACCTATGCTCGCTTCGCTCGCCTCAATGAAGACATGTGTCCTAGCAGAAGGTTTGTTTACAAAATATTGTTTATACAATTGTTTACAAAATATGATGTACCAAAAACATATTTTTCAAATCTAAATATGTTGTTCTTTTTCAGAAAAGATAGTACCTCTGGAATCAGAATTCAAATTAAAACGTTGAGCAAATTTTAACCGAAATGTGAGCGCTGATTTGGAAATTGAATACCCAGCATGTTGTTTGAGTGTACATTTTCCCAGCACTCAAACGACCCACACTTTTTCATTGAGTTTGTTGCCGAAAGTTGTAGTGCAAGCGTCTTGTTGAACTATAATTGTTGGCCCTGAAAAGGACAGTTTTTTAAATGGACCTGAAAAGATCCTCCGTTTTCTATTATAAACTAACTGCAACAGCTCATTAAAATGTCCTTTTTTTTTCAATAAAATTTCATCCGATAACGCTATAAATTCAATCGATGCGCGAGACTTCGCGATAAACAAACAATCGTACAGTGTTGCCAAAACGCGATTACAAATAACGTCTTTTTTGCGTGCCAAGTAAGAGAATTATATATATAGATACTAACAAATCGTCTTATTTATTAACAGTTAAAAAATCCATATCTCATCACAGAACTCACTTCGGCCTGAGTTGGGTGATTGCACACGTGAAGACGATGGGTAATAAGCTCGCCGACGGCTTCGCTAAGTTGGCCTGGTCTTGCGGACAGATTGTTGAGGTTCCTGCCTCTCTTTCATATCTTAAACGACAAATTTTGCACTTCAATGTACATGAATAGCAAAATTATTGCAGCAACTTTCAAAAGGTCTTAGATTGAGAGAATTCATGCCCAAAGTCAATTGTAAAACTTTGATTTCTGATAGGCATCTCGTCTGGTTCCTTACTGGTCATAGTCCGTTTATGAAGTACCTTCACCGATTCAAGCTTAAAAATGGTGACTTGTATGAAAAGAAATTTTAAATTTGTTGCAAAGAAATCGGTGACCCAGACCATTATCTTTTTAGCTGCATACATACAATTAATTATCATCTTGGTAGACCAACCGTTGCCACCACACAAGTATGGCTCAGTTCGGTACTTGACAATGAGATTTCGAGGTATAGGGTACGGAAATGTGTCATGATGGCAAAGGATGTGGCTGGGGAGATGACCTGAGTCTGGTGCTGTTGGGTCCCTCCCCTTTTATTCTTTTATATTTTGCTGTAAGATCGTTCGACTAGGTCAAGTTCATTTTAATGTTCACTTTATTACACAGTCCAGTCACATTAATGTGACCACCACCTACTTTCGACGTCAACGTGAAATAACCAATCACAAAAGGCAGGTGGCAGCACATTGCAGTAGACTGTATATAAAGGATGTCCTAGGGCATCGGAAAGCATTTCAATCGTTGGCGTAATGCAGAAACGTAGCGATTTATCCGACGTCCAAAAGGGCATGATTATTGGCTTTCGGGCCAAGGGTGGAAGCATTTCGGAAACGGCTAATATTGTGAACTGTTCGCGTGCCGCCGTGGTAAAAGTATACCGTGCATGGCAAAATGACACTATCCAAAATCAGCGGCGTGGCACATGTGGTGCACCACGGGCTATAGATGACAGAGGCGAACGAAGACTACGGAGATGCGTTCGGGCGAATAGACGTGCAACTGTTGAGCAACTGACCGCCCAGATGAACCAAGGGGCTACCAAGAGTGTATCTTCAACAACGGTTCAGCGAACGTTGCTGCGCATGGGCCTCCGCAGCAGACGCCTGGTTAATCTACCTATGCTGACTGCTGTTCATCGGCGACGAAGGCTGGAATTTGCACGCCAGTACCGCAACTGGACGTCCACAGAACGGTGGCTTTTTCCGATGAATCATGTTTTATGCTCCATCGGACAAATGGACGTTGACGTATACGGAGGGGAAACGTCTGAAAGCAAACACCCTGCAACAATTGCCGGAAGGATCCAGGCTGGAGGAGGGAGCATTATGGTTTGGGGAATGTTTTCCTGGCATTCAATGGGTGCAGAAACCTAATTGACTCTCTTCCTGCACGTCTCGCAGCGGTCGGCTCTGCCAAAGGTGGTTATTCTGGCTTTTGACAGGTGGTCACATTAATGTGACTGGACTGTGTATATTTTTATCTTTTAAGAATTTTAACTATTGTGTGTAACCCTGTTTTTTATGAGCCAGGGATTGTGGCATCCCTTTTATTTATATGTTTTGTATTTCCGTCATTTCCTTTTAGTTATTAAATCTTGTTAAAGGGCCTGTTGCCCATCTTTTGTGTTATGTGTTCTGATTTGTTGCTTGGGCCATTGCCCCTTGTATCTTTTGAAAATTTTAATAGATTTCCTCGGTGAGTGCCGGTTTTTGGGATCTACCTGTGAACTGGAAGTTCCCTCCTCTGTCCTTCCCAGAACTCTAAACCTTAGGTGAGTCGGGAAGAGGTGGATCTTGAACAAGATAATGCCCGGCGGCACACGGCGAGTGTTGCTATGAATTGCCTTCAAGCTTTCCCAACACTTCCTTGGCCAGCTAAGTCTCCTGATCTCTCTTCCATAGAGCATATTAGGGACGTTATGGGAAGGCGATTGCAACCATCCCGTAATGTCGACCATTTAGCCCGACAGTTGGAGACAATTAGGAGAGAAATTCCGTAGGACACCATACGGAACTTTTTCAGTCTATGCCTCGCCGGGTGACGCATCCAGGACAGAAGTGGACCAACGCCTTTTGACTTCCCCCCTTTGCAACGGTCAAACTCTGAAATAAATCATTCAATTGTTCTGAATTTTTTTCCCCAATAGCTGGGGTACATGAACAAGAAAAAAAAAAGAGAACGTGAACAGAAGAAAAACAACTATAAAAAACATCAAAAAGTTCAAAGGATAGTCGAAGGCTAACCAAGAGTCTTCTAGCTTCTCAGTATCTCGAAGAATCAGTATCTCCATGGAGAGCTTCACATACACGCATGTGGTGTTTGTCCATAGGCTCGTTTTGTCACACAAGGGGCAGGCAGCTAGCTTCATTAAGAACGCCAATATGACACAGATGCGCAGCAGGGTAATCATGTCCGATAAATAGGCGAAAAGCAGCCACTGCCTCCCGTCTTGGTCTATCAGTAACACCCAAAAAGCAGTCTTTTCCCTATTTAGTTTCTATTTTACATAGGAGTTCATCCTGGTACGCCGACTGCATAAATTGTTTTATAAACAGTTTAGCAGTGAGGAAAGAGGTTTCTCGTTTTATACAGTGTAGCATAGCACCCCTTAAGGAAAGAAAATCTGCCTGATCGTTACCATATGAATTGCAATGGCTAGGGATCCGCTGTAAAACAACACGTTTATGCTGAGTTCTTAAGAAAATCAACAGCTCTTGACATTGGGAAAGCTCATTTTTTTAGTGGAGCCTGAATAGAGCTGATGGACTGAATGGCAGCCTGAGTCTGACAGTGAAACTACATTCTTAAATCTACACCGCATGTCAAAACTGCAGTTCACTTTGCCGTCAAAGACGTTGCCATCACTACATTGCACCCCTCTTAAATTTTAATCCACCAATTTTTATGGCAGTCGGACAACTCCTTCTTGGTGCGTCGATTTTTTTTTGTTATAAAGTGTATTTTTTATTTACTAGGCACTGTTAAATTTGATACTCTCCATTTCGTTAATTAGAAATAACTATCTCTTTAGCGGCTGGGCAAATTCGATTGTAATCAAAAATGAATCATTAATTCTTCGTCGTTTCGGCCGGCTGATTGGTGCGAACAAAAAGTAGCAAAACGAAATGTTATAATCTAACTAATAATCTTAGAAGACACTTTTTATTTTTTGCCATGGTTTATTGCTCGCGTCATTAATATTCATTTAGGACGACGGGATAGTTGATCCATCACCTGAGAACACCTCCTTGTAATAATGTTTTCGAAAAGAATGCTGAGCACGCTGCAAAGATAGTGTTTCAGGGTGTATAAAATAATCGCCTGCCAACTCATGCGTCCTTATTTAATTGCTTCCGCACTAATCTGCAATATCGATTTGATATCGTTTTCACTTTCCAAACAAGTGGTTTTTTGCTACTGATTCAATGGCGGCTCGCCGTCTTGTACACGCCATTTTCAGATAAATTAACTTTTGCCTAAGAATGATAAAAACAATTTAATATTCCGACCCTCTAATTTTTTTCAATATTTCTACTGCGATTAGACAGCATAGGAAAAATATTATGCAGATATGCATCATCAATAAAGTTTTAATCGGATATATCTGTTTTCCTTGTAGAGGCATTTTCTATCGAGCTAAATGTAGATGGCGGTAGAATTTCTGCGGCTAAACGTGATTCTTGTACGTTTTCCAAGCGACGTCACTTGACTTGTTTTTCGAATACAATTTCAACACGTTAAAGGTAGGTAGTTAATTACCTTCGCGAAAATTCTCCTTTGGAAAGATCCCATATGCAGTTTACTGCTTCTGGTAAACATGGGTTCGCGACCCCAGGATGCCAAACAATCTTTCTCTTCTCTCCATCCTTTCTTTTCACAATAACGTCCTGTTGGAGACCGTCGTTTTAACTCGGTAACTCAATTTGATTCCTATCCCATACCATACCTTCAGGATTTTACCAAGAGCTTCACGGTAAGTGGATCTTTTCAAATATCGACATAATTAAAGCATATCATCAAATCCCCATTCGCGAGAATGATATGACATTAGATGACATTTAATATTTTCAACGTCAGTGGAAGAACATGAAAATTATCTATTTGAACGACTAAATAAATACGGCCTAAAATTAAATGAATCAAAATGCGTATTTGGTGTCTTGGAATCGTAATTCTTAGGGCATTTAGTAACTCCTCTTGTCATCAAACCCTTACCAAGAAAAGTAAAAGCTATCTTAGATTTTAAACAACCGGCAACAGTTTCTCAATTAAGGAAATACCTTGGACTACAGATAATTTTGCATAATTTTCTAAAAGGCACCCTTAAAAAGAAAGATAATCGCCCAATCGAGTGGAGAGTGGACAAATTCTGCATTGCCAGCATTCACTCGTAGTAAGGAACTGCTCGCCAATGCTATACTCTTGACGCACCCTTCTCCAACTGCCAACCTTGCACTCCACGTGGATGAAATTGATTTTGCGACTGGCAGTGCCCTCCACCAGGTAACACAACACGGTTTACAACCCTTGGGATTTTTCTCCCGCAAACTCACTCCTACGAAGAAAGCTACAGTACTTATGACAGAAAACTGTTGGCCGCATACTCCTCTATCAGGTATTTTTGATAGATGTTAGAGGCACGTCAATTCACTATTTTAGGAACCATAAACCACTTGTGTATGCTTTCCGTCAAAAACAAGACAAATGTTCTCCACACCAAATTAAACAATTATATTTTATATCTCAGTTCATCACAGAGATTTCCCACTTACCTGGTACCCAAAATGTTTCAGCCTATATTCTCTCGCGGATACATGTAATCTCTGTTACTAGTGTAATCAATTATTCTGCTATATTAACTCGTTCCAGTTCTCACTCCCATAAGTTTTATTTCTTAAACCGTTCCTATTGGTTACTTTTAGTTTTAGTTCGCATTTGTATATAACGCTTACTTTTGTATGCTAATAGTGTACTTTGTCTCTGCCGTTGTAGCGTGTATGTGCTATGATGTTCGTTAAATAAAAACCTTCTGATTATGTCAGCTTCATGCTAAAGTTACCTCATGGTGCCGTCAATACCCAAAACTGTCAAATTTGGGCATCTGAACCACCCTATGCATTACACAATTACATTATATTCACTAAATATCCATGCGTTTTTTGACTGTAGGGTTGGTTGAAGACCAAAGTCTATCTTGGTGGTCCGAATCTCACTACCTTAAAAGACCAACGTACTGATGCAAAAGTTCGTCCCACTATTGGCGCTACATGGCATCGCATAGTAAAGCCGAAGCGTTATCTACTTCACACGTCTTAAGTTTCGATGTTGTTTGAAAGAATGAATTTTAGCAAGTACTTGGGAAAAAATTGTGTAGTTGGTTTTCGTTTTTCAAATTTCGTTAAGCATTCAAAACGGTATAAAATAAGGAGCATTTTCGACCTATTATACTTTATTATTTCCGAAAAAACAAGAATGCTTCGCAGACGTAAAAGATAGGTGTAGAGTTGTGTAGGGTGACGGCGATTCCACGTGCCGTAACTGGTTAGGAAAGTTTCGTCGCCTGGATCCGTTCTTGAGCCAGAAACCTCAGAACTTCTATGAGCGCGGGATGATGCAGCTACCGAAGAGATGGAGAAAGGTCATCGAATAGAACGGTACATACTATTTTCATTCAATATAATTTTTAGTAAATAAATTTTTTTTTTAATTTTTGTCGAAACAAGAAAAAAAACGGGACGAACTTTTGCAGCAATCCAACACGCCAAAATTGTGTGAAAGCTCCGAGTTCATAGATGCATTAACTCAATTCTATCTTGTTCAACTTTCTATTCGGGCTAACTATCTAGCCACTGCGTGGTTAACACTAGTGATGCGACATCGACAGCAAAACATCGATGTTCAAAATTAAAACATCGATGTTGATAATACATTGTCCCAAAAACATCGATGTATTTAAAATTCAGTGTATTTAAACTTTTTCCCCATTTCTTGAAACTGGTTTAGCAACTAGTGATGCGACATCGACAGCAAAACATCGATGTTCAAAATTAAAACATCGATGTTGATAATACATTGTCCCAAAAACATCGATGTTTTTAAAATTCAGTGTATTTAAACTTTTTCCCCATTTCTTGAAACTGGTTTAGCAACTAGTGATGCGACATTGACAGCAAAACATCGATGTTCAAAATTAAAACATCGATGTTGATAATACATTGTCCCAAAAACATCGATGTATTTAAAATTCAGTGTATTTAAACTTTTTTCCCCATTTCTTGAAACTGGTTTAGCAACTAGTGATGCGACATCGACAACAAAACATCGATGTTGAAAATTAAAACACCGATGTTGATAATACATCGCCCCAAAAACATCGATATTTTAAAAATTCAGCGTATTTAATCTTTTTTCCTCATTTCTTAAAATTGGTTTAGCAACTAGTGATGTAACATCGGCTCCAATACATCGAAGTTTCTTACAAAACATCAATGTTTTGAAAACATCAATGTTTTTAAAACATCAACATTGATGTCGCATCCCTACTTTTCAGATCCTTCACACTTGGGCACTAAGGTCTAAAAGTATGTTCAATTTGCTGATTAAAAAAATTATACCACTTAGTTATTTTAAAATTTTTTATCAACGGTACTTTTTTCATTTAAAAATAAAACATCGACAATTATAAACATCGATGTTACAAAAACATCGGCTCCAATACATGGATGTTACAAAAACATCGGCTCCAATACATGGATGTTTTTCTTATAAAACATCGATGTTTTGGAAACATCGACATCGATGTCGCATCCTTAATTAACACGGCGTTGCCCGTAACAGTTCTTTTCGTGGGGTCAGGTGAGACCATTGTTTTATAACCACCGGTGATTGCTACGAATTCGCATTTGATTTGCTTCGCAACCAAACGCCTTGATGGCCTCATCATTGTCAAATGTGGCCAAATTCGAATTGCGAAGAGATCCAATCGGAGCAACGTCATAATCTCTTGCGAAAATATAAATATTTTATTAAAAAATTATTTATTAAAAGAAAATCAATTTTTTGCCGATTTCATATCCGTTGAAATTTTTACTCTATCTTTAACGATCTAGGAGGTAGAAAAAAGAACTACATAACTCCAGTTGAAACTTTTATTTGTTTTGTTCATCCGTTGAAATTGTTGCAACGAAAATGACACGGAAAAAATAAATTTGAATATGTCATATCTTTATGCTGTTGCCATTCTATGGAAAACAATACTAATTAAATTCCAATAAATTATTTAAAAATGTTCTAGATTAAATTTTAAAATTCGGGCTTCGCACAAAAATTGTAAAAAATTCGGACTACCTGTGTGCCAAATCTCATTACTGTAAGTGTCATATAGTGCGCCAACTCTCATTACTGTAATGTCAGGACAGTACCACATACAAATACTTCCTTTTATAATAGTAGAGATATCACACCGATTATTTTTAACCAACCATTTCACTCAATCTTGAAACTGTTTCGATTGCATTCATACTAAAACTTTGATCTCCAATTAATTTATCGAACAATGAGGCTTTTCTCTTTTAGCAATCACTAAATGTAGTATATTTAGTATTTAAAACCTTACACATCAATAAATATACTTTTTATTTAAAATCTAAAAACCGGCCGGTGGATTTTTACAAAGAAACTTTTCCAAGACCAACGGATAGAGCGCCAGGAACTTAAATCTTTCTCCCATTTGGTTTGGACTCGTTAACATCTCATGTCCACTTTTCAATAACTCTTGATTCTCTGGAGTAGCAGAACTAAGCAATCTCTATAAATAGAAAATTGATGTCGGAAAATAAATTCATGAATCAAATTTGAAAGACATTAGAAATAAATTTTCCAGCAGAAAAACGTAAAAAGTGCCTATTTACCTCCAATCTGATGTCAATTCCCATGTTTTTTAAAAACTCTGCTTGAGTAACAGGTCCAACCACAACAGCTGCGTATAGAAAACGATACATACTTCCAGTTAAAGAATATATAAGCAAATATAACAGCTAAAATTAAACTAAACACTATGTACACTCATTACTGAAATTGCAATGTACTTAGAATTGTAGCCCTGAAGTTAAGGTAGGTGTTCCAATAATCGCCCCAGTGCTTAATATCGCCTACTGGTGTTTGCAAGCTACTATGCGCGACATCTATGAGTTTATGTAGTTACCTTGACGGTCTAGGGTTTTGCCACACGTAGTGCCACCGGCAAGTTTCCTATCAGTTATATCAACAACACTATTGCATCTGAAGTATTTGAGGCTGTGATCAACGTATTTTTTGTCTCCAATCCATTCAGGGAATATCCACTTAAGTGTTTCCAAATCACAATTTTGTTTATGACTTGAAAATACATTACTAAGCATACATACAAAGGTAGGTATGTATGCTCTACTAGCAACTCGTTTTAAATAGTAGCTCCTCATTTCGCCTTGTGGGTGGTAAAAGGAACAGGGGTAGGCGATATTAGGAACCCACTCTCGAAAATTATCTTGGGAAACTTTTTGAAGTTTTACTATTTAACTGAAACGGACATAATTAAAGAAGGTATATAATCTCTGGACACCAAAGGAGAATAGTTCCTAGTGATATTCATTTAGTTTCCAGATTGATTTACCAACCCATGAGGCTGAGATACAGAGAAATAGTTAGGGTAGGCGATATTTGGAACACCTACCCTATAATCCTTTTTGACAGAGCCTGCCAGTACTATTTTTATGTATCATATTTTGCAAAGCTGCGCCAAACACAAGACAATAAGTTGGGGTGCGGAACAGCTGCATTCTATGCCTCGTTAAGTGGCAACGCTCTTGGCGAACTTTTTATGTCGCCAAGGAGAGAATTCTTACAGAAAATCGGGTTATTTTACGACAGAAAATAACAAGCTTTAATGTAAATTAATTAACGAGAAAGAAACTGAAAACTTGCCGAGGTTGCCATCAAATCCAGAATAACCGTAATAAAGATGGGTTGCCTTCACATGTCATAACTCGCTACTAAAAGTGTAACCAAACGCGTCAAGAGCGTAGCCACCATGAAGCATAGAAAGAAGCTGAAGGCAGAAGGGTAGGGAGGGTAAAACAGAGGAGAGGACAGATCACTCGGGGGAGGGGATTTAATTATGTAACAGAAGTAAAAAATGAAGCGATAAAAATCCAGAGTATGCAAAAGGTAAAAAGTGATGTGTGATTAGCATTTTAACTAAATATCAGTATCAGGTAAGCACTTACCGACCCTCCAGTAATAGAAATTGAGATTTTTTTTCCTTACAAAATCACTATCAATCAGAAACAAAAACCTTTAATAACAAGCTGTAACCCTTATTGGATTTAGTAATGCACAAAATGTTATTATGAAACATAAAATATCAATTACCTTTCCCCTTAGCATGTTGGCTAAAGTATTCAAAATCAACATCAGCTGTCAAATCAGCCTCTCCAGGATTTTTTAGTGGGTCATAAAGTTTGTGGTCTTTGAAACTCTAAAAGTAGATACATATTTAACATCCATTTCAACAGTTAGATCTAACTAATAATTAGAAATTTCTAGCATGGCTAATTGGTATAAAAATATTATTTTTTCAGAGATTTATGTTTACATCTTAGTACACACACGAGTCAAGCAAAACAACGCCAATTTCACGATGGTTTATATTCAAGTGACGCAAAAGTTGGTCCCGGTTTTTTTGTGACAAAAATTGAAGAAAATTATTTGAATTACTAAAAGTTAGATTGAATCTCAATATACTACAAGCCGTTCTGTTCCTGAGACCTTTCTCCATATCTCCGGTAGCTGCACATCATAACGAGTTCCGGGACCCCTAGTTGTAGAAACTTTGGAGAAATTGTCTACTTAAATCTGTACATTTAATTGATTTTCACTAACCTAACAGGGCCGACCATCTAAGTCGGGTAAATTTTGAAGGGACAAAAAGGTTATGTTATTTTTATTTGGAGATAGTTTGAATAATTTATACAAGTTATACTGCAAGCAAATAGCATGTGAAATTTAAAGACTTAAAATATATGTAGTAGTCACATACTCATTGTGTAATGTAGGTAATTGAGTGCATAATTTGATAATTGAACATTTACTTGTAAATTTTATATTGAGTTAAAGCAAAAGTTGTACCAGTTTAGGGCGAAAGATGGCAATGAACAGCAAAACCGAAATCGTATCAACTTCACATGTGTAACGTTTTGATGTTGTTTGAATGAAGGAATTTCAATAAGTACTTGGTGAAAAACATTTGTTATTAAGTTGTGCGTTTTGAAATTTTGTTAAGCCTTAAGAATGGCAGTTAATAAGGAACATTTTCAACATAGTGTCCTTTTTCTTATTTCCAAAAAGGCAATAATGCTTCGTGACACAAAAGAAGATATGTGTCGTGTAGCGTG